>JAIOJX010000018.1:626589-848225 GCA_022376925.1 Tragulus kanchil
AAAGATGTTCTAGGCCTTGCATGGCCTGGGAAAACTTTTCACCCAAAGCTAGGATCATTTCCAAAGAAATGGGCATTCCTGACACAATCTCTTAGACTATATTTGAAATGATGACCACAGTGGTGATCCCTCCTCCCATTTGCCTTGGAAAGGCCTAAGCACAGAAACACACAGGAATCCACACAGGTCAGAAGCAAAAGACACATATGTATACACTTTCTGTAGAAGACACAGTGTCTTCAACTTCAAATCAATGTGTCCTCAATCCGCATGAAATCCTTCCCTTTCCATGGGAATTGGGGAAGTGATTTGAAAACATTGAGGAGGACTTCAAAGACCAAAATATGAATAGCTAAACCATATTGTGAATGTACCTCTTATTTCAGGCCTGCCATTCTCGCACAGATGAGTTAATTTCTCCATGCCCTAGAACATGTTGTTCTCCTGAAATGACTGCATTTCGAGAAGATTTCAAACCTTTGGCTTATTCACTCCAGGCAGAAAAATTTTGCAAGTGTTTGGCTTGATGGTTTAAGTCAGTGTTCAGACATTCTTAGTTATGCCAAACTCATGAATACCAAGGAAATGTCAGATCTCCAAATGAAAGCTTGTATTGCCTACATGGAAGGAACTCCTGGAGAAGAGCCCCTAGAGCTTCTGCATTTCTGGTTTTCACCTTCCTTGTACTTGGTAGGATAAACATGGTGGGAAAGTCCAGTGCACAATAAGCTGAAGTTCGCAAAGAGATTAGACTATACATATATACATACATATATATTCATAGAACATTAAAGAAAATACTACTGTAACAAAGAAACCATATGGTATCTGTCTTTTTGTAGATGATTGACAAAATCTATGATGAATTATGGAGACAAGAGAAACAGAGCATCATGGGAAAGAGAGTGGTAGAGATGTCTGGGAATGTGCTCAAGCAGTACAAAAACTCCTTTGGAGTGGCTTGTGTGCCAGGGGCCTCAGGTAGAGCATTGGGACTTTCAAACATGGCTCTCCTGGATCAGTTTGCCTCGTACATTAGCAAGGGCATACTTTCTTATGGAAAATGTTTAGGAAATGTAAGTGAAGAGATGAAAAGCTTCCTTTCCAAAGCACAACCAGGCTGCAACTTATGGAAAAGATGTATCCTGCTGCTTAAGCTTCACTACCCATACACACGCTGCCAAGAAAGAAAGAACATAGAGGACTATGAGGCTAGAAAGTCAGGAGGAACTGGACAAATGAATTCTGAGCAGTAAATGGTAGGATGGCCTCATGGATTACAGTGTCCTGAAAGGGAGGCATTTCTGGCAGAGGCTGTAGGCTAGGGAATTGGGTAATGCAGCAACCCAAGCGCTCATCAAGTGAGAGACAGGGAGCCACTGTATTTTGACTCTGGACACATTCAATTCCTCAGTCACATAAAAGCATGGCCAAAAACCACAGAGGACACATCCCACTGTTTCAGAGCACTCTCCATTACCATGGTAGCCATTGTTTCCTCAGTATAGATATTGCCTTGGAGAACTGTGCAACACATTCTAATTCTCCAAGTTATCAATCCAATGGCCAAAATCACAGGAACACTGGGCACATTTCTAACAGCTCTTCTGAAGTACGCGAGTTCAAATGGTTTGGCTGAATGGTGATCATATTTAGTCACAGTGAGATTCTCAACATTGTCTCCTCCAGACACGCAGGAAAGCTTGGAAATTGGATGAGGCTGAAGAATGCCTCATTTCCGGGGGAAAAAAGTCCTTTGTGAGTTTTGCACCCCAGAGGCCACTCCTGAGCAGAGGAATGCTTTACAAAATGTCATCCCTTCTGGGTATGGTGCTCGATCAAGAGAATTCAAGGAAAGAATGAATATGGATTCACCATCAGACACAATGCCTGTCAAAAGAAATTGTTAGCACTGCGTTCCTATAACCCATGTAGGAAATGTGGATGTTCTGAGTGTTTTCCATGGTCAGACAGTGGAGATCGACCTCCGGTCTTAGAATGTGGTCATTCCACATTGAGTTGGTCTGATTAAGCTGGCCACCTATGGAAAAAGCCAGTAGGTGGTCCAAGACCCTTTTTCTGCCAGGGCTTCCCAAATGACTTCTATGTGCTGCCACCACACATGCCAAGTGCGTCAGAGAATGGGAATCTCTGAGCATTCTCGTTTCCTCCATTGCTTCTGAAATTCCAAGGTCCTCCATGTCAGGTTGGCTTGCCACCAAAGATACCAATGCAAAAGATTCTACCCACATTTCTTCAGTGTCTGAGGAATGGAGCTCTTCTATCAATACTGACAAACACCAGCCACCCTATTCAGACCACCTCTGACGTTTAATGGAACCGCAGAAGCCCAGAATAAACATGCACATTTTTGGGGGATAGTGGTGGTGGTGGTTAGGAGTGAGGGGTGTGCAGCCTCTTCATTGGTCTTTAATTTGTCTATTTTCATTCACCTTTGTTATTTGACCTGTGTGGTCCTACCATTGTAGTGGCCTCTGTTGTCACAAAGCTCCGGCTCTGGGTGTATGGGCTCCAGAGCTCCAGCTCGGTAATTGGACACACCAGTCCAGCCAGTACATGGTGGGATCTTCCCAGGCCAGGGATCGAACTGGCACCCTTGCACTGCAAGGCAATATGCTTACCCACTGGACAAACAGGAAGCCCCCATGTATTTGTTTTGAACCTTGGCAAAGGGCTCACACTCACTAAACCAAGAAAACACATGGTTGGCAAACCTCCTGCTGGCTATATCTATGCATCTGGAAGTGGATCATTGGCAGAGTTGGCCCTTGCTTGCAAGCATTCACAAAAGGATGTTTATCCAAAGGATGAACTCACAAACAAACTGACTGTGCTGATGGTTTCCAACATACCTTGAGTCCCAGTAAATGATGGGCAGTGAGCAGAGAGCAAGGAAAGTAGAGAAAGATAGAAGCAACTTCGTCTGATTCTGGGTTCTGAGATGCAAGGCTTCTGTGGAGGGGAACATTTTGGTAGCCTGAGTCACAGCCTTCAGGCATGAAGAAGAGCTCCGTCCATTTCTTGGCATTGCCTGGCCTGGGATACAGGGATGTACCTATTAGATCAAAAAGAAGAAGGGTCCCAACAGTCACGCAAAATTTGGGATCTGGTATTTATAAAGAAATGCATGCTCCTGATCCGAACTCTCAGACTATATTTGAAAGGCTGTGCACAACAATAATCCTTCCTTCCATCTGACTTGAAAAGGCATAAGCACAAAAACACAGAGGAATCCACACACAATGAGAAGCAAAGAGACGCACATGCACACAATTTCTGTAGAAAACACACTATCTATTACTTCAAATCAATGTGTCCTCGAGTCCCAATGAAATATTTCCTGTATCGTTGTGAATCAGAGGAAGTGGTTTTAAAGCATTGAGAAGGATTTCAAAGACTAAAAACTGAATAGCTAAACCATATTTTGAATGTAACTCTAATTTCAGCTCCGATATCCTCACACAGAAGAGTCCATTTCTCCATGCCATAGTGCATATTGTTCTGTCTGAAATGACTGTATTCTCAGAAGATTTCAAACCATCAGCTTCATTTTTCTATGCAGACAAATCTTGCAAAAGTTTTGCTAGGCAAACTTAAAGTCATGTTCATACATTGTGAGTTGTGCCAAACTCATGAATACCAAGGAAATGTCAGTTCTCCTCATGAAAGCTTGTATAGCCTACATGGAAGGACCTCCTAAAAAAGAATAGCCCCTAGAGCTTCTGCATTTCTGCTTTTCACCTTCCTTGTACTTGGTAGGATAAACATGTTGGGAAAGTTTAGTGCAAAGTAAGATAAGTTCACAAAGAGATGAGATTATACATGTATAAATGCATATGCATTCATAGAACATTAAAGAGAATACTAATGTGACAAGAAAAACATGGCATCTGTCCATTTTTCTTCAATGATTGACAGAATCTACGGCAAATTATAAAACGATATGAAGCAAGGCTGAGCAGAGAGCAAGGAAAGTAGAAAATAGAAGCAACTTCGTCTGATTCTGGGTTCTGAGATGCAAGGCTTCTGTGGAGGGGAACATTTTGGTAGCCTGAGTCACAGCCTTCAGGCATGAAGAAGAGCTCCGTCCATTTCTTGGCATTGCCTGGCCTGGGATACAGGGATGTACCTATTAGATCAAAAAGAAGAAGGGTCCCAACAGTCACGCAAAATTTGGGATCTGGTATTTATAAAGAAATGCATGCTCCTGATCCGAACTCTCAGACTATATTTGAAAGGCTGTACAACAATAATCCTTCCTTCCATCTGACTTGAAAAGGCATAAGCACAAAAACACAGAGGAATCCACACACAATGAGAAGCAAAGAGACGCACATGCACACAATTTCTGTAGAAAACACACTATCTATTACTTCAAATCAATGTGTCCTCGAGTCCCAATGAAATATTTCCTGTATCGTTGTGAATCAGAGGAAGTGGTTTTAAAGCATTGAGAAGGATTTCAAAGACTAAAAACTGAATAGCTAAACCATATTTTGAATGTAACTCTAATTTCAGCTCCGATATCCTCACACAGAAGAGTCCATTTCTCCATGCCATAGTGCATATTGTTCTGTCTGAAATGACTGTATTCTCAGAAGATTTCAAACCATCAGCTTCATTTTTCTATGCAGACAAATCTTGCAAAAGTTTTGCTAGGCAAACTTAAAGTCATGTTCATACATTGTGAGTTGTGCCAAACTCATGAATACCAAGGAAATGTCAGTTCTCCTCATGAAAGCTTGTATAGCCTACATGGAAGGACCTCCTAAAAAAAGAATAGCCCCTAGAGCTTCTGCATTTCTGCTTTTCACCTTCCTTGTACTTGGTAGGATAAACATGTTGGGAAAGTTTAGTGCAAAGTAAGATAAGTTCACAAAGAGATGAGATTATACATGTATAAATGCATATGCATTCATAGAACATTAAAGAGAATACTAATGTGACAAGAAAAACATGGCATCTGTCCATTTTTCTTCAATGATTGACAGAATCTACGGCAAATTATTGAGACAACAGAAAACAGCGTCTTGGAAGACAGAGTAGTGGAAATATGCGAGAATGTGCTCATGGATTTCAAACACTCCTTTGAATTGGCTTCTGTGCCAAGCCCTCAGGTAGATCATTGTGAGTAAGGTTCACAACAGAGTTCTCCCTGCATCAGTTTGCCTTGAACATTAGCAGGGTAATAGTTTCTCATGGACAGTTATCCCAGGCACTGTACTTCAGCTTACTCTGATTCCTATTCTTATTAGTGCTCCCTAAGAGGTCCTAACTTAAATAGATCACAGATCTTTTACAGTCACAGTGTAGTCCCCCCAGAGTCGTGAGTCTTGGTCTTGGATAATAATGTGTTGTGGTCTCGAGTATTGTCAAAGCAAGAGTGGTTTTATTAATCATAGACCATATAATAATCAGAATCAAGATTCTATTGATCAGATTTTAAATAAAGGCAAGCACAATCAGAACTTAAATAATCAGAACTTCTTAAGTAAAATCAGAGCTAGAATAAGTAAAATCAGAACTCAATCTAATGCAAACAGAATCCTTACCCCAGAGCTCGAGAGTCTCAATCTCACATCGAGAGTCTCAATCTCACATCGAGAGCATCTGATTTCCATGAGCAACCCTGCTGCTCAATATTGCCTTACCATTTTATATTTTTCAACTAGAAATCTCAAGTTAATTAGTAACAATAAATGTGGTTATTACAAGAAGTTTTTGCTCCTCTAAGAGATTCAAAAGTGGTTTTTCTTGGAGCTTTTTCTCCTCTACTAATGCCTAGGTAAACACATGTGTTCTTGAGGGAAGCATGTGTTTGTATAGAAAACATTCTTACATTACTTAATCTACAAAGGAACTATGAGTTGTAAAGTGTGTGTTACACTATAACTAAAAAGGGCACAAGTGGAAGAGCTTTTGTGCTCTGTACTAGTGCCTAGGTAAACATCTCTATCAATGTTTGTCAAAGGTGATAGTTTAACTCTATAAACTTCTAATTTTATGAGTGGGGCTATTTCAGGCCTAGGCTTTTATTAATAAAAGTATCAGCTACTTAGTCATCCTCAGAGGAAGTCTCAGAGAGGTGGGGCTGCAGGCAGTGCTTACCGCTATTGTGAAGAGACATTTGTCCACTCGGTCCGGGTATCTTTTCTTGATCTTTGCTGTGAGAAGTGAATATGAAACCATCCTCATCCTGATGACCACCCTTGAGGGACCATTCGACATACCCACCAAGTTATGGTAGAGGGACTTCGTCCCGCATAGTGGCATTCCCTGAAATAACCTAACTTCTACATAATCACTTTCCCCATCAGAACTCTTATCCTCATAATTAGGGTCCCAAAATCTGTCAGTGAAGATAACTTTGCTTGCCCATGACACTGTCTCCTTTGGATCGCCAAGCAATCATCCATATGCTTGGGTACCTGACGGAAATGGCATTGGGATAAATCCTGACATAGGGTATTTTCTCATGTTGAAGCCTGTATTTTGTTGTTGAGTTTTAATAAATTGGAGGTTTTTGTATGTAATAGCTTCATCACTGAGGGGTGTAGTGTCATTTGACAAAGTAGAGCTCTCCACCTGAGAATAACTTAATTACATATTGGCATATAATAATTAACCATTGGTTTCTCCTAAATTATTCTTGGATTATGTCCTGTACTCAGACGAGTTAGGTAGGTTAAGGTACCAAGAGTTAGTGGTCTGGTCATGAAAAAGGACCAACATGCACTTTTATTACAAAGCATATCATTAAAGTCTTTTCCTGTATTACCAATACATATTTTCACCAATGTCATTTCTCTCCCCAATCTTACTTTCATTAGACCGAATCCATGTATAAAAGTTGATATCTCCAAAATTTCCAATCCAAAGCTCGGGTCCAGATGAATGGGTCCTCTTTAACCCTCCATCTCAACCTGTCCATTTCTGGGTTGAGATTGAGGGTCAGATGGCCAGGTTCATCATCATTTCTGTTAGTCCCCTGCTATTATGGTAATCAGAAAGATGATGGGTACTAGGGTCTCTGGCTCAACTTTCATTGTCATTTCATTTAACCTGTTTTCTTCTCTTTTTGAGTGGGGCTATTTCAGGCCTAGGCTTTTATTAATAAAAGTATCAGCTACTTAGTCATCCTCAGAGGAAGTCTCAGAGAGTGGGGCTGCAGGCAGTGCTTACCGCTATTGTGAAGAGACATTTGTCCACTCGGTCCGGGTATCTTTTCTTGATCTTTGCTGTGAGAAGTGAATATGAAACCATCCTCATCCTGATGACCACCCTTGAGGGACCATTCGACATACCCACCAAGTTATGGTAGAGGGACTTCGTCCCGCATAGTGGCATTCCCTGAAATAACCTAACTTCTACATAATCACTTTCCCCATCAGAACTCTTATCCTCATAATTAGGGTCCCAAAATCTGTCAGTGAAGATAACTTTGCTTGCCCATGACACTGTCTCCTTTGGATCGCCAAGCAATCATCCATATGCTTGGGTACCTGACGGAAATGGCATTGGGATAAATCCTGACATAGGGTATTTTCTCATGTTGAAGCCTGTATTTTGTTGTTGAGTTTTAATAAATTGGAGGTTTTTGTATGTAATAGCTTCATCACTGAGGGGTGTAGTGTCATTTGACAAAGTAGAGCTCTCCACCTGAGAATAACTTAATTACATATTGGCATATAATAATTAACCATTGGTTTCTCCTAAATTATTCTTGGATTATGTCCTGTACTCAGACGAGTTAGGTAGGTTAAGGTACCAAGAGTTAGTGGTCTGGTCATGAAAAAGGACCAACATGCACTTTTATTACAAAGCATATCATTAAAGTCTTTTCCTGTATTACCAATACATATTTTCACCAATGTCATTTCTCTCCCCAATCTTACTTTCATTAGACCGAATCCATGTATAAAAGTTGATATCTCCAAAATTTCCAATCCAAAGCTCGGGTCCAGATGAATGGGTCCTCTTTTAACCCTCCATCTCAACCTGTCCATTTCTGGGTTGAGATTGAGGGTCAGATGGGCCAGGTTCATCATCATTTCTGTTAGTCCCCTGCTATTATGGTAATCAGAAAGATGATGGGTACTAGGGTCTCTGGCTCAACTTTCATTGTCACATCTCCTTGTGCCTGGAGGTTCCTCAAAACCTCCTGCTTCTGTTGACCTGAAATAGATTCTAACCCCAAGACTTGATCAGGCATAGGCAGATCCCATAAGCCAGTAGTTATTGTTTCAATATTCTCCATCGAAGCTTCTAGGCAGGTTCCATCATCTTTCATTGGGTTTTCTTCCCAGCTATTTGAAGCCATCATATTATTTTTCTAAAAATAATATTCCTAGAACACTTATAACTCCTTTAAAACAGGTTTTAAATAGGCTAAAATCCTCACCATAGTTCCCAAAGCACCATCCTCTGCATTATTTATAAAATTCTAATATATTTTATCATATTTGTAGCTAAAGGCCAAATATCTTGAGTCGTTTGTGAAAGTTGATTAAGCCATTCAGGCAAGTCTCCTTCATGTAGATACAGGCATAGCAGTTCTTTTCTGGCTCAAGTGACTTGACTTTTCATTTCCTTGAAGTACTAGTTATGTTGATCTCTATGTCTTTTAACGTTGCTATGATCCCTGTTAGGTGAGGAAGTCTTACAGATAGTTGTGGTATGTGTGGTCTCAGATAGTGCAAATCTCTGGGCAGCTGAATTGTTCTCTTGAACTTTTGCCAGAGCACCTTACAGTCTCATTAAGAGTAACTACTGAATGTACATAAGGTTGTAATCCACAGTCTGTTTTGTCTGCCAAAACAAATAGCTTCCATTCTTTAAAGGTTAAACCGTATGAAAGGATAGTTCTATCTTTAAAACTTTTATGGGGCAATCCTTCCCAGTTTGATTTCCACAAGGGAACATTTCAACAGCTTCTTTACAGATCAAGTGATCTTTGATATAACAATCAATTAACTTCAAAGACTTGGTTCATTGGCAATCTTGATTTAAAATTTGGTAAGGATGGTTGATCCATATTTTGGTTAGATGTCATTAATTTTTAATCAAATGTCCAGTATATTTTATGTCACAATTTTGTGTATGCACCTCCTTGGGTATAATTATTTTATAATATATGTGCATTTTCTATGTCGTACATAATGGTTCATTTTTGGTTTGTTCTATTTTATAAGATGCACTACTGGCTGCTATTCAGATAATTTTCATTATCTTGTCTGTAAGATGGAACCCACTTTGAATCCAGTCAGAACTTATTGCTTTTCAATCCACTGATTATTTAGGAGCATATGGTTAAATTGTGATATATCTGTATGGATATGCTCTGTCTCAATTGCTTCAGTTAACAAACCAATATCATTCATAGCGGCTTCCATCCAAGTCACTATGTAGTCCCTCAGGACATGATTTCCACCAGATAAATTTTGATCATTTAGATCACTATATCAGCTATTATTGTGATGGCTCCTGTCAGCCCTAGCCCCGTGGCTTGTATTCTCTGAAAGTCATCACTTTGTTTTCCTCTGTGAGTATTTCCATCCCCTCTTTTCAGTTTTGTTCTATTTCTGGTCACAGTGTGGCCATGGAAAATTAACTAAGGCCTGAAAAGCCCATTTTTCATTTTCTTTAAAATCAATTAATTTTAACAATTTCTTTACTACTGATCTAATTTCATGCTTCTTTGCCCTGTTTATACATTCTGCATATAACGAATGTATTTTATATTGAGGTGTATCAATAGTATGATTTGTTCAATACAAATAGGACTAGGAAAATGTCTATGAAAGGCCAAAGATTCAAAATCTATAGTTCTTTCAGCAGCATCATATTCAGCGTAATATAAACAATCCTTTTTCTTGGCCTTTTGGACACAATGTTTTCTCAAGTCTTATTCTGGTTCTCTAATGTCTGTAAGTGTATGGGTGAATGGTCTCCCTCTGATTAAAATTTTACACTCCGGTAACCTCATAGTGAGAGTGGCTTTATATATGTCACAATCTCCTTCCCACAGTGACCATGTATAATCTGAGAATTTAGTAATATTACTTCCCTCAGCCTCATGTATGTGTCCACAGGATTAAGGCTCCGAAACATCTCACGTTATCTTTGTTTATGTCATTTAGGAGGCAAATTTTCTGTTTTCAGTTCTGACGTACTATTGGGAAATGTTTGTTGAATCACCTTTGTCCTTAACACGGTTTCTTTCTCCATTATTGTGGTCGCAGTATTATACCATGTACTATATTACTATTATTATAAATCTTTATTATAATTTATAATAATTTATTATTACTATTATATTATTAATCTATAATGATATATAAATATCATATTTAATTAATAAATTTCATAATTTATTATAAATTATTATCATTGTATTATATATTATTTTATATCATGTACTATAAATCATCAGTACAGAAAATAACATGGAGTCTCCGGCTTTTTCTGGTGGTATATAGAAACTGTTAACCTGTGCCTTACCATAATGATATTTAAGGTTTCATCTTTTGGCTCAGGATATGAAAAGGGAACATAACATTTCTACAAATACTGGTGATTAGATCTTTGTAGCTCTGTCTATTATTACCACCTGGGATGGAGTTAGTACCTCTCCTTGGCCATAATTGGCCTCAGATGGGATTCATAATACATGTCTTGTGAAAGTGGATACACCTGTATATTTACAGGCTTAAATGCAAAATGCATGTGTCTTTTTGTTTTCAAGGCACTGATGACGTTAACAAGGTCTGATTAATCAATCTCACATTCCAAGTTATAGCATGATAGGGGGTCTAAATTATGGTTCACCATTGGAATGTTACAGGTCCTCCAGATCACTTTGGCTTGCCACCGGATAAACCAACACTGGAGCCCCTTACCACGTTGCTTCAGGGTCTGAGGAATGGAGCTCTGCCAACAATCCTGCCAGGCACCAGCAAAGCCTTTCAGATAGCCTCAGACATTTGATGGAACTGTAAAGTGCAGAATCAACAGGCATGTATTTCAGACCTTGATCATGGGTTCACACTCTAAGGCAGGAAGAACACATGGTTGGAAAACCTTTTCTGGCCATATCTGAACATCTGGATGTGAACCACAGGCAGAGTTTGCCCTTGCTTGCAAGCATCCACAAAATGGATATGCATCCAAAGATAAAACTCACCAACAAATCGACTGCGTTCATGGTTTCCAACATACCTAGAGTTTCAGAAAATGATGGGTAGTGAACAGAGAGCAGGAAAAAGTAGAGAGACATAGAATCAACTACATGTTGCTCGGTATTCAGACAAGCAAGCCTCCGATGCAAGCAAGCCTCTCGTGCAGTGTACCCTGAGTCTCAGCCTCCTAGCATGAAGAAGATCTCCATCCTTTCTAGGCACTGACTGGCCTGGGATACAGAGGTGTACCTCTTAGGTCAAAAGGCTCACAGTGAAGAAGGGTCCTAACACCCACGCTAAATATGGAATATGGCATTTCCAAGGAAATGTGCGCCCTGACCCAAACTCTCAGACTACATTTGACACGGTGACAACAACAGTGATCCCTCTTACCACTTGCCTTGGAAAGGCCTAGGCACACTGTCCGGGACCGTGGGTGGTTCAGCCACATCCTAAGCCTCCCACGCATGAATATTGCAATACGCCACTTGGGATGGCACTTGGCCGTGCCTCCAGCATAATAGTTTCATCATCCTGTCTGGGGCCGTGAGAGCCTTTGCCATGCCTTACAGTCTCCAGTTTAAGAGCATCGTCATATTTTCCCAAAGATGGCGCATGGTGGATGCAGGGGCACAGCTTGAGACGTGTGTTCATTGCCATGATTGGCTGAGTGAAGTTTCCATGCTTGTGATCAGTGCATGCTTCTCATAGACACTTGCTATGATGTAACCGCGTGCACAGTTGACCTTTTACACGATTGGCTGTGTTTGACTCCTTCCTCTTTCCTTCCTCTTTCTGTACAGCATAAATGCCACACCCTTTCAGCAATAAAACGAGACTTGATCAGACTCCTGTCTTCTCTCCATTTTAGTTTCTCTTGTCCTCTCAATTGCCACTCCTCCACTTTAGGTCTGCGTTGAAGAGTCCCATGGGTCGGGACAAGTGGTGCCCAACGTGGAGCCTAAAGTATGGGGGTCTCCGTGAGGAAGTGGTGCCAGGAGCTGGCGACCAGATAAAGAAGAGTGAATTGTCTCTCAGTTGCTGCGGAACCTGCCGCGCCAAGATTGAGGTAAGTTAGGCACCAAAACGGGGACAAGCATAATATATTTGTAAATTGGGACAAAATTAAGTCAACATGATGTGTATGTAAAACAATTAGGAAGAGCTTTAAAGGCACGAGGAGTAAAGGTGAAGAGCCAAGATTTGTTTAAATTTTTGATTTTGTTAAAGACATCTGCCCTGGTTCCCACAAGAGGGGCTATTAATTTAAGCAGATGGAAATGAGTGGGAGATGTGCTGCAGGATTATTATGATGCTTTTGGACCAGAGAAAGTTCCTGTGACTGCTTTCAGTTACTAGAATCTAGTTAAATAACTTATAGATACTAGAAATAGGCCTCCGGAAATAACAGCTGCTATTGCTCATACAGAAGAAACCTTAAAGACTATTTCCCAAGCTGATCTCAGTAAGCCCCTCTAGAAGAAGAGACAGATTTAATTTCCTTAGAAAGTGATGATGAGGAGCCTTTGCCACTCCTGCTAAGAAATGGCAGGAAGTTAAAGAAAAGCCCCAAGACAGAACTAAAGGGAGAGGTTCCAAAATATATCCTAGGCTGCAAATAGAGGGTGAGGATCAGAATAAACATGATCCTGGCCCTTTAGAGGTTGGTAGGGTGACTTCGAAAAGAGGCTGCTAAATGTCATGGTTTAGATCAGTCTCCGCCATTTTCACACCCTTCACCCTACAATATGGCCTCTGCGCCCACAGTCATGGTGGCCATGGGTGAGAGAGAAGATATCAGTCCTAGAGAGGAACCGAAAGCTAAGATTGCCTTGTTAAAACAACAAATAAAGCTTGAAGAACTACATCAGTCATTGATTACCAAATTGCAAAGATTGAGAACTGAAAATGAGTGGGTTGATGACGTAGTGAAAGAAAGTCCTACCGCACGTCAACACCAGCAGGCTGGCAAACATGTCCCTAAGGGCAAAGGCCATGTTCACACATGGTGAGTTGTGCCAAACCCATGAATACTAAGGAAGTGACCATTCTCTTCATGAAAAGAGGTATAGCCTACATTGAAGGAACAACAGAAGACAGAAGAGCCCCTGCACCTTCTGCATTTCTGGTTTTGACTTTCCTTGTAATTGGTAGGATAAACATGTTGGGAAAGTCCAGTGCAAAGTAAGATGAAATTTGCACAGAGGTGAGACTAAATATTTAGAAATACATATATATTCATAGAACATTAAAGAGAATATTACTGTAACAAAGAAAAACATGGTGTCTGTCAATTTATTTCTCAACGACTGACAGTATCTATGACGAATCATCGAGACAACAGACACAGAGCATCTTGGGAGACAGAGTGGTGGAAATGTGTGAGAACGTGCTCACGAAGTCCAAACACTCCTTGAAAATGGCTTATGTGCCAAAGGCCCCAGGAGAGCACTGGAACTTATGTTCAGAACGCGGTTCTCCTAGATCAATTTCCCCTTTTACATTAGTAGAGGCATAATTTCTCATGGACACTGTTTAGGAAATGCAAGTGAAGAGATGAAAACCTTCCATTCCTAAGAGCATCCAGCCTGCAACTTCAAGAAAGGATGTATCCTCCTGCTCAGCCTTCACTATCCATCGACATGCTGGCAAGAAAGAAGGAATTCATGGGACTCTGAGGCTGGAAAGTCAAGAGGTGACTGGAAGAATGAATTGAGAGCAGTAAATGGTGGGTGGCCTCACAGATTCCAGTGCTCTAAATCTGAGGACATTCAGACTGAGACTGTAGGTTGGTTAGGCAATCGTGCGATGCAGCAATTCAAGGGTTGGAGAAGTGTGAAACAAGGGAGCCACTGGATTTAGGCACTGGTCCAATTCCATCCCTCAATCACATAAAAGCTTGGGCAATACCCACAGAGGACACACCTCACTGTCCCAGAGCACTCTGCATTCCCATACTAGCCATTATTTCCTCAGCATTCAGGTCGTTTAGGAGACCTGCTCTCAAGTCTGCACACGGTTCAGCTTTCAGGCTGTGACCTCTTGTTTATAAATGTTGCAGGAGAACAACACATTCTAACTCTACAGGTTAATAGCCCAATGGCTAACCCCAGAGAAACTCTCACCATATTTCCAACAATTCATCTGAAATAGGAAAATTTAGATGGCCTGGCTAAATGGCTATCATGTCTAGCCACAGAGAGATTCTCAACATTGTCTTCCCTACAGCCACACAGGAATGCTTGGAAAATGGAAGAGGCTGAAGAATGCCTCATTCCTGGAGGAAAACGTGCTCTGTGAGGATTGTGCCCCAAATACCTCTCCCTGAGCAGGGAATCAAAATTTCCTTCTGGTTATGGCACAGAGGTGAGACTAAATATTTAGAAATACATATATATTCATAGAACATTAAAGAGAATATTACTGTAACAAAGAAAAACATGGTGTCTGTCAATTTATTTCTCAACGACTGACAGTATCTATGACGAATCATCGAGACAACAGACACAGAGCATCTTGGGAGACAGAGTGGTGGAAATGTGTGAGAACGTGCTCACGAAGTCCAAACACTCCTTGAAAATGGCTTATGTGCCAAAGGCCCCAGGAGAGCACTGGAACTTATGTTCAGAACGCGGTTCCCCCTAGATAAATTTTCCCCTTGTACATTAGTAGAGGCATAATTTCTCATGGACACTGTTTAGGAAATGCAAGTGAAGAGATGAAAACCTTCCATTCCTAAGAGCATCCAGCCTGCAACTTCAAGAAAGGATGTATCCTCCTGCTCAGCCTTCACTATCCATCGACATGCTGGCAAGAAAGAAGGAATTCATGGGACTCTGAGGCTGGAAAGTCAAGAGGTGACTGGAAGAATGAATTGAGAGCAGTAAATGGTGGGTGGCCTCACAGATTCCAGTGCTCTAAATCTGAGGACATTCAGACTGAGACTGTAGGTTGGTTAGGCAATCGTGCGATGCAGCAATTCAAGGGTTGGAGAAGTGTGAAACAAGGGAGCCACTGGATTTAGGCACTGGTCCAATTCCATCCCTCAATCACATAAAAGCTTGGGCAATACCCACAGAGGACACACCTCACTGTCCCAGAGCACTCTGCATTCCCATACTAGCCATTATTTCCTCAGCATTCAGGTCGTTTAGGAGACCTGCTCTCAAGTCTGCACACGGTTCAGCTTTCAGGCTGTGACCTCTTGTTTATAAATGTTGCAGGAGAACAACACATTCTAACTCTACAGGTTAATAGCCCAATGGCTAACCCCAGAGAAACTCTCACCATATTTCCAACAATTCATCTGAAATAGGAAAATTTAGATGGCCTGGCTAAATGGCTATCATGTCTAGCCACAGAGAGATTCTCAACATTGTCTTCCCTACAGCCACACAGGAATGCTTGGAAAATGGAAGAGGCTGAAGAATGCCTCATTCCTGGAGGAAAACGTGCTCTGTGAGGATTGTGCCCCAAATACCTCTCCCTGAGCAGGGAAATGCTCTCCAAAATGCGTCCCTTCTGGTTATGTGGCTTGATCAAGAAAATTTAAAGTAACAATAGATATGCATTCACTGTCAGATACACAGCCTTCCAAAAGAGTTGCTATCACGCCATCCCTACATCCCAAGGAGCCGAGGTGTATGATATGAGCGTGTCCCATGTTCAGACAGTGCAGATCAACCTCTGGTCTTAGAAGCTCATCACTCCACATTGAGTTGGTCCGCCCAAGCTGGGCACCCTGGGAAAAACCAGGTTCATGTTCCAAGACCCCTTTCGGCCATGGCTTCCCAATGATGGATATGTGCTGCCACCTCAGCGTGCCAAGAGCATCAGAGGTAGCAGCACATATCTGAATAGCTGAGTAGGCGGTCCCGATGGAGGAAGAATATCAGAGGATTTCACTAGTTCCCCATTAGAATCATCAGAAATAATCAAGAAATGAAACACCACCAACAAGTCAGCGACTAGATGTCAAGAGAACTCCTTAGGTCTATGAAGCTTGGCAAGCCAACAGCCAGAACTTTCCTGGAGCTTTTGTTCTGAGAACGGTGTAGCTCAACCTCCACACCTGACCGGTGGAGAGAGCACTATGAAGTGCACCATGAGAGACTCTGGGAAGTGTGCTGGGAGGGCAGACGGCAGTGCTCAGTTCGAAATTCATGCCAGGTGGCCGGTCGCTGGGTGACCTGAGACACTGGTAGACTCCGACCTGAGATTCACCTGAGGAATGCTGACCAGGTACCTGGCTGAGCCAGACCAGGAGGTGCACAGGGATGGAGCACTGGGGAGACTGCCTAGAACTACAACACATCTCACAGGTTAATAGCCCAATGGCTAACCCCAGAGAAACTCTCACCATATTTCCAACAATTCATCTGAAATAGGAAAATTTAGATGGCCTGGCTAAATGGCTATCATGTCTAGCCACAGAGAGATTCTCAACATTGTCTTCCCTACAGCCACACAGGAATGCTTGGAAAATGGAAGAGGCTGAAGAATGCCTCATTCCTGGAGGAAAACGTGCTCTGTGAGGATTGTGCCCCAAATACCTCTCCCTGAGCAGGGAAATGCTCTCCAAAATGCGTCCCTTCTGGTTATGTGGCTTGATCAAGAAAATTTAAAGTAACAATAGATATGCATTCACTGTCAGATACACAGCCTTCCAAAAGAGTTGCTATCACGCCATCCCTACATCCCAAGGAGCCGAGGTGTATGATATGAGCGTGTCCCATGTTCAGACAGTGCAGATCAACCTCTGGTCTTAGAAGCTCATCACTCCACATTGAGTTGGTCCGCCCAAGCTGGGCACCCTGGGAAAAACCAGGTTCATGTTCCAAGACCCCTTTCGGCCATGGTTTCCCCAAAATGATGGATATGTGCTGCCACCTCAGCGTGCCAAGAGCATCAGAGGTAGCAGCACATATCTGAATAGCTGAGTAGGCGGTCCCGATGGAGGAAGAATATCAGAGGATTTCACTAGTTCCCCATTAGAATCATCAGAAATAATCAAGAAATGAAACACCACCAACAAGTCAGCGACTAGATGTCAAGAGAACTCCTTAGGTCTATGAAGCTTGGCAAGCCAACAGCCAGAACTTTCCTGGAGCTTTTGTTCTGAGAACGGTGTAGCTCAACCTCCACACCTGACCGGTGGAGAGAGCACTATGAAGTGCACCATGAGAGACTCTGGGAAGTGTGCTGGGAGGGCAGACGGCAGTGCTCAGTTCGAAATTCATGCCAGGTGGCCGGTCGCTGGGTGACCTGAGACACTGGTAGACTCCCGACCTGAGATTCACCTGAGGAATGCTGACCAGGTACCTGGCTCGAGCCAGACCAGGAGGTGCACAGGGAGAGTGCTGGGAAGTGCACTGGGAGGACAGAAAGCAGCACTCAGCACAAATATCCCATTGGGTCACTGGGCGCCAGGTGACTTGAGAAGCTGCTAGTGGGGGCATATGGAACTTAACGTGGAAATACGTCACCTCTTGTTGCCTGGGACCTGGCTTGAGCCAGGTGGGGAAGCTAGTGCCCGCGTTTGGGGTTTGGTCCCATATCCGCCACGGCGCATGTGTCAGCAGTTTGAAGACTCCTGCAGCCCCAGAGCTGCAGCATGGTAGCCAACCTCTCAAGAGCAACAAAAGGCTATGGCAGAGGAAACTGGGAGAAGAGCAGGGATTAGAGGCTACAGGTGGGTATGCAGTGGAACTGGTGCCCCTCCAGCAGGAGACAGAGCACGCGCAGCCCCACCCTACTAACTGGGAATAGCCCAACGTCCCAGCCAGCACCTAACCTCATGGAAAAGCCTTTGTTCAGTCAAAACCAAAAACAGAAGCCATAGCAACCAAGGGAAAGGCAATGCAATCAAGAGCGGATGGGGGAAGGTGTACAGACAGATGAGAATATAAAACCAGGGACAGTATTTACTTGTTTTTTGTTTGTTTGCTTTGGACTGTTTTGTTTATTCACTTGTTTGGTTTTGTTTGGTTCTCTGTCTCTTCCTGGTAATTTTTTCTCTTCTTAATTTTTAATTTTTAAGTTTTATTTGTTTAAAAATGTAAGTTTCTTTCCTCTTTGCCACTGCTTCCTACCTCTATATTCTAAATGTAAAATATTTTCCTATATACTACTCTTCTCTGTATACGTATTTCCTATCTTCCTGTCTCTACTATTGCCTTCCAGCTGTACCAAACTCCACTACACAGTAATCATTGCTACCTAAACCTAAAAATCCTTACAACACGAATCTATTTCTTCTCATTAATCATACATTCTCCTCCTGTTCACCCCAACACATGTCTTAGTTAACAGTTGCCTTCAATGTAATATTCCAAGCCAGGACCTTGCCCTGGATATATTTTTCCAGGCAGTATTTGACTTATGTCAGAGCTTAGGAATGCTGACCAGGTACCTGGCTCGAGCCAGACCAGGAGGTGCACAGGAGAGTGCTGGGAAGTGCACTGGGAGGACAGAAAGCAGCACTCAGCACAAATATCCCATTGGGTCACTGGGCGCCAGGTGACTTGAGAAGCTGCTAGTGGGGGCATATGGAACTTAACGTGGAAATACGTCACCTCTTGTTGCCTGGGACCTGGCTTGAGCCAGGTGGGGAAGCTAGTGCCCGCGTTTGGGGTTTGGTCCCATATCCGCCACGGCGCATGTGTCAGCAGTTTGAAGACTCCTGCAGCCCCAGAGCTGCAGCATGGTAGCCAACCTCTCAAGAGCAACAAAAGGCTATGGCAGAGGAAACTGGGAGAAGAGCAGGGATTAGAGGCTACAGGTGGGTATGCAGTGGAACTGGTGCCCCTCCAGCAGGAGACAGAGCACGCGCAGCCCCACCCTACTAACTGGGAATAGCCCAACGTCCCAGCCAGCACCTAACCTCATGGAAAAGCCTTTGTTCAGTCAAAACCAAAAACAGAAGCCATAGCAACCAAGGGAAAGGCAATGCAATCAAGAGCGGATGGGGAAGGTGTACAGACAGATGAGAATATAAAACCAGGGACAGTATTTACTTGTTTTTTGTTTGTTTGCTTTGGACTGTTTTGTTTATTCACTTGTTTGGTTTAGTTTGGTTCTCTGTCTCTTCCTGGTAATTTTTTTCTTCTTAATTTTTAATTTTTAAGTTTTATTTGTTTAAAAATGTAAGTTTCTTTCCTCTTTGCCACTGCTTCCTACCTCTATATTCTAAATGTAAAATATTTTCCTATATACTACTCTTCTCTGTATACGTATTTCCTATCTTCCTGTCTCTACTATTGCCTTCCAGCTGTACCAAACTCCACTACACAGTAATCATTGCTACCTAAACCTAAAAATCCTTACAACACGAATCTATTTCTTCTCATTAATCATACATTCTCCTCCTGTTCACCCCAACACATGTCTTAGTTAACAGTTGCCTTCAATGTAATATTCCAAGCCAGGACCTTGCCCTGGATATATTTTTCCAGGCAGTATTTGACTTATGTCAGAGCTTAGGATTCAGGAACAATACTTGATGGCACCGTTCGCCAGAAATAATTTCTATACTTTAGCCCTGTAAGACTGTTCAGTTGTGGTTATTGATGTGTAGGTATGTATATTTTTCCACTATGTTAGAAAATATCTGCATGCTTTTATGACTGTCACCAATCAATGTCGCACTTCTTGTTCCTCAGATGTTAATATTTGAACTAATATCACTGAACACCAGAATAAATCGGTTATAGAGCCTACACTCCTGAAAAGACATCAAACCAAGGATCCTCGGAGTCGGAGCCCTGATTCTAAGACTCCTCATTATCAAAGAACATACAATACTAGAGATTATTCACCTGAAAACAGGACCTAACCCCAACCAAGATACAAACCACTGAACCCTCCTAAAAGCACAGAAACACAAAGAAAAGGAGAATTCAATCACAAAGTCTGGTGGGAGATAGAACTCCATACACACAGACCCACACAAAGAAACACAGATTAACGTAATAATGAAAAGACAGACAGACACTGCACAAGTGAAGGAACAAACGAGAAAACACAGCTCCAAATGACAGAAGAGGAGACAGACAAATTCTCTCAAAGAGAATTCAGAAGAGTGATACTAAGGAGGACTCAGAACACTGAAAACAGAATTTGAGAGGAAATTAGTTCACTGAGAAGAGACATGTTAGAATGAAAAATAAGCAAATAGACAGACAAACAACTCAATTGATGAACTCAAAAGGTCTCAACAGTAAAGTATCAGAAGAATGGATAAGTAAGCTGGGAGACAGAATGGTGGAAATAAGTTCTGGAGAACAGGACAAAGCACAAAGTATCAAAAGAACTGCGGATAGCCTAAGAGACCTTTGGAACAATATCAAACTCAACAACATTAGAATTATAGAAGTTCCAGGGGAAGAAGAGGGGAAGAAAGGCTATGAAAGAAATCTTGAAGAGGTTATAGTTGAAAACGTCCCCAGCATGGGAAAGAAAATCGTCAACAAATACAAGAAGAACAAAGAGTGCCATACAGGATAAATCTCCAAAGAAACACACAGAGGCACATTCTAATAAAACTAGCACAGACTAAATATAAAGACAGAATACTTAAAGCAGCAAGGAGCAAACCACAAATAACATATAAAGGAAAATCCATGTTTACCTGCTGATCTTTCAACAGAAACCCTGCAGACCAGAAGAGAATAGCAGGAAACATTTAAATGGCTAAAAGAGGATAACCTCCAAGGTAGAATTCTCTACCCAGCAAAGATCTCGTTCAGAATTGAGAGAGAAGTCAAAAGCTTCACAGACAGTTAAAAGCTCTAAGAATTGTATACTACAATACGAGCCCTACAACAAGTGTTTAAGCACCTGATATAGCCAATAAAAACAAGAATTGGAGAAGTCCTACAAATAAAATCCCAAACATCTAAGAAGAGGACAATAGTAACATTTTTATCAATAATTACTTTGAATGGAAATTGACTAAATTCCCCAACCAAAAGACACAGGATGGCCAAATGGATACAGAAGCAAGACCCTATGTTGCTCTTTAGAAGAGACCCACTTCAGACCTAGAGACACTCAAAGACTGAAAGTGAGAGGATTGAAAAGTCCATGCAAATGGAAATTGAAGAAAGCTGGAGTAGCAATCCTCATATCAGACAAAATAGACTTTCAAGTAAAGAAGATTATAAGAGACAAGGCATGTCACTACATTAGGATTAAGGAGCTATCCAACAGGAAGACAAAACAGTCATGAATATCTATGCACCCAAAAGAGGTGCACCACAATACACAAGACAGAAACTTTCAGATAAAACAGAAGAAATTAACAATAATACAATCATATTAGGAGACTTTAACTCTCCTCTCACACCAATGGACAGACATCCAAACAGAAAATTAATAAAGAAACACAAGCCTTAAATGCCACACTAGAAGAAATGGACCTCATGGATATCTTTAGGACATTCCATACAAAGGCAGAAGAAGACACTTTCTTCTCACATGCTCATGGAACATTCTCTGGGATAGATCACATCTTGGACCACGAATCAAACCCTAGTACATCCAATAAGACTGAAATTATATCAACTATCTTGGACTACAATGCAATGAGACTCGAGATGAACTGAAGGAAAAAGAAAAAAAGGCAAAAACAGAAGCACATGGAGATTAAACAACACAGACCTAAAAACACACAGATTACGCAGCAAATCCAAGGAAAACTTGAAAAATTGCTGGAAGGAAATGACAATGAACACACGACAGGGCAAAAGCTATAGGATACCGGAAAACACTTCTAATAGGGAAATCCTGTCTCAAGAGACTAGGAAAATCTCAAACAGACGACCTAACACTACCCTTGAAACAGCTGGAGAAATAAGAAGAAAACACAGCCCAAATCAAGCAGAAGAAGAGAAATCATAAAGATCAGAGCAGAAATAAATGAGAAAGAAACAAAAGAAACAATAGTAAAGATAAATAAAACAAAAAGCTGGTTCTTTGAAAAGGTAAACAAAAGTGACAAGCCACTGGCCAGACTCATTAAGAAAAAGAGAGAGAAGAACCAGATCAACAAAATCAAAAACGAAAAAGGAGAGATTACAACAGATAATGCAGAAATCCAAAGGATTCTAAGAGACTATTATGAACAACTCTATGGCAACCAACTTCACAATCTGGAAGAAATGGTCAGTCTTTGGAGAAGATCAATTCGCAAAACTGAACCAGGAAGAAATAGAAACTATGAAAACCCAGTAACAAATGCAGAAATCAAATTTGTGATAAAAATCTACCCCAAAATTAGAGGACTTCAAAGGTGACTTCTACGAAACATTTAAAGAAGAACTAATGCCTGTCCTTCTAAAACTCTTTCAAAAATTGCATAGGAAAGGAAATTTCCAAACATGTACTACAAGGCCACCATCACCCTGATACCCAAACCAGGCAAAGACAACACAAAAAAGGAAAACTATAGGCCAATTGCACTGATGAACTTAGATGCCAAGATCCTCAACAAAATGCTAGCAAACAGAATTCAACAACACGTCAAAAAGCTCATACATTACGATCAAGTTGGGTTCATCCCGGGCATGCAAGGGATCTTCAATATCCACAAATCGATCAATGTGATACACCATATCAACAAATTGAGAGAAAAAAATCACATGGTAATCTCAATAGATGAAGGAGAAGCCTTCAACAAAGTACAACACTCATTTATGATAAAAACTCTTCAAAAATGGGCATAGAAGGAAGCTATCTCAACATAGTAAAAGTCATATATGAAAAGCCCACAGCAGACATTCCCTCAATGGTGAAAAACTGAAAGCATTCCTCTAAGATTAGGAACAAGACAGGGGTGACCACTTTCACCACTATTATTCAACATAATCCTGGAAGTTTCTAGCAACAGCAATAAAAGAGAAAGAAATGAAAGGAATTCAGATTGGAAAAGAAGAATTAAAGCTCTTTCTTTTGCAGATGACATGATATTATAAAGAGAAACCTCAAGGACACTATTACAAAGCTTCTAGAGCTAATAAGCGGATTCAGCAAAGTCATGGGATACAAAATCAACACACAGAAATCACTGGCATTCCTATACACAAACAATGAAAAATCAGAAAATGAAATCAAAGAGGCAATCCCCTTCACTATTGCAACCAAAAGAATCAAATATCTAGGAATAAACCTACCCAAAGAAACAAAATAACTGGACACAGAAAATTACAAGACACTCATGAGCGACACTAATGAAGGCTTAAACAGATGCAGAGATTTTCCATGTTTCTGTGGCGGAAGAATCATTATTGTGAAAAGGATCATACTACCAAGTCATTTATAGATTCAGTGCGATCCCTATCAAACTACCAATGACATTCTTCACAGAACTAGACCAAAGAATAACACAGTTCAAACAGAAACGCAAAAGACTCCGAATAGCCAAAGCAATCCTGAGGAAGAAAACGGAGCTGGAGGAATTAGCCTCCCAAACTTCAGACTCTACTATAAAGCAACAGTCATCAACATATAATGGTACTGTCACAAAAACAGAACTATAGACCAATGGAACAAGATAGAGAATCCGGAGATAGTTCCACACATCTATGGCTACCTCATTTTGACAAAGGAGATGAAAATATAAAATGGGACAGAGATAGCCTCTTCAACAAATGATGCTGGGAAAATTGCACAGTGACATGCAAAAGATGTGAAGTTGGAACATTCCCTGATGCTATATGCAAAGAACAACTCAAAATGGAATCAAGACCTAAATGTAAGACCAGAAACTATCACACTCTTAAAGGAGAATATAGGCAAAACACTCAAGGACATAAATCAAAGCAAGATTGTCTCTGCCACCTACTAGAATAGTGAAACTCAAATCAAAATGTACATGTGGCACCTAATTAAATATAAAAGCTTTTGTATAGCAAAAGAAATTATGAAAAAGCTGAAGATATGGCCCACAGAATGGGAGAAAATCATAGTCAATAAAATAACAGACAAATAATTAATCTCCAAAATCTACAAGCAGTTCAGACAATTTAGCACATGAAAAATGAACAACCCAGTCAAAAATGGGAAAAAGATCTACATTGACATCTCACCAAAGAGGACATACAGATGGCCCAAAAGCACATGAAAAGATGCTCAGCCTGTCTAATTAGTGAAAAAATGCAAATCAAAATGACAATCACCTTGCACCCATCAGAATGGCCATCATCCACAAATCGACAGACAATAAATGTTGGAGCGGTGTGGAGAAAAAGAACCCTCCTGCATTGCTGGTGGGAATGTAAATTGATAGAACCTCTATGGAAGGCAGTATGGATATTTCTTTAAAACTCAAAATAGAAGCACCACACGACCCAGCAATGCCACTATTAAGCTTATACACTTAGGAAGTCAAGCCTGGAAGTATAAAAGTTCATTGCAGCTATCTATACAAACTACAAATGACATTAATCACAGAACTAGAACAAAGAATAACACAGTTCAAACAGAAACACAAAAGACTCGAATAGCCAAAGCAATCCTGAGGAAGAAAACGGAACTGGAGGAATCAGCCTCCCAAACTTCAGACTCTACTATAAAGCAACAGTCATCAACATATAATGGTACTGTCACAAAACAGAACTATAGACCAATGGAACAAGATAGAGAATCCGGAGATAGTTCCACACATCTATGGCTACCTCATTTTGACAAAGGAGATGAAAATATAAAATGGGACAGAGATAGCCTCTTCAACAAATGATGCTGGGAAAATTGCACAGTGACATGCAAAAGATGTGAAGTTGGAACATTCCCTGATGCTATATGCAAAGAACAACTCAAAATGGAATCAAGACCTAAATGTAAGACCAGAAACTATCACACTCTTAAAGGAGAATATAGGCAAAACACTCAAGGACATAAATCAAAGCAAGATTGTCTCTGCCACCTACTAGAATAGTGAAACTCAAATAAAAAATGTACATGTGGCACCTAATTAAATATAAAAGCTTTTGTATAGCAAAAGAAATTATGAAAAAGCTGAAGATATGGCCCACAGAATGGGAGAAAATCATAGTCAATAAAATAACAGACAAATAATTAATCTCCAAAATCTACAAGCAGTTCAGACAATTTAGCACATGAAAAATGAACAACCCAGTCAAAAATGGGAAAAAGATCTACATTGACATCTCACCAAAGAGGACATACAGATGGCCCAAAAGCACATGAAAAGATGCTCAGCCTGTCTAATTAGTGAAAAATGCAAATCAAAATGACAATCACCTTGCACCCATCAGAATGGCCATCATCAACAAATTTACAGACAAGAAATGTTGGAGCGGTGTGGAGAAAAAGAACCCTCCTGCATTGCTGGTGGGAATGTAAATTGATAGAACCTCTATGGAAGGCAGTATGGATATTTCTTTAAAACTCAAAATAGAAGCACCACACGACCCAGCAATGCCACTATTAAGCTTATACACTTAGGAAGTCAAGCCTGGAAGAAGTACCTGTACCAGAATGTTCATTGCAGCTATCTATACAAAAGACAGAACATGGAATCAACCTAGATGTCCATCAATGAATAAATGGATAAAGAAGCTCTGTTACATATATACAATGGAATACTAGTCAACTCTTGTAAGAAATGCAGAAGAATCAGTCCTAATGAGATGGTTGGAGTTTGAACCTACCACAAAACCTGAAGTCAGTCCAAAAGGAAAAGACAAGTACAGTATGAAAACACATATATAAGGAATCTAGTAAAAGAGTAACAACACACACAGTGAAATAATGGAAAAACAGAGCATAGACATATGGACATTGGGGAATGAAGAGTGGGCTGGAGGCATAGAGGAGAAATATGGAAACCTACCCTATCATGTATTAATAAGATAGCTACTGTCGTTGCACTAAGAGAAAAGAAGTACTTAAAATGGCTTGATGCGTGGCCTGGAGGGGAGGAATGGGGAGCCTGGGAGGTGGGAGGGGACCAGGCATAGGCATATGACTGATCTTGTAGCATGGATGTCTGTGAACAAGAATATTCTGTAAAACTTCAAAATATAGATATAAATTTAAAATTAAAACAAAGAAACAAACAAACAACAAAAACATAGATAGCTAAACAATATTCTGAATGAACCTCCAAATTCGGCTCTGATATTCTCGCATAGAGGAATCAGATTTTCCGTGCCATACTGTCTGCTGTTCTCTCTGAAATAACAGCACTCTGAGAACCTTTCAAGCCTTTGGCTTCTTCACTCTATGGAGACAAATCTTGCAAGAGTTTGCTAGATGGATACAAGGTCGTGTTCATACATTGTGAGTTGTGCCAAATTCCTCTGATATTCTCATGAGAATCAGATTTCCTGCTCAGCCTGTCTAATTAGTGAAAAAATGCAAATCAAAATGACAATCACCTTGCACCCATCAGAATGGCCATCATCAACAAATTTACAGACAAGAATGTTGACGGTGTGGAGAAAAGAACCCTCCTGCATTGCTGGTGGGAATGTAAATTGATAGAACCTCTATGGAAGGCAGTATGGATATTTCTTTAAAAACTCAAAATAGAAGCACCACACGACCCAGCAATGCCACTATTAAGCTTATACACTTAGGAAGTCAAGCCTGGAAGAAGTACCTGTACCAGAATGTTCATTGCAGCTATCTATACAAAAGACAGAACATGGAATCAACCTAGATGTCCATCAATGAATAAATGGATAAAGAAGCTCTGTTACATATATACAATGGAATACTAGTCAACTCTTGTAAGAAATGCAGAAGAATCAGTCCTAATGAGATGGTTGGAGTTTGAACCTACCACAAAACCTGAAGTCAGTCCAAAAGGAAAAGACAAGTACAGTATGAAAACACATATATAAGGAATCTAGTAAAAGAGTAACAACACACACAGTGAAATAATGGAAAAACAGAGCATAGACATATGGACATTGGGGAATGAAGAGTGGGCTGGAGGCATAGGGGGAGAAATATGGAAACCTACCCTATCATGTATTAATAAGATAGCTACTGTCGTTGCACTAAGAGAAAAGAAGTACTTAAAATGGCTTGATGCGTGGCCTGGAGGGGAGGAATGGGGAGCCTGGGAGGTGGGAGGGGACCAGGCATAGGCATATGACTGATCTTGTAGCATGGATGTCTGTGAACAAGAATATTCTGTAAAACTTCAAAATATAGATATAAATTTAAAATTAAAAACAAAGAAACAAACAAACAACAAAAACATAGATAGCTAAACAATATTCTGAATGAACCTCCAAATTCGGCTCTGATATTCTCGCATAGAGGAATCAGATTTTCCGTGCCATACTGTCTGCTGTTCTCTCTGAAATAACAGCACTCTGAGAACCTTTCAAGCCTTTGGCTTCTTCACTCTATGGAGACAAATCTTGCAAGAGTTTGCTAGATGGATACAAGGTCGTGTTCATACATTGTGAGTTGTGCCAAATTCCTTAATTCCAATGAAATATCAGTTCTCCTCATGAAAGCTTCTATAACCTACATGGAAAGACCTCCTGAAGAGGAAGAGTCCTAGATGGTCTGCATTTCTGGTTTTCACCTTCTTTGTAATTGCTAGGATAAACATGGTGGGAAACTCCAGTGCAAATTACGATGAAGTTCACACAGACATGAGACTATATATGTATAAATACAGATATATTCATAGAACATTAAAAGAATACTACCAAAACAAACAAAACATATGGTATCTGTCATTGTTTTCCTCAATGACTAACAGAATCTACAACGAATTATCAAGACAAAAGAAATAGAGCATCGTGGGACACAGAGTGGTGGTTATGTGTGAGAATGTGCTCATGGAGTCCAAACACTTCTTCAAAATGGCTTATGTGCCAAGGGACTCAGGTAGAGCATTTGGGACTTCCGTTCCTAACAGGACTCTCCATAGATCAGCTTGCCTTGTACTTTAGCAGAGGCATAGTCTGTCATGGGCAATGCTTAGGAAATGCAAGTGAAGAGATGAAAAGGTTCCATGCCAAAGAACATCCAGGATGAAACTTAAAGAAAGGAAGCATTCTTCTGTTCAACCTCCACTACCCGTGAATACGCAGCCAAGAAAGAAGGAATTCAGGGACTTTGAGCCTAGGAAGTCAGGACGGAACTGGATGAATGAATTCAGAGCAGTAAATTGTGGGATGGCCTCACAGATTTCAGTGCCCTGAATTAGATTGCATTCTTGCTGACACTGTAGGTTAGAGAATTGTGGGAATCTTGTAGCATGGATGTCTGTGAACAAGAATATTCTGTAAAACTTCAAAATATAGATATAAATTTAAAATTAAAAACAAAGAAACAAACAAACAACAAAAACATAGATAGCTAAACAATATTCTGAATGAACCTCCAAATTCGGCTCTGATATTCTCGCATAGAGGAATCAGATTTTCCGTGCCATACTGTCTGCTGTTCTCTCTGAAATAACAGCACTCTGAGAACCTTTCAAGCCTTTGGCTTCTTCACTCTATGGAGACAAATCTTGCAAGAGTTTGCTAGATGGATACAAGGTCGTGTTCATACATTGTGAGTTGTGCCAAATTCCTTAATTCCAATGAAATATCAGTTCTCCTCATGAAAGCTTCTATAACCTACATGGAAAGACCTCCTGAAGAGGAAGAGTCCTAGATGGTCTGCATTTCTGGTTTTCACCTTCTTTGTAATTGCTAGGATAAACATGGTGGGAAACTCCAGTGCAAATTACGATGAAGTTCACACAGACATGAGACTATATATGTATAAATACAGATATATTCATAGAACATTAAAAGAATACTACCAAAACAAACAAAACATATGGTATCTGTCATTGTTTTCCTCAATGACTAACAGAATCTACAACGAATTATCAAGACAAAAGAAATAGAGCATCGTGGGACACAGAGTGGTGGTTATGTGTGAGAATGTGCTCATGGAGTCCAAACACTTCTTCAAAATGGCTTATGTGCCAAGGGACTCAGGTAGAGCATTTGGGACTTCCGTTCCTAACAGGACTCTCCATAGATCAGCTTGCCTTGTACTTTAGCAGAGGCATAGTCTGTCATGGGCAATGCTTAGGAAATGCAAGTGAAGAGATGAAAAGGTTCCATGCCAAAGAACATCCAGGATGAAACTTAAAGAAAGGAAGCATTCTTCTGTTCAACCTCCACTACCCGTGAATACGCAGCCAAGAAAGAAGGAATTCAGGGACTTTGAGCCTAGGAAGTCAGGACGGAACTGGATGAATGAATTCAGAGCAGTAAATTGTGGGATGGCCTCACAGATTTCAGTGCCCTGAATTAGATTGCATTCTTGCTGACACTGTAGGTTAGAGAATTGTGGGAATAACCAATTGCAGCAGTGTTCAAGTGTGAGATAAGGGAGCCAGTAGATTTTGGCACTGGTCCCATTCACTCCCTCAATCAAATAAAAGCTCGCCAAGACCCACACAAGACACAATCAACTGTCCCAGGGCACTCTCCATTTCGATGGCATCCATTGTTTCCTCAGCATTCAGGTTGCTTAGGTGAACCGCACTCAAGTCTGCACAAGGTTCAGGTTTCAGCCCAACAACTGCAGTTTATACAAGTGGCACAGAGAGCAACATATTCTAATTCTCCAGATTATCAGCCCAAAGGCCCACCCCAGAGGAACACTGGGCAAATTTCCCTCAGCTTGTCTGAAAGAGGAAAGTCCAGATGGCCCGGCTGAATGGTGATCAGGACTAGCCATGAGATTTTCAATGTTGTCTCACCTCCAGCCATGCAGGAAAGCTTGAAAATTTGATGAGGTCAAATAATGCCTCATCGCAGAGGAAAAATGCTTTGTGAGGTTTATGCCCCAAAGGACACTCCTGAGCAGGGAAAGCTCTTCAAAATGTCATCCCTTCTGGATATGGGGCTCAATCAAGATAATTCAAGGAAACAATGGATATGGACTCAGCATCAGACACCAGACCTACCAAAAGGAGTGGCTAGTGCAGCATCTCTACAATCCAAGAAGCCAGCGTGGATGATCTGAGTGTGTCCCATGGTCAGGCTGTGGAGATCGACCTCTGGTCCTAGCAGCTCATCAATACACATTGAGTTGGTCCGATCAGGCTGGCCACCAAGGATAAAAAGCCAGTAGGTGGCCCAAGCTCGCATTTTAGCCAGGGTTTCCAAAATGACTGATATTCGCTATCACACGTGCCAAGAGCATGGGAAACTCGGAAGGATCTGGTATCCTACATGGCTTCCAAAGGTCCCGGTCCTTCGGATCACTTGGGCTTGCTAAAAATGGCTTCAAAAAAGGTCCCCAAGGTCACAGATTTTCAGCAGTAAATTGTGGGATGGCCTCACAGATTTCAGTGCCCTGAATTAGATTGCATTCTTGCTGACACTGTAGGTTAGAGAATTGTGGGAATAACCAATTGCAGCAGTGTTCAAGTGTGAGATAAGGGAGCCAGTAGATTTTGGCACTGGTCCCATTCACTCCCTCAATCAAATAAAAGCTCGCCAAGACCCACACAAGACACAATCAACTGTCCCAGGGCACTCTCCATTTCGATGGCATCCATTGTTTCCTCAGCATTCAGGTTGCTTAGGTGAACCGCACTCAAGTCTGCACAAGGTTCAGGTTTCAGCCCAACAACTGCAGTTTATACAAGTGGCACAGAGAGCAACATATTCTAATTCTCCAGATTATCAGCCCAAAGGCCCACCCCAGAGGAACACTGGGCAAATTTCCCTCAGCTTGTCTGAAAGAGGAAAGTCCAGATGGCCCGGCTGAATGGTGATCAGGACTAGCCATGAGATTTTCAATGTTGTCTCACCTCCAGCCATGCAGGAAAGCTTGAAAATTTGATGAGGTCAAATAATGCCTCATCGCAGAGGAAAAATGCTTTGTGAGGTTTATGCCCCAAAGGACACTCCTGAGCAGGGAAAGCTCTTCAAAATGTCATCCCTTCTGGATATGGGGCTCAATCAAGATAATTCAAGGAAACAATGGATATGGACTCAGCATCAGACACCAGACCTACCAAAAGGAGTGGCTAGTGCAGCATCTCTACAATCCAAGAAGCCAGCGTGGATGATCTGAGTGTGTCCCATGGTCAGGCTGTGGAGATCGACCTCTGGTCCTAGCAGCTCATCAATACACATTGAGTTGGTCCGATCAGGCTGGCCACCAAGGATAAAAAGCCAGTAGGTGGCCCAAGCTCGCATTTTAGCCAGGGTTTCCAAAATGACTGATATTCGCTATCACACGTGCCAAGAGCATGGGAAACTCGGAAGGATCTGGTATCCTACATGGCTTCCAAAGGTCCCCGGTCCTTCGGATCACTTGGGCTTGCTGCCAAAGAGAACAATGCTAAGGTCCCTTTCTACTTTGCTTCAGGGTATTAAAATAAGCTCTGCCATCAATCCTTGCAAGAACCAGTCACCTCATGTACATGTTGGGAACCTTGGCAATGGGCTCACATTCACTAAGACGGGAAAACACGTGGTTTGCAAATCTCTTGCTGGCCATATCTGAGCATCTGCACTGGACCACAGGCAGAGTTGGCCTTTGCTTGAAAGCATCCACAAAAGAAATCTACCTCCAAAGAAAGGATCTCACACAAATCGACTTGAGACCAAGAAAATGATGGGCAGTGAGCAGAGTGCAGGAAAAATAAAGAAAGGTAAAAGCAACTGCTTCGGGCTTCCTGGTGGTCCAATGGGTAAGGACAACGCCTTGTAATGCAAGGGCACTGGTTTGATCCCTGGCCTGGGAAGATCCCACGTGATGCAGAGCAGCTGGACAGATGTGTCCAATTACTGAGCCGGAACTCTGGAGGGCATGTGCCCAGAGCCAACGTTCTGTGACAATGGGGGCCACCGCGATGGGAGGACCACATGGGTCAAAGAAAAAGATGGAAGAAAATAGATAAATGAAAGACCAGTAAAAGTGGTCCGCCTGCCCTCCTCCTTCCCCAAGCTTCCTCCCCAAAAAGCAACTGCTTCTGGATCTGGGTTCTGAAAAGCAAGGCTTCTGCAGAGGGAATATCTGGTTATCCTGTGTCTCAGCCTCCTGGCATGAAGAAGAGCTCTATTCATTTCCAAGCATTGCCTTGCCTGGGATCCAGGATGGACTTCTTACCTCAAAAGGCTCACAGCAAAGAAGGTTCCCAAAACCCACCCAAAGTTTGGGATTTTGCGTTTCCAAAGAAATTTGTGCTCCTGACCCAAACACTCAGACTACACTTCTAATGGTGACCACAATGTTGATCCCTCCTACCTTTTGCCTTGTAAAGGCCTCAGCACAGAAACACAGGAGTTCGCACACAGTGAGAAGCAAATGCACACATTTCTTGTATAAACCACGCTTTCTAAAAGTTCAGATCAATGCGTCTTTGTGTCCTCATGAAACCCATCCTGTATCTATGTGCATCAGGGGAAGTGATTCGAAAACATTGAGAAGGACTTCAAAGACTAAAAACTGAGGATCTAAACCATGTTTTGAATGTACCTGTAATTTTGTCTCGGATATTCTTGCACAGAGGAGTCACACCTCAGTACATAGAGCATGCTGTTCTGTCTGAAATGACTGCATTCTGAGAAGATTTCTAACCTTTGCTTCTTCATTCTATGGAGACAAAGGTTGAAAGCATTTTGCTAGACAGACTTAAGGCCATGTTCATACATTGTGATCTGTGCCAAACTCATGAATACCAAGGAAATATCTGTTCTCCCATGACCGCTTGTAACGTCCACATAGAAGAACACCCTGGATAGAGAAGCGCTACTAGAGCTTCTGCATTTGTGGTTTTCACTTTCCTTATAATTGGTAGGATGAGCATGGTGGGAAAGTCCAGTGCAAATTAAGCTGTAGTTCACAAAGAGATTAGAGTATACATTTATAATTACATTTCTATTCAAAGAACATTAAAGAGAATAACACTGTAAGAATGAAAATATATGGTATCTCTTGATTGTTTACTCAATGATGACAGAATCTATGATGAATAGATGAATCTATGATGAATCTATGATGAATATGATGAACAACATAAAAGAGAATCATGGGAACCAGAGTGGTGGGGATGGTTGAGAACGTGCTCAAGGAGACCAAACATTCCTTCAACGTGACTTAGGTGCCAAGAGCCTCTGGTAGAGCATTTGGACTTATGTTCACAACAGCGCTCTCCTGCATTAATTTGACTTGTAAGTTACAAAGGCGTAGTTTCTCATGGACAGTTGTCATTATTAGTGCTCACTAGCAGGCACTCTCTTTAAAAATCAGAGACCTTTTACAGTCACATTGTAGACATCTCAGAGTAGTAAGTCTCAGACTTGGACAATAAAGTGTCGTGGTCTCGCATACTGTCAAAGCAAGGGTTTCCCTATTTATCATAGAACATATAATATTCAGAATCAAGATTCTATTAATCAGAATTTAAATAAAGGCAAGCACAAACAGTCAGAACTCAAATAATCACAGCTTCTTCAGTGAAACCAGAGCTCAATTAAGCGAAATCTCAACTCAATCAAATGCAAAGAGAAGTTCTTATCCCAGAGTTGGAGAGTCTCAATCTCAAATTGGGCACAGCAGATCTCCATGAGCAAACAGGCTTCACAATCTTACTTTACAGTTTGATATTTTCTCTGCTAGAAATCTCAGGTTAATTAGCAATCATAAAAGTGATTATTCCAAGAGCTTTTGCTCCTCCAGAGATGCAAGAGTGGTTATTCCTGGAGATTTTGCTCCTCTACTAATGCCTAGGTAACCACCTTTGTTCGTATGAGTAAACATGTGCTTGTACAGAAAACATTCTCACTATTTTTAATTTACAAAGGAACTACAAGCTGTAAAGAGTGTATTACACTGTAACTAAAGCGAGCACAAGTGGAAGAGTTTTAGTGCTCTGTATTAATGCCTAGGTAAACATCTCTATCAATGTTTGTCAAAGCTGATAGCTTAAGCCTATAAACCGCTAATTTTATGAGTGGGGTTATTTCAGGTACAGGCTTTTATTAGTAAAAGTGTCAGCTATGTAGTTATCCTCGTGGGAGGCCTCAGAGAGGTGGGGCTGCAGGCAGCACTTATTGCTAGAGTGAAGAGACATTTGTCTGCTCAAGCCGGGCATCTTCTCTTGATCTTTCCTGTGAGAAGTGAATATGAAACCATACACTCATCCTAATGATCACCCTTGTGGGAGCATTTGACATGCACATCAAGTTAGAGTAGAAGGGTCTTCTTCCTCGCATAGTGACATTCCCTGCAAATAACCTAACTTTTTCTTCATTACTTTCCCATCAGAACTGTTCTCATAATTAGGATCAAAATATCTGTCAGTGAAGATGCCTTTGCTTGCCCATGACACCCTCTGCTTCAGGCCTCAATCAATGATCCATATGATTGGATAGCCGACAGAAATGGCATCGGCATAAATCCTGACATAGGGTAGTTTTTAATGTTGAAGCCCATGTTTTGTTGTTGAATTTAAATAAATTGGAGGCTTTTACATGTAATAGCCTCATCACTGAGGGGTGTATGTGTCTTTTGACAAAGTAGCAATCTCCACCTGAGAATAGCTGAATTACATATTGGCATATCATAAATAGCAGATGGTTTCCTCAATTGTTCTTGGATTATGTCCTGAATGCAGACGAGTTGGGAAGGTTAAGGTACCTTTGCCAATATTTGGTGGTCCAGTCATGAGCAAGAACAAACATGCACTTTTATTAGAAAGCATATCTCTGAACTCCTTCCCTGCATTACCAATACAGATTTTCACCCAGGTCATTTCTCTCCCCAATCTTACTTTCATTAAACCCAATTCATGTACAAAATTCGATATCTCCAAAAGTTTCCGATCCGAAATTTGGGTCCAAATGAATGGGACCTCTTTGACACCAGTTCTGGGTTGAGATTGAGGGTCAGATTGGCCAGGTTCATCATTTTTCTGTAGGTCTCCCTATGTTATGGTAATCGGGAAGACGATGGGCATAGGGGTCTCCAGATCGACTTTGAGTGTCACATATGTTTTGCCTGGAGGTTCCTCATAACCTCCTGTTTCTGTTGAATAGAAATAGGCTCTAACTCCAATACCTGATCAGACATAGGTAGGCCCTATAAGCCAGTAGTTATCATCTCCGTATTCTCGGTCCAAGCTTCCAGCCAGGCTTCATTATCTGTTATTGGGTTTTCTTCAAAGCTATTTGAAGCCATCCTATGATTTTATAAAATATAATAATCCTAGAACAATTATAATTCTTATAAAAACTGTTTTATATAGGCTAAAATCCTCACCCTAGTCCGCAAAGCACTATCCATTGCATTATTAATAAAATTTCTAATATCTTTTATCACATTTGTAGCTAGAAGACAAATGGCTTGAGTCGCTTGTGCAAAATGACTAAGCCATTCAGGCAGGTCTCCTTCATGTAGATCTAGGCTTCAGGCCTCAATCAATGATCCATATGATTGGATAGCCGACAGAAATGGCATCGGCATAAATCCTGACATAGGGTAGTTTTTAATGTTGAAGCCCATGTTTTGTTGTTGAATTTAAATAAATTGGAGGCTTTTACATGTAATAGCCTCATCACTGAGGGGTGTATGTGTCTTTTGACAAAGTAGCAATCTCCACCTGAGAATAGCTGAATTACATATTGGCATATCATAAATAGCAGATGGTTTCCTCAATTGTTCTTGGATTATGTCCTGAATGCAGACGAGTTGGGAAGGTTAAGGTACCTTTGCCAATATTTGGTGGTCCAGTCATGAGCAAGAACAAACATGCACTTTTATTAGAAAGCATATCTCTGAACTCCTTCCCTGCATTACCAATACAGATTTTCACCCAGGTCATTTCTCTCCCCAATCTTACTTTCATTAAACCCAATTCATGTACAAAATTCGATATCTCCAAAAGTTTCCGATCCGAAATTTGGGTCCAAATGAATGGGACCTCTTTGACACCAGTTCTGGGTTGAGATTGAGGGTCAGATTGGCCAGGTTCATCATTTTTCTGTAGGTCTCCCTATGTTATGGTAATCGGGAAGACGATGGGCATAGGGGTCTCCAGATCGACTTTGAGTGTCACATATGTTTTGCCTGGAGGTTCCTCATAACCTCCTGTTTCTGTTGAATAGAAATAGGCTCTAACTCCAATACCTGATCAGACATAGGTAGGCCCTATAAGCCAGTAGTTATCATCTCCGTATTCTCGGTCCAAGCTTCCAGCCAGGCTTCATTATCTGTTATTGGGTTTTCTTCAAAGCTATTTGAAGCCATCCTATGATTTTATAAAATATAATAATCCTAGAACAATTATAATTCTTATAAAAACTGTTTTATATAGGCTAAAATCCTCACCCTAGTCCGCAAAGCACTATCCATTGCATTATTAATAAAATTTCTAATATCTTTTATCACATTTGTAGCTAGAAGACAAATGGCTTGAGTCGCTTGTGCAAAATGACTAAGCCATTCAGGCAGGTCTCCTTCATGTAGATCTAGGCTCCAGCAACTTGATTTTCATTTCCTTGGAGGTACTAGGAATGGTGATCTCTATGCTTTTAACTTTGCTGTGATCCCTATTAGGTGAGGCAATGTTACAGATAGCTGTGGTATATGTGGTCTGAGATAGTCTGAATCTCTGGGCGACTGGATTGTTCTCTTGAACTTTTGCCATAGCACCTTATCGTGTTGTTACCAGTAACTACTGAAGGTACATAAGGCTGTAATCCACAGTTCATTTTATCTATCATAAACAGATAGCTTCCATTATTTACAGGTTGAACCGTATGAAAGAATTTTTCTATGTTTAAAGCTTTAATGGGGCGATCATGCCCAGTTTGATTTCCACAAGGGAATATTTTAACAACTTTTAAAAGATTAAACAGTCTTTGATATAACAATCTATTAACTTCAAATACCTGGTTCATTGGAAATCTTGATTTAAATTTTGGTAAGGATGTTAAATTAAATCTTGATTTAAATTTTGGTAAGGATGTTCAATCTATATTTTGACTAGATGGCTTGAATTTTTAACCAAATGTCTAATATTTTTATTTCTCAATTTTGTGTATACACAGCCCTGGGTATAATTATTTTATAATATATATGTATATATATATATTCTACTTTGTAGCTAATGGTTCATTCTGGATTTGTTCTATTTTATAAGTTATACTAGTGGCTGCTCTTTGGATAATTTTCAATATCTCGTCTGTATGGTGTAACCCATTTTGAGTCCAATCAGAACTTCTTTCTTTTCATTCCTTTCAGTTATTTATGAGCATATTCTTAAATTGTGATATATGTGTATGCATACGCTCTGTCTCAATTGCTTCAGTTAACAAACCAATATCATTAATAGTGGCTTCCATCCAAGTCACTATGTGGTCCCTCAGAAGATGAATTCCACTAGTTAAATTTTGATCATTTAGATCACCAAGTCGGCTATTGTAGTGGCTTCTGTCAGCCCTAACACTATTGCTTGTATTATCCAAAAATTCTCATTTTTTTTCCTCCTCTGAGAGCATCCCTCTTTTCAGTTTTGTTCTCTTTCTGGCCATAGTGTGCCTATGTAAAATTAAGTAATCCTGATAAGTCCATTTTTCATTTTCCTTAAAATCAACTAATTTTCACAGTTTATGGATTATTGTTCTAACTCCATGCTTCTTTGCCCTATTTATACATTCAGCATATACCGAATATATTTTAGATTGAGCTTTATCAATACTACTTTTCTTCAATACAAATAGGACTATGAAAATGACTATGATATGCCCAAAACTCCAAATCGATAGTTCTTTCAGCAGTATCATATTCAAGGTAATATAAGCAATCCATTTTCTTGGTCTTTTGGACACAGTGTTTTCTCAGGCCTTATTCTGGTTCTCTAAGGTCTGTAAGTGTATGGGTGAGTGTTAAACCTCTGACTTAAATTTTACACTTTGGCAACCTCATAGTGAGATTGGCTTTAGATATCTCACAATCTCCTTCCCACAATGATCATGTATAGTATGTGCAATTTACTAATATTACTGCCCTAAGCCTCATGTATGAATCCATAGAATTAAGGCTCTGAAACTTCTCATTTTCTCCTTGTTTATGTCATTTAGGAAGCAAATTTTCTTGTTTCAATTCTGACGTACTATTGGGTAAGATTTTTGTATCACCTTTGTCATTAACAAAGTTTCTTCCTCTATTACTGTGGTCGCATTGTTATACCATGTACCATAGTATTATTATTATAAATTATTATTATAGTTTATAATAATTTATATTATTATTATACCATTAATTTAAAATGATACAAAAATATTGTATTTAATTAATTAATATTATAATTTATTATGTTATCATTGAATTATAAACAATGTTTATATCATGTACTATAAATTATCAGTACAGAAAATAGCATGTGTAGTCTCCTGCCTTCTTTCTGTTAGTATATAGAAACTGTTAACCTGTGTCTTACCATAATAATCTTTAAGTATTCATCTTTTCGGTTGGGTTATGAAAACAGAACATTCTATTCTACAAAGGCTGGTGAGTATAATTTAGTAGCTATCATCACAATCTGGGATCGCTAGCCTTCTTGGTCATAACTGGCCTCTATGGGGTATATATAGTTCTCATTTTTTTCCTCCTCTGAGAGCATCCTCTTTTCAGTTTTGTTCTCTTTCTGGCCATAGTGTGCCTATGTAAAATTAAGTAATCCTGATAAGTCCATTTTTCATTTTCCTTAAAATCAACTAATTTTCACAGTTTATGGATTATTGTTCTAACTCCATGCTTCTTTGCCCTATTTATACATTCAGCATATACCGAATATATTTTAGATTGAGCTTTATCAATACTACTTTTCTTCAATACAAATAGGACTATGAAAATGACTATGATATGCCCAAAACTCCAAATCGATAGTTCTTTCAGCAGTATCATATTCAAGGTAATATAAGCAATCCATTTTCTTGGTCTTTTGGACACAGTGTTTTCTCAGGCCTTATTCTGGTTCTCTAAGGTCTGTAAGTGTATGGGTGAGTGTTAAACCTCTGACTTAAATTTTACACTTTGGCAACCTCATAGTGAGATTGGCTTTAGATATCTCACAATCTCCTTCCCACAATGATCATGTATAGTATGTGCAATTTACTAATATTACTGCCCTAAGCCTCATGTATGAATCCATAGAATTAAGGCTCTGAAACTTCTCATTTTCTCCTTGTTTATGTCATTTAGGAAGCAAATTTTCTTGTTTCAATTCTGACGTACTATTGGGTAAGATTTTTGTATCACCTTTGTCATTAACAAAGTTTCTTCCTCTATTACTGTGGTCGCATTGTTATACCATGTACCATAGTATTATTATTATAAATTATTATTATAGTTTATAATAATTTATATTATTATTATACCATTAATTTAAAATGATACAAAAATATTGTATTTAATTAATTAATATTATAATTTATTATGTTATCATTGAATTATAAACAATGTTTATATCATGTACTATAAATTATCAGTACAGAAAATAGCATGTGTAGTCTCCTGCCTTCTTTCTGTTAGTATATAGAAACTGTTAACCTGTGTCTTACCATAATAATCTTTAAGTATTCATCTTTTCGGTTGGGTTATGAAAACAGAACATTCTATTCTACAAAGGCTGGTGAGTATAATTTAGTAGCTGTCTATCATCACAATCTGGGATGCAGCTAGTACCCTCTCCTTGGTCATAACTGGCCTCTGATGGGGCTAATAATATATGTCTTGTGGAAGTGGATACACTGGCATATTTAAAGGCTTACATGCAAAATGCACGTGTCTTTTTGTGCTTGAAGGCACCGATGAAGTTAACAATGTCTGGTTAATCAGTCTCACATTCCAAGTTATAATAGGACTAGAGGCTTTAGCCACAGTACTCCACTGGGGCCTAAAGAATTAAACCATTAAGGCAGCTAATGTAATAGCCATCAGAAGGATGAATACTAATATCTAACAAAGAACTCTTATAATGGTTGTGCAGGCCAGATAAGAGTAATTTCTCATTTTCATTCTAAAAGGGATCTTACGAATTTTGGTCTTTTTCTTTTTCCAGCGGAGACCTCAAGTTGTCTTCTGCGATTTGCCTGTGTAAATGATTTATCATTGGTTTTGTGTCCAGAGTAGCCATTCTTAAAGAGTCATGGGTGATGTCATTTATCTGTTGATGAGCAGTTTCTCTGAGGTTATCAACACTTACTGTTTTCTGGTCGCCGAGGTGGTCCACAGTGACAATCGGTGTCAGTTTCTGTCACATAGGTCACAATTGTGAGGGCCTATACATTCTCTCCTGGAGCAGCAGGCTAACTTCTGAAGTTGAGCTGAGAGAAGGAGGGCTAGAAGAAACAGAAGCTAAAAATTTACAAATTTCTTTGAGGATGGCCAGTAGTCTTTTATTATTATTATTATTATTATTATTATTATTATTATTTATTAGTGCAATCAAAAGTATCTTGATTAGCAAGAGGTTGGTTACAGTCGAAACCATACATGAGTTGGTGTGGAGCATATTTGGTCATTTTAAAGTGGGTATTGTTTAGGACAAACTGCATATCTGAAATATAATTATGCCTTTTATATGCCTTCCAGCAGAAAGTTTGGTCAAAAGCTTCTTAATCTCACTGTTTTTCCTTTCCACTTCCCACTCTTTTGGAAGTGAAAGGATTACTGAACTCAATTGCATTCCCTTGTCCTTACCACAAGGCACTAAGTTAGAAGAGGTGAGTGCTGACCCTTGACCAGAGTGCAGCACCCTAGGAATCACAGTACCAGTTAATAGGTTTAGAAATTTCATCGGTGCCTTGTCTGTTTGGGCCTTGGTGGGGTATAACGAAAAGTATCCAGTTGCTATATCCACAATGACCAATATACGTAAATATCCTTCAGATGGTGGTAATGGACCTATGTAGTCCATATGGAACCTTTCAAAAGGCTTTTCTGGCCCTCTTTGTGACACTGGCATTTGTGGTGCTGAAGTGGGTTTGTTTACCCTGTGGCATGCCTCGCACATAGCAATAGTCTTAACCACATCTCGTCGCATATCAGGTAACCAGTATTTGTTTTTAGCTTATGAAGTGAAACCTCATGGCCTGAATGTGCAGTTTGGTGTGCTTGTAAAATAATTTGAGTAGAGGCAGATACAGGAGAAATAATCTTGTTGCCTTCAGGAATAGCAACAATGACTTGACCATCTTTACGTTCATAAATATATTTAGATGGAGAGCCTTTTGGAAAGGTTCCTCATAGCAATTGATTCAGTTCTGAATTCAGCTTTGGGGATTTTCTAATAACATCAACCTTATACAAGGCTTGTACTGCTAACTTATATGCCAGAGTATTATCCATTATGTGAGAAGAAGTATTTAATTTTGGTGGCTTGCCTCATGAAGTACTGAAAGGTCTGTCTTAATTTTAAGGAATTCAGCAACACATTTTCCTTTTTAAATGTGAACAGGAGGCTTATTTCTATTGTTTAGAAACCCACTTGAAATCCAAAAGCTTAACTCATTGTTAAATAGGTTTATCCAGAAATCATTATCAGTAACAAGTACTAGTTACAATAGCAGGTAACAAGTAGTTAAAGGTTACAAGGCACAAGTTACAACAAGAAAGAACAAGTTATAGCTAAAAATTACAGTTCAAACTTCGTCCAGTGTTTTAAACTTGGATTCAGGTTTCATAAAACTTATTGAGATATATTGTATTGGAGAATTTTCTCCATCATTGCAAAATCGAATATAACCAGTTGTAGGAGTGGCATTGTCTTTTATTATTAACCCCTTTTCACGTTTTAGTTTAACTGATTCAGTTACTCTATTTAAGTCAGTAACTATTCTATCTGAAATATTTGTATGTTCCTTAGTCCAGGGCACACATTGTTGTTTAGCTTCTAGAATCAACGTATATAAAGGAGCAATTAATTCACTGAAGTTTGTTAAAATTTTTTTGAAAATCTTAACAGTATTAAGATACTCTCCAATTGTTTTAAGGTCATTGGGGTGGCAAGTTTATAAGCTATCTTTTGTATGAATTGGTTAACCCCTGTCCTTATTAGCTATCTGGAATCCAAGAAATTCAACCTGTTTTTGGAATAACTGAGACTTATGTGATAAAACTATATATTTTGTCTCTTTTAAGATCATAAGCATTTGGTCTAAGGCATTATAATGTTCTTTAAACGTATCATGACTTAAATAGGCATCATCAACATATACCTGTACATTATTAATTTCTTTAAGTAGATCTACTATATCTTCTATAAATAAGGCAGGGCAAAATCCTTGTGGCAACACTGTCTAACAATATTGTTTTCTTGCCCATGTAAGAGTTGTTATCCAGTAACTTTCCTACAAATAGAATGTGCCCTGAGATCATCAGCTAAATTTATGGCAGACATATTTTCTCCTGTATATGGAGGCTAAAATCCCTGTAGAGTGACATTTTGGGTAGCAATTATAGGAGTTACTTTATTCACTGCTCCATAATCTAATACCATTCTCCATTTTTCATTCCCTTTGGGTATCGGATATACTGGAGTATTCATACTGCTGTCTTGTTGAATCAAAGCCCTTGTCTAAATAGGTTTATCCAGAAATCATTATCAGTAACAAGTACTAGTTACAATAGCAGGTAACAAGTAGTTAAAGGTTACAAGGCACAAGTTACAACAAGAAAGAACAAGTTATAGCTAAAAATTACAGTTCAAACTTCGTCCAGTGTTTTAAACTTGGATTCAGGTTTCATAAAACTTATTGAGATATATTGTATTGGAGAATTTTCTCCATCATTGCAAAATCGAATATAACCAGTTGTAGGAGTGGCATTGTCTTTTATTATTAACCCCTTTTCACGTTTTAGTTTAACTGATTCAGTTACTCTATTTAAGTCAGTAACTATTCTATCTGAAATATTTGTATGTTCCTTAGTCCAGGGCACACATTGTTGTTTAGCTTCTAGAATCAACGTATATAAAGGAGCAATTAATTCACTGAAGTTTGTTAAAATTTTTTAGAAAATCTTAACAGTATTAAGATACTCTCCAATTGTTTTAAGGTCATTGGGGTGGCAAGTTTATAAGCTATCTTTTGTATGAATTGGTTAACCCCTGCCCTTATTAGTTATCTGGAATCCAAGACATTCAACCTGTTTTCAGAATAAATGAGACTTATGTGATAAAACTATATATTTTGTCTCTTTTAAGATCATAAGCATTTGGTCTAAGGCATTATAATGTTCTTTAAACGTATCATGACTTAAATAGGCATCATCAACATATACCTGTACATTATTAATTTCTTTAAGTAGATCTACTACATCCACTATAAATGAGGCAAGACTGTTAAGAAATCCTTGTGGTGACAATGTCCAACAATACTGTTTTCCTGCCCATGTAAAGTATGTTATCCAGTGACTTTCCTACAAATAGAATGTGCCCTGAGATCATCAGCTAAATCTATGGTAGACTTATATTTTCCCCTGTATATTGTGGCTAAAATCCCTGTGCAGTGACAACTTTGGGTAGCAATTATAGGAGTTACTTTACTTACTTTTCGATAATTTAGTACCATTTTCCATTTTCCGCTCCCTTTGGGTACAGGATATACTGAAGTATTCATAGTGCTTTTTTGTTGAATCAAAGCCCTTGTCTAATTAGGTCATTGGTCACAATTTGAATATCTGGTTTGACCTGAGGATTGATATGATATTATTTTGAGGCCTGGGATGCTTAACAAAGTTGCTATTTTATATGGATTTATTTTCCTATGTTCCACTTGAATTTCCCATTCCTGCCAGAGTCAGGAATATTTCATCAGTAATTTATTCAGTTCATTTGGTTGTTCTCCATCAATATCTGTTCCTGCTAGTATTTTCTTCTCAATGACATCAATGTCCAATTTTATGGTTAACGTTCAAGATTTGGTCATTAACCATCGCATGTCACGGGTGCGATGATTACATAGTCAAATCCAGTAAAAATGACTGCAGTCTGTACTCTTCGGCTATTTACCTTACAGGTCACATAATAAGTAGTTTTCTTTTTCTCCCAGGAGAGTTTTAATATTTAAACATCCCATTGGCTCCCCATCATCTAGAGAACCTTCTGGAATTCATGATAGTGCAGCTTGAGTATCCCGATGTCCAATAATAGTTGAGTCCTTAATTTTCACCTTCAGTGGTTGTCGATGAGGATTCTGATGAATCATTTCTGGCTGCTGGAGTGGTGGACATACTCACAGTATTCACCATCTTTCTCCCTCAGATTCCTGGTTGCCTGAGACTTGGACTTTTCCTTGTTCAGGATGGGGTTTAAGGCTTGGCTCCCCAGTGACCTTTAGGGTTTCAGTCCTCGTGGCCCTTGGCCGTAACTTTTGGGTTGCGAATGGCTCCGTCGAAAATTATATCTGGGTTTGTTTTTATTCAGAGTCATTATGGTCTCAATATGAGTATTTTTGTTATCCCTTGCCAAATTTTCTTGGGAATTTCTGCTTTCACTGGGCACTTCTCGGGGCTGGGTCGGATGACAACAATTTCTCCCTTGGTTGTTCTTTCTTCCCTTATCTCCACTCTGTTGTATGCGAGAAGGTTGTCTGGCTCCTGTGGCCATCATGGAGGAGTCCATGCTGTGGGAGGACATATAGATTTTCCATGATCATTCAACCCCAACAGCTCATATAGTCCCAAAATAATTTGTGGAAAGGCCATGGCCTTTGCTTGGCTATCTGGAAAGGCATCAGGTTGTTGCTGTGCATTGAGGATTATAGTTTGTCCTGGCAAAATCCCCATACAATTCCCCAGATTAGGGTGATGTGTCTTCCTGAGAACATGTTCTCAATATTAAAGGTTATCAAAATTCCATTCCGATAGGTAAATGTTGGCCAAGGTTTTCATTAGGGTATGTGCGGCTGCAGTTCCATGAGTACATTGGTATATCAGGGATATGGCATATTCCCATGTAGATGCTTGCCCCAGTTGGAGATGCATGCCAACTAGTCCTACCAATAAGGCATTAATCAGCCGGATTCGTGTTGATTCATCTGGGACCAGAAATACTCCCTCAATGGCAGGCATAGCTCACCCTAGCCAAAGTGTGACATTTTGTGGATTAGTTGGCATATTTCCTACCACTGCTCTAGTATGGTTGATAGGTATAAATCCCGGTATTCCTCCCGGGGTGGTGTTGGGGTCGAGGATTGTCCTCCTGTCACTGGCACCCCAGCTCTCTGTAATCTAATATATGCCTCTTGTAAAAGATGTTATTAATTTCTGGACTGCGCCACATTATTTATGACAAGAAATTCTTGTTCAATTATTGGGAAAATTCCCAAATATTCCATCCCCAGATTGGAATCCACCCTCTCACAGAGGCCCATGTCTTTCTGGCCCTGCAGATGGTACTATGTCCAAAAATATCTGTACAATTTGATTATTAGTTTGTGCTATTAGGTAGTTATGCACTAAGTCAATACCCTCAGGGAGAACTTGCCACTGCAAGTGTGACAGTGGTTGCCCAAGAGCATCTTTTGACAAGGTTTTGTATCGTATTCCATCTATCACCTATTCCCCATGGTCCAGTGGTCATGCGGACAACAATCTGATTTGCATGGGCTGGGTGTTGCTGAATGTCATTCTTTAAATAAAGAGTATTCAATCCAATAGGATTGAGATTGTGAGGCATTTTGCATTCAATAATACCATAATGCCCTAGGGTAAAGTTCTCACACAACATATTAGTTTTCCAATACTTGAGCCCCACGTTGAGCGCCAATTGTCATGGGCACAGTGCTGCAGCTTATTCTGCTTCCTTTTTTTATTAGTTCTCACTAAGAGATACTATCTTAAATAGATCAGATGTCTTTTACAGTCACAGTGTACTCCGCTCAGAGTCGTGAGTCTTGGACTTGAACTATAAAGCACCATTGTCGCAAGTATTCTCAAACCAAGTGTATAACTTTATTAATCATAAAATATGTTATAATCTGAACCAATATTCCATTAACAGAATTTAAATAAACGCAAACATGAACAATCAGAACTCAATCAATCAGAACTCTATCAAATGTAAACAGAAGTTCTCAACTCAGAGCTGAAGAATCTCGATCTCACATCAGGAACAGCTGTTCTAGGTGAGCGAACCTGCTGCACAATCTTACCTTAGTGTTTAATATTTTTTAACTAGAAATCTCAAGTTAATTAGTAATCATAAAAGTGGTTATTACAAGAGCTATTTGCTCCCTAGAGACGCAGAAGTGTTTCTTCCTGAGATATTTTCTCCTCAAATAACCACTAGGTAAACATCTTTGTTCTCGAGGGAAATATGTTTTGTACAGAAAACATTCTTACAATTTTTAATCTACAAAGGGCATGATGAGTTGTAATGAGTGTGCTGCACTATAACTAAAAATGGCAGAAGAGGAAGAGTATTTGTGCTCTGTATTAGTGCCTATTTAAACATAACTATCGAAGTTTGTCAAGGTGATAGTTTCAGCTTATAAACTGCTACTTTCATGAGTGAGGCTATTTCAGGCCCAGGCTTTTATCAGTAAAAGTATCAGCTACTTAGTCATCCTCAGAGAAGTTCTCAGAGAGGCAGGGCTGCAGACAGTCCTTATCACTAGTGTGAAGTGAGATTTGTCCGCTTGGCCCAGGTGTCATTACTTGATCATGTCTGTGAAGAGTGAACATGAAGGCATGCCCTCGTACTAATGACCACCCTTTTGCAACAATCTGATTTGCATGGGCTGGGTGTTGCTGAATGTCATTCTTTAAATAAAGAGTATTCAATCCAATAGGATTGAGATTGTGAGGCATTTGCATTCAATAATACCATAATGCCCTAGGGTAAAGTTCTCACACAACATATTAGTTTTCCAATACTTGAGCCCCACGTTGAGCGCCAATTGTCATGGGCACAGTGCTGCAGCTTATTCTGCTTCCTTTTTTTATTAGTTCTCACTAAGAGATACTATCTTAAATAGATCAGATGTCTTTTACAGTCACAGTGTACTCCGCTCAGAGTCGTGAGTCTTGGACTTGAACTATAAAGCACCATTGTCGCAAGTATTCTCAAACCAAGTGTATAACTTTATTAATCATAAAATATGTTATAATCTGAACCAATATTCCATTAACAGAATTTAAATAAACGCAAACATGAACAATCAGAACTCAATCAATCAGAACTCTATCAAATGTAAACAGAAGTTCTCAACTCAGAGCTGAAGAATCTCGATCTCACATCAGGAACAGCTGTTCTAGGTGAGCGAACCTGCTGCACAATCTTACCTTAGTGTTTAATATTTTTTAACTAGAAATCTCAAGTTAATTAGTAATCATAAAAGTGGTTATTACAAGAGCTATTTGCTCCCTAGAGACGCAGAAGTGTTTCTTCCTGAGATATTTTCTCCTCAAATAACCACTAGGTAAACATCTTTGTTCTCGAGGGAAATATGTTTTGTAGAGAAAACATTCTTACAATTTTTAATCTACAAAGGGCATGATGAGTTGTAATGAGTGTGCTGCACTATAACTAAAAATGGCAGAAGAGGAAGAGTATTTGTGCTCTGTATTAGTGCCTATTTAAACATAACTATCGAAGTTTGTCAAGGTGATAGTTTCAGCTTATAAACTGCTACTTTCATGAGTGAGGCTATTTCAGGCCCAGGCTTTTATCAGTAAAAGTATCAGCTACTTAGTCATTGTCTGAGAAGATCACAGAGAGGCAGGGCTGCAGACAGCACTTATCTCTAGTGTGAAGTGAGATTTGTCCGCTTGGCCCAGGTGTCATTACTTGATCATGTCTGTGAAGAGTGAACATGAAGGCATGCCCTCGTACTAATGACCACCCTTTTGGGAGCATTCAATATACCTTACCAAGTTAGAGTAGAGGGCATTCTTCCTCATATAGTGGCATTCCCTGCAAATAACCTAGCTTGTCCTCCTCATCACTTTTCCCATCAGATCAGTTCCAGTCATAATTAATGTTCCAATATCTGTCAGTGAAGATGCCTTTGCTTGCCCATGACACAGTGCTTTGGAAAGGTGAGTGAAAAGATTAAAACTTTCCATTCCAAAGCACAAGTTGGCCAACAAGTGAAAAGAGCCGCTAGGTAGTCTAAGCCTCCATTTTGCCCAGGGCTTCCCAAATGATGTATATGGGCTGCTACCTCGTGTTCCAAGAGCATCAGAGCATGAGAACCTAAGAAGCCTTTGGTTTCCTCCATGACTTCTGAAGTTCCAAGGTCCTCCTGATCACTTTTGGCTTGCCAACAAAGACACCAAGCCCGGGGCTCTTTTTCACATTGCTTTAGCTTCTGTGGAATGAAGCTCTGCCATCAATCCTGGCATGCACCAACCACCCCATTCGGACATCCTGAGACATTTGATGGAGCCACGGAAGTTCAGAATCAACACGTGCATATTGTGAACCTTGGCTATGGGCTCATGCTCACTAAGACGGAAAACACATGGTTTGCAAACCTATTTCTGGCCATACCTGAGAATCTGGTGGTGGACCATGGGCAGAGTTGTCCCTTGCTTGCAAGCATCAACAATGGATCTGCCTTCAAAGGAAGAAACTCATGAACAAACCAAAAGCACTGATGGTTTTCAACATGCCTTGAATCCACGAAAATGAAGGGCACTATACAGAGAGCAGGAAAAACAGAGAAAGATATAAGAAAGTGCTTCTTATTCTGGGTTCCGAGAAGCAAGGCTCCTGTGGAGGGAGACCTCCTGTGGAGGTTATGCTCAGCATCTGCCTCCTGGTATGAAGAAGACCTTTGTCAATTTCTAGGCATTGGCTTCTGAACTTTATGTAGACGATGCTTGGAAGAGTTTGGTAGAAGGGCTTAAGGCCTTGCTCATACATTGTGAGTTGTGCCAAACTCATAATTACCAAGGAAACAACAGTTCTCCCATGAAAGTTTGTATAGCCTACCTGGATGGACCTCTTGAAAAAGGGGAAACGCCCCTAGAGTTTCTGCATTTCTGGTTGTCACCTTCCTTGTAATTGGTAGTGTAAACATGGTGGGAATGTCCAGTGCAGATTAAGATGAACTTCATACAGAGATGAGAGTATACATATATAAATATGTATATATTCATGGAACATTAAAGAGAATATTAATGTTACAAAGAGATCATTTTGTATCTGTCATTTTTTTCCCCAATGATTGACAGAATCTGCGATGAATTATGGAGAGAACAGAAAAAGCTTCATGGAAAACACAGTTGTGGAAATATGTGAGAATGTGCTAATGGAGTCCAAACACTCCTTCAAAGTGGTTTATGTGTCAAGGTCCTCAGGTAGAGCATTGGGAATTACATTCAAAACAACCCTCTCCCTGGATCAGTTCCTTGGTACTTTAGCAGAGGCATAGTTTCTCATGGACAGTGCTTACGAAATGCAAGTGAAGAGATGAAAACTTTCCTTTCCAAAGCACATTCATGCTCCAACTTACAGAGAGAATTGTCGCGGACTCTATGCTGCAGCTTAGTCTGATTCCTATTCTTATTAGTTCTCACTAAGAGATACTCTCTTAAATAGATCACAGACCTTTTACAGTTGCAGGGTAATTTCCTCAGAGTCATGAGTCTTGGACTTGGACAATAAAGTGTCTTGGTTCATAGTATTGTCACACCGGTATTAATCATTGAACATATAATAATCAGAATCAACATTTCATTAATCAGAATTCAAAAAGGTAAGCACGAACAATCACAACTCAAGCAGAGGGTCAGAACATCTTAAGGAGAATCAGAGTTCAATTAAGTAAAATCAAAATCAATCGAATGCAAACAGAAGTTCTTACCACAGAGCTGGAAATTCTCGATCTCACACTGGGCCGAGTCAATATCTATGAGCGGTCCTGCCTCACAATCTTTACCTTACACTTTTATATTTTCTCAACTAGAAATCTCAAATTAACTAGTAATCATAAAAGTGGTTATTACAAAACTATTTGCTACTCTAGAGATGCAAAATTATATGGATTTTCTTCTCAACTAGGAAACAACAGTTCTCCCATGAAAGTTTGTATAGCCTACCTGGATGGACCTCTTGAAAAGGGAAGCGCCCCTAGAGTTTCTGCATTTCTGGTTGTCACCTTCCTTGTAATTGGTAGTGTAAACATGGTGGGAATGTCCAGTGCAGATTAAGATGAACTTCATACAGAGATGAGAGTATACATATATAAATATGTATATATTCATGGAACATTAAAGAGAATATTAATGTTACAAAGAGATCATTTTGTATCTGTCATTTTTTCCTCAATGATTGACAGAATCTGCGATGAATTATGGAGAGAACAGAAAAAGCTTCATGGAAAACACAGTTGTGGAAATATGTGAGAATGTGCTAATGGAGTCCAAACACTCCTTCAAAGTGGTTTATGTGTCAAGGTCCTCAGGTAGAGCATTGGGAATTACATTCAAAACAACCCTCTCCCTGGATCAGTTCCTTGGTACTTTAGCAGAGGCATAGTTTCTCATGGACAGTGCTTACGAAATGCAAGTGAAGAGATGAAAACTTTCCTTTCCAAAGCACATTCATGCTCCAACTTACAGAGAGAATTGTCGCGGACTCTATGCTGCAGCTTAGTCTGATTCCTATTCTTATTAGTTCTCACTAAGAGATACTCTCTTAAATAGATCACAGACCTTTTACAGTTGCAGGGTAATTTCCTCAGAGTCATGAGTCTTGGACTTGGACAATAAAGTGTCTTGGTTCATAGTATTGTCACACCGGTATTAATCATTGAACATATAATAATCAGAATCAACATTTCATTAATCAGAATTCAAAAAGGTAAGCACGAACAATCACAACTCAAGCAGAGGGTCAGAACATCTTAAGGAGAATCAGAGTTCAATTAAGTAAAATCAAAATCAATCGAATGCAAACAGAAGTTCTTACCACAGAGCTGGAAATTCTCGATCTCACACTGGGCCGAGTCAATATCTATGAGCGGTCCTGCCTCACAATCTTTACCTTACACTTTTATATTTTCTCAACTAGAAATCTCAAATTAACTAGTAATCATAAAAGTGGTTATTACAAAACTATTTGCTACTCTAGAGATGCAAAAGTGGTTAGTATTGGAGCTTTTGCTCCTCTACTAAAGTCTAGGTAAACACCTTGTCCTAGGGGTAAAAAGTGTTTGTACAGAAAACATTCTTACAGTTCTTAATTTACAAAAGAAACAATGAATTTTAAAGAGTGTGTGAATATTTAACTAAAAGAAGCACGGATGGAAGAGCTTTTGTGCTCTGTACTAGCGCCTAGGTAAACATGTCTCTATCAATGTTTGTCAAAGATGACAGTTTAAGCCTATAAACTCCTAATTTTTGAGTGGGGCTATTTCAGGCTCAGGCTTTTATCAGTAAAAGTATCAGCTACTTAGTCATCCTTGGAGTAGGTTTCAGAGATGTGGGACTGCAGGCAGCGCTTATCGCTATTGTGAAGAGACATTTGTCCGCTCGGTCCGGGTATCTTTTCTTGATCTTTCCTTTAAGAAGTGAATATGAAACCATCCTCTTACTAATTACCACGTTTGTGGGAGCATTTGACATATCCAACAAGTTAGAGTAAAGGGGTCTTCTTCCCCGCATAGTGGCATTCCTGCAAATAACCAAACTTCTCTTCCTCATCATTTTCCCCACCAGAAATGTTCTCCTCATAAACTGGGCCCCAATATCTGTCAGTGAAGATGCATTTGCTTACCAATAAAAGGATGTACCCTTCTTCTCAAGCTTCACTACCCATCAACACACTGCCAAGGAAGAAGGAATTCAGGGGTCTCTGAGGCTGGAAAGTCAGGAGGAACTGCATGAATGAATTCAGAGCAGTATATGGTGGGATGTGCTCAGGGTTTCCAGTGCCCTGAATGGAAGCAAATTCTGGCTGAGTGTGTAGGTTAGGAATCGTGAGATACAACAATCCAAGTAGTGGCAAATGTGAGACAAGGGAGCCACTGAATTTTGGCATGGGTTCCGTTAAATCCCTACATCACATAAAAGCTGGGCCAAGGCCCACAGAGGACGCATTCCACTTCCTCAGAGCACTCTCCATTCCCATTGTATCCTTTGTTTCCTTGGCATTCAAGTTGTTTAGGAAACTTGCACTCAAGTCTACACGTGGTTCAGCTTTCAGCCCAAGATCTGAAGCTTACAAATGTTGCCAAGAGAACAAAACATTCTAATTTTTCAGGTTATAAGCTCAGTTGTTAACACCGTAGCAACCCCCGGCACATTTCCCCAGATCGTTTGATATGGTAGAGTCCAGATGGCCTGCCCAAATGGCGATCATGGATAGTCACAGTGAGATTTGCAATGTTGTCTCCTTCAACCATGCAGTAAAGCTTGGAAATTTGATGAGGCTGAAGAATGCCTCATTCCCAGAGAAAATGTGCTCTTTGAGGTTTATACCCCAAAGGCCTCACGCTGAGCAGGGGAATGCTGTTTGAAATGGCATCCCTTGGGGCTTCCTTAGTGGTCCGATGGATAAGGACACCATCTTGAAGTGTAAGGTGCCAGTTCAATTTCTGGCCTGGTAAGATCCCACATGTCGCCTAGCTGCTGTACCAATATGTCCAAATACCGAATCAGAGACCTGGGTGCATTTGCCCAGAGCCGGTGCTCTGAGATAAGCTGAGCCACTGCAGTGGAGGCCCACACAAACAAAAGAACAAAGATGAATGAATGAAGGATCAATTGAAGTGGCCAAAAAAAATTCCTTCTGGGTATGGGGATCGATAAAGAGAATTCAAGGAAACAATGGATATGAATTCACCATCAGAACAAAGCCTGCCAAAAGGAATTGCTAGCACGGTGTCCCTACAACCAAAGTAGCTAGGCTGGCTGATCTTAGTGTGTCCCATAGTCAGGCAGTGGAGGTCGACATCTGATCTTAGAAGCTCCTCATTCCACACTGAGGTGGTCCAGTTAACCTGGCACCCAGGAAAATTCCAGTAGTTCGCCCAAGCCCCCGTTTCAGCCACAGCTTTCAAAATGAGGGATATGCATTGCCATCTCAGTGTGCCAAGAGTATCAGAACATGGGAATCTCAGGAGGCCCTGGTTTAGTCTATGGCTTTCAAGTTCCCAGTTCCTACAGATCACTTTGGCATGCCAACAAAGACTAACTCCAGAGCCTCTTTCCACATTGCTTCAGGGTCTGAGGAATGGAGCTCTGCCATCAACCCTGGCAAGCAGCAGCAACCCCATTCGAACTGCCTCTGGCAATTGATGGAACGACAGAAGTCCAGATTAAACATGCACGTGTTTTCAGCCTTGGCTACGGGCTCACGCTCTCTAAGGCGGAAAACACATGCTTTGCAAACATCTTGCTGGCCATATCTGAGCAGCTGTAGGTGGAGCACAGGCAGAGTTGCCACTTGCTTGCAAGCAACCACAAAACAAATCTGCCTCCAAAGGATGGAACATAAGAACAAATCAACCACATGGATGGATTCCAACATACCTTGGATCTGAGAAAATGATGGGCTGTGAGCAGAGAGCAGGAAAATGTAGAGAAAGATAGAAGCAACAGTGTCTGGTTCTGGGTTCTGACAAACGAGGTTCCTGTGGAGGGAAACTTAGTGTGGAGGGTATCTTGAGCCTCAGTTTCCTGGAATGAAGAAGAACTCCATCAATTTCTAGCCATTGCCTGCCCTGGGATCCAGTGGTGGACTACTTACGTCAAAAGTCTCAGAATGAAGAAGGGTCCCAGCACCCTCTCAAAGCTATCAATCTGGCATTCCCAAAGAAATGCACACTCCTGTCCTAAACTCTCAGACTAAATTTGAAATGGTGACCACTTTGTGATCCCTCCTACCATTTGACTTGGAAAGGCCTAAGCATAGAAACACACACGAAGCCGCACAGTGAGAAGAAAAGAGATAGATATGCACACACTTTCTGTATAAAACACGCTGTCTACAACTTCATATCAATGCGTCCACAAGTACTTGTGAAATCTTTAATGTATCCATGTGCACCGGGAAAGTGATTTGAAAGCACTGAGAAGGACTTCAAAGACCAAAACCTGAATAGCTAAACCATATTCCGAATAAGGACTCTAATTTCTGCTTCGATATTATCTCTCAAAGGAGTGAGTTTCTCTGTGCCCTAGTGAATGTTGTTCTATAAGAAATGACTGCATTGTCCCCAGCTTCAGGGTCTGAGGAATGGGAAGGGCCTGGTTTAGTCTATGGCTTTCAAGTTCCCAGTTCCTACAGATCACTTTGGCATGCCAACAAAGACTAACTCCAGAGCCTCTTTCCACATTGCTTCAGGGTCTGAGGAATGGAGCTCTGCCATCAACCCTGGCAAGCAGCAGCAACCCCATTCGAACTGCCTCTGGCAATTGATGGAACGACAGAAGTCCAGATTAAACATGCACGTGTTTTCAGCCTTGGCTACGGGCTCACGCTCTCTAAGGCGGAAAACACATGCTTTGCAAACATCTTGCTGGCCATATCTGAGCAGCTGTAGGTGGAGCACAGGCAGAGTTGCCACTTGCTTGCAAGCAACCACAAAACAAATCTGCCTCCAAAGGATGGAACATAAGAACAAATCAACCACATGGATGGATTCCAACATACCTTGGATCTGAGAAAATGATGGGCTGTGAGCAGAGAGCAGGAAAATGTAGAGAAAGATAGAAGCAACAGTGTCTGGTTCTGGGTTCTGACAAACGAGGTTCCTGTGGAGGGAAACTTAGTGTGGAGGGTATCTTGAGCCTCAGTTTCCTGGAATGAAGAAGAACTCCATCAATTTCTAGCCATTGCCTGCCCTGGGATCCAGTGGTGGACTACTTACGTCAAAAGTCTCAGAATGAAGAAGGGTCCCAGCACCCTCTCAAAGCTATCAATCTGGCATTCCCAAAGAAATGCACACTCCTGTCCTAAACTCTCAGACTAAATTTGAAATGGTGACCACTTTGTGATCCCTCCTACCATTTGACTTGGAAAGGCCTAAGCATAGAAACACACACGAAGCCGCACAGTGAGAAGAAAAGAGATAGATATGCACACACTTTCTGTATAAAACACGCTGTCTACAACTTCATATCAATGCGTCCACAAGTACTTGTGAAATCTTTAATGTATCCATGTGCACCGGGAAAGTGATTTGAAAGCACTGAGAAGGACTTCAAAGACCAAAACCTGAATAGCTAAACCATATTCCGAATAAGGACTCTAATTTCTGCTTCGATATTATCTCTCAAAGGAGTGAGTTTCTCTGTGCCCTAGTGAATGTTGTTCTATAAGAAATGACTGCATTCTGAGAATATTTCACACCTTTGGATTCTTCACTCTTTGGAGACAAGCTTGCAAGCATTTTGGTTAGTGGATTGTCATTACAGGCACTGTCTTAAATATTCCAGAAACAATTACCATTCACAGTGTGAGTTCCTCTTAATCGTGAGTCTTGGACTCTGATAATAAATTGTCAGAAGGGTTGAGTACCATCAAATCAAGAATTACATTTATTAATAAATATTGTAGCAGAACTCAATCAACGTAAAGCATAAAATCTCATCCCAGACTTGGAGAATCTCGGTCTCACATCACACTCAGCTGACTATAGTGAGAGCATCTCCCGGACAATATCATTTCCTTTTTACACTAAAATACCACATACCCAATCGTACAAAGTAGTTAAAACTATAGTAATTATTACAAGATTTGAACTTAAACAAACCAAAACATCCTAAAACATGTAACTTTTACCTCCTGAACCGCCTTCAACTGTGTTTAACTAAAGAAAGATCTTTTAACCAATTAAAAGACATTATACTAGCAATATAATTACAGGAACTCTTGTACTTGGAACTTTTGCTCTTATATGTAGAACAGTTTAGCGAGAACAATGTCTAAAAGTGATATCTTTTGAACAAAACTATCTTTGTCAAGATCTGATCTTGGAAGGAGGCAAAACAATCGCTTAAAAACCACAAATGTCTTGGTTATATAGGAAGAGCTATCTTTAAACTTATTGTGTGAGAAAATCTGGTTTCTCAAACCTCATCAGAGGAAGATGAAGTCAGGTGGTCCGACTTATAGCACCTGCCATTGCCGTACGTAAGAGATGTCTCTTTGCCAGGCTACTCTTACTGGTGGTATCTGTGAGGTCCTGTCACTTCTAGTTGACTTAAATGCGGAACCATCTATTCAGACTAAAAACGGACCTGATCTGAGCATCTAACAGACCCACCACATAAGGGTAGGAATATCTTCTCTTCCACATAAATTAATTCCATGCAAATAACTTAATTTATTATCCTCATTGCTCTCTCCTTTAGAGCTACTTTCCTCATAATTTCAATCCCATTAGTTACTAATAAAGATACCCTAATTTGCCCATGACAAGTACAGAAGGCAATGTACCAAATCCTGATCGGGGAAGGCTATTCACAATGTCACCTCTTCTCGGTATGGGACTTGATCAATAGAATTCAGGAAACAATGGATATGGATTCACCATCAGACACCAAGCTTACCAAAAGGATTTACTAGCATGGTGTTCCTACAAATCAAGAAACAAGCATAGATGATCTGAGTGTGTCCCATGGTCAGGCAATGAAGATAGATCTATGGTCTCAGAAGATCATAATTACCATTTGCGTTTGTCTGATCAATCGGGCCACCCAGGGATAAAATCTGGTAGATAGTCCAAGCCCCATTTTGACAAAGGCTTCCCTAATGACTGATATACACTACCACCTCAGCATGCCAAGAGCCTCATGAAATGGGAATATCTCAAAGTCCTGGTTTCCTCCATATCTTCCGAAGTACCCAGGTCCTTCATGGCACTTTAGCTTGTCACAAAGAGATCAAAACTGAAGACTCTTTCCACATTGCATCAGGGTCTGAGGAATGGAGCTCTGCCATCAATCCTGACAAACATCAGTCACACTATTCGGACCACCTCAGGTGTATGATGGAACCAGAAGTACAGAATCAACACACATGTGTTTCGAACCTGGACAATGGTCTCATGCTTATTAAGGTGGGAAAAACAAATGGGTTGCAAACCTCTTGATGGCCCGTATCTGAGCATCTGGAGGTGGACGACAGGCAGAGTTGATCCTTGCTTGCAAGCATCCACAAAACGAATCTACCTCAAAAGAAAGGCACTCACGAACAAATTGACCACGCTGATGATTTTCAGCATACATTTAGCCCCAGAAAAGATGGGCAGTGAGCAGAGAGCAGAAAAACTAGAGAAAGATAAAAGCAACTGCTTCTCTTTCTGGGTTCCGATAAGCAAGGCTTCTGTGGAGGTGAACATCGGGGTATCCTGACCTTCAGTCTCCTGGAATGAAGATGAGCTCTATCAATTTCTGTTCATTGCCTTGCCTGGAATTGAGGGATTTGCCTCCTAGGTCAAAAGACTCACAAAGGGATGTGTCCCAACATCCAACGAAAGTTGGGAATATGGTCTCTCCAAAGAAATGCCTGCTCCTGACCCAACCTCTTAGACTAAATTTGAAATTGTAACCACAATGCTGATCCCTCCTAAGGTTTGGCTTCGAAAGGCCTAAACACACAAACACACAGTTATGTGCACACAGTGAGAAGGAAAGACACACACACACACACACACACACACACACGTTCTGTAGAAAACGCACTGTATACAAATCCAAATCAATGCATCCTCAAGTTCCCATGAAATACTTCCTGTATCCACGTGCATCAGTGGAAGTGATCTGAAAGCATTGAGAAGCACTTCAAAGACTAAAAACTGAAGAGCTAAACCATGTTCTGAATGTACCTCTAATTTCGATTCAGGTATTCTCGCACAGAGGATTCTGCTTCTCCGTGGTATAGTGCATGCTGTTCTCTCTGAATTGACTGCATTCAGAGAAGATTTCAAACTGTTGGCTTCTTCACCCTATGGAGACAAAGTTTTAAAGAGTTTTGTAGAGGACTTAAGGACATGTTCATACATTGTGAGTTGAGTCAAACTCATCAATACCAAGGAAAGGTCCGCTTTTTCATGAAAGCTTGTATAGCCTACATGGAAGGACTTTGAAAAGAGAGAAGAGACCATAGAGTTTCTGCATTTCTGGTTTTCACCTTCATTGTAATTGGTAGGATAAACATGTTTGGAAAGTCCACTGCAAAGTGAGATGAAGTTCACACAGAGAACAGACTATGCATGTATAAATGCATATATATTTACAGAACATTAAAGAGAATACTACTGTTACAAAGAAAGCAAAAAGTAATGGACATTTTTCCTCGATGATTGACAGAATCTAAAAAGGGGCAGACAGAGAGCAGAAAAACTAGAGAAAGATAAAAGCAACTGTTTTTGGTTCCGATGGTTGGGGGAACATCGGGTATCCTGACCTTCAGTCTCCTGGAATGAAGATGAGCTCTATCAATTTCTGTTCATTGCCTTGCCTGGAATTGAGGATTTGCCTCCTAGGTCAAAAGACTCACAAAGGGATGTGTCCCAACATCCAACGAAAGTTGGGAATATGGTCTCTCCAAAGAAATGCCTGCTCCTGACCCAACCTCTTAGACTAAATTTGAAATTGTAACCACAATGCTGATCCCTCCTAAGGTTTGGCTTCGAAAGGCCTAAACACACAAACACACAGTTATGTGCACACAGTGAGAAGGAAAGACACACACACACACACACACACACACACACGTTCTGTAGAAAACGCACTGTATACAAATCCAAATCAATGCATCCTCAAGTTCCCATGAAATACTTCCTGTATCCACGTGCATCAGTGGAAGTGATCTGAAAGCATTGAGAAGCACTTCAAAGACTAAAAACTGAAGAGCTAAACCATGTTCTGAATGTACCTCTAATTTCGATTCAGGTATTCTCGCACAGAGGATTCTGCTTCTCCGTGGTATAGTGCATGCTGTTCTCTCTGAATTGACTGCATTCAGAGAAGATTTCAAACTGTTGGCTTCTTCACCCTATGGAGACAAAGTTTTAAAGAGTTTTGTAGAGGACTTAAGGACATGTTCATACATTGTGAGTTGAGTCAAACTCATCAATACCAAGGAAAGGTCCGCTTTTTCATGAAAGCTTGTATAGCCTACATGGAAGGACTTTGAAAAGAGAGAAGAGACCATAGAGTTTCTGCATTTCTGGTTTTCACCTTCATTGTAATTGGTAGGATAAACATGTTTGGAAAGTCCACTGCAAAGTGAGATGAAGTTCACACAGAGAACAGACTATGCATGTATAAATGCATATATATTTACAGAACATTAAAGAGAATACTACTGTTACAAAGAAAGCAAAAAGTAATGGACATTTTTCCCTCGATGATTGACAGAATCTACAAAGAAATATGGAGACAACAGAAACAGATTCATGGTGGACAGAGTGGTGGAAATTTTTCAGATCATGCTCACAGAGTCCAAACACTCCTACAAAGTGGCTTATTTGCCAAGGACCTTAAGTAGACCATTCGGATTTATGTTCACAACAGGACTCTCCCTGAATCAGTTGCCTTGTGCATTAGCAGAAGCATATTTTCTCATGGACGTTGTTTCAGAAATGCAAGTGTAGAGACAAAAAGTTTCATTACAAAGCACATTCAGGCTGCAGCTTAAAGAAAGGATGTATCCTCCTTCTCAAGCTTCACTACCTGTCCACAAGCTGGCAAGAAAGAAGTCACTCAGGGATTCTGATGCTGGAAAGTCAGGAGGAACTGGAAGAATGAATTCAGAGCAGTAAAGGTTGGCATGGCCTAATGGATTCCGGTGCTCTGAAAGGGAGGCATTTCTGGCTGAAGCTGTAGATAGGTATTCCTGGATGTAGCATCCCAGGCGGTGGCCAACTGTGAGACAAGGGAGATACTGGATTTAGGCACTTGTCCCATTCAATCCCTCAATCACATAAAAGCTTGGCCAAGACCCACATATGACACACCCCCCTGTCCCAGAGCACTCTCCATTTGCATGGTAGCCATTGTTTCCTCACCATTCAGATTGTTTAGGAGACCTGCACTCAAGTCTGGACGAGGTCCAGCTTTCAGACTGATACCTGCAGCTTTTAAATGTTGCAAAGACAGCAAGACATTCTTATTTCCGAGGTTAGCACCTCAATGGCCAACCCCATTGGAATACTGAACGTATTTCCCTAAGGTCATCTGAAATAGGAGAGTCCAGATGGCCTGGATGAATGTGACCATGGCTAGCCAAAGAGAGATTCTTAATGTTGTCTCCCTCCAGATATGATGGAATGCTTGGAAATTGAATGAGGCTGAAGAATGTCTCATTCCCAGGAAAAATTGCTTTGCAAGATTTGTCTTCCAAAAGGCCACTCCTTGAGCTGGGAATGCTGTTCAAAAGTCATCACTTAGTATGGGTTCCGATCAGGAGAATTAAATTAAACAAACTGTATGCATTCAAAGTCAGACACAAAACCTGCCAAAAGAGTTGATAGCGCTGGTGGACAGAGTGGTGGAAATTTTTCAGATCATGCTCACAGAGTCCAAACACTCCTACAAAGTGGCTTATTTGCCAAGGACCTTAAGTAGACCATTCGGATTTATGTTCACAACAGGACTCTCCCTGAATCAGTTGCCTTGTGCATTAGCAGAAGCATATTTTCTCATGGACGTTGTTTCAGAAATGCAAGTGTAGAGACAAAAAGTTTCATTACAAAGCACATTCAGGCTGCAGCTTAAAGAAAGGATGTATCCTCCTTCTCAAGCTTCACTACCTGTCCACAAGCTGGCAAGAAAGAAGTCACTCAGGGATTCTGATGCTGGAAAGTCAGGAGGAACTGGAAGAATGAATTCAGAGCAGTAAAGGTTGGCATGGCCTAATGGATTCCGGTGCTCTGAAAGGGAGGCATTTCTGGCTGAAGCTGTAGATAGGTATTCCTGGATGTAGCATCCCAGGCGGTGGCCAACTGTGAGACAAGGGAGATACTGGATTTAGGCACTTGTCCCATTCAATCCCTCAATCACATAAAAGCTTGGCCAAGACCCACATATGACACACCCCACTGTCCCAGAGCACTCTCCATTTGCATGGTAGCCATTGTTTCCTCACCATTCAGATTGTTTAGGAGACCTGCACTCAAGTCTGGACGAGGTCCAGCTTTCAGACTGATACCTGCAGCTTTTAAATGTTGCAAAGACAGCAAGACATTCTTATTTCCGAGGTTAGCACCTCAATGGCCAACCCCATTGGAATACTGAACGTATTTCCCTAAGGTCATCTGAAATAGGAGAGTCCAGATGGCCTGGATGAATGTGACCATGGCTAGCCAAAGAGAGATTCTTAATGTTGTCTCCCTCCAGATATGATGGAATGCTTGGAAATTGAATGAGGCTGAAGAATGTCTCATTCCCAGGAAAAATTGCTTTGCAAGATTTGTCTTCCAAAAGGCCACTCCTTGAGCTGGGGAATGCTGTTCAAAAGTCATCACTTAGTATGGGTTCCGATCAGGAGAATTAAATTAAACAAACTGTATGCATTCAAAGTCAGACACAAAACCTGCCAAAAGAGTTGATAGCGCCTTGTCCTTATAGCCCTACGAGTCAGCATGGATGATCTTAGACCTCATCACTCCACATTGAGCTGGTATGATCAAGCTGGTCACCCAGGAAAGAATCCTGTAGGTGTTCTAGGACCCCGTTTCTGCAAGGACTTCCCAAGTGACTGTTATACCACCTCATGGTATCAAGAGCATCAAATCATGGGAATATCTGAAAGCCCTGGTTTTCTCCATGGCTTCAAAAGTTCCCAGGGCCTCCAGATCACTTTGGCTTGGCACCTAAGAGAACAACACTGGAGCTCCTATACACGTGCTTCACGGTCTGAGGAATGGAGTTCTGCCATACATCGTGGCAAGCACCAGCAACCCCATTTGGACTACTACAGGCGATTGATGGAATTGATGTAGTTCAGAATCAACACGCACATGTTGCAAACCTTGGCTACTGGCTCATGCTCACTAAGGCAGGAAAAACACATGATTTGCAAACATATTGCTGGCCATATCTGAGCATCTTCACGTGGACCACAGGCAAATTTGCCCCTTTGCTTGCAAGAATCTACAAAATGGATCTGCCTCCAAAGGAAGAAACTCGCGAACAAATCAACTACAGCAATGCTTTCCAACAAACCTTTTGTCCCAGAAAATAATTGACATTGCGTAGAGAGCAGAGCAAAGACGCATGGAGTGATATCAGTAATAAAGAAATTGTTAAAATTAACTGATTTTAAGGAAGACGAAAATGGGCTTTTCAGGCCTTAGTCAATTTTACATGGCCACTCTCTGACCAGAAAGAGAACAATACTGAAAAGAGGGGATGCTCTCAGAGGAGGAAATAAAGTGAGAAGTTTCAGAGAATACAAGACACAGGGCTAAGGTTGACAGGAGCCATCACAACAATAGCCCAACTTAGTGATCTAAATGATCAAAATTTAGCTAGTGGAATTCATCTTCTGAGGGACCACATAGTGACTTGGATGGAAGCCGCTATTAGTAATATTTTTTTTGAAACAATTGAGGTAGAGCATATCCATGCACATATATTACTAATCTTCGTCAAACCAAAACGTATGCATTCAAAGTCAGACACAAAACCTGCCAAAAGAGTTGATAGCGCCTTGTCCTTATAGCCCTACGAGTCAGCATGGATGATCTTAGACCTCATCACTCCACATTGAGCTGGTATGATCAAGCTGGTCACCCAGGAAAGAATCCTGTAGGTGTTCTAGGACCCCGTTTCTGCAAGGACTTCCCAAGTGACTGTTATACCACCTCATGGTATCAAGAGCATCAAATCATGGGAATATCTGAAAGCCCTGGTTTTCTCCATGGCTTCAAAAGTTCCCAGGGCCTCCAGATCACTTTGGCTTGGCACCTAAGAGAACAACACTGGAGCTCCTATACACGTGCTTCACGGTCTGAGGAATGGAGTTCTGCCATACATCGTGGCAAGCACCAGCAACCCCATTTGGACTACTACAGGCGATTGATGGAATTGATGTAGTTCAGAATCAACACGCACATGTTGCAAACCTTGGCTACTGGCTCATGCTCACTAAGGCAGGAAAAACACATGATTTGCAAACATATTGCTGGCCATATCTGAGCATCTTCACGTGGACCACAGGCAAATTTGCCCCTTTGCTTGCAAGAATCTACAAAATGGATCTGCCTCCAAAGGAAGAAACTCGCGAACAAATCAACTACAGCAATGCTTTCCAACAAACCTTTTGTCCCAGAAAATAATTGACATTGCGTAGAGAGCAGAGCAAAGACGCATGGAGTGATATCAGTAATAAAGAAATTGTTAAAATTAACTGATTTTAAGGAAGACGAAAATGGGCTTTTCAGGCCTTAGTCAATTTTACATGGCCACTCTCTGACCAGAAAGAGAACAATACTGAAAAGAGGGGATGCTCTCAGAGGAGGAAATAAAGTGAGAAGTTTCAGAGAATACAAGACACAGGGCTAAGGTTGACAGGAGCCATCACAACAATAGCCCAACTTAGTGATCTAAATGATCAAAATTTAGCTAGTGGAATTCATCTTCTGAGGGACCACATAGTGACTTGGATGGAAGCCGCTATTAGTAATATTTGTTTGTTAACTGAAACAATTGAGGTAGAGCATATCCATGCACATATATTACAATTTAAGAAAATGCTCATTAATAATCAAGAGGATTGGAAAGTAATCAGTTCTGATTGGATTCAAAATGGGTTACAACTTACAGGCGAGTTAATGAAAATTATCTGAAGAACAGCCACTGGTATAACTTACAGAATAGAACAAACCAGGACTCAACCACTAGCTACAACACAGTATATATATATATATATATATATATATATATATATATATATATAATGAAATAATATATATATAATGAAATAATTATAGCCAAAGATGTGTATAGACAAAATTGTCAAATAAAAATATTGGACATTTGGTTAAGAATTCAGGATATCTAACCAAAATATGGATCGAACATCCTTACAAAATTTTAAATCAAGATTGCCAGCGAACCACGTATTTGAAGTTAATAGATTGTTATATTAAAGATTACCTAATGGGCAGGATTGTCCCAAAAAGAGTTAAAGATAGAAGAATCCTTTCACACAATTCAACCTTTAAAGAATGAAAGCTATTTGTTTATGACAGACAAAACAGTCTGTGGATTAGAGCCTTATGCACCGTCAATAGTTACTGTTAACGATACAGTAATGTGTTACAGCAAAGAGCTCAAGAGAGTAATCCAGAGATTTGGACTGTCTCACACCACACATACCACACCTCTGTAAGACTTCCTCACCTAATAGGGATCATAACAAAGTTAAAAGGCATAGAGATCACCATTACTAGTAACTCAGAGGAAATGAAAAGTCAAGTCGTTCAAGCCAGAGAAAAACTGCTATGCCTGGATCTACATGAAGGAGATTTGCCTGAGTGACTTAATCATCTTGCACAAGCCACACAAGACATTTCACCTCTAGCTACAAATATGATAAAAGGTATTAGAAATTTTATTAATAATTCTGCAGATGGTGCTTTGGGGACTATGGTGAGGATGGAACCAGTAATATTTGTTTGTTAACTGAAACAATTGAGGTAGAGCATATCCATGCACATATATTACAATTTAAGAAAATGCTCATTAATAATCAAGAGGATTGGAAAGTAATCAGTTCTGATTGGATTCAAAATGGGTTACAACTTACAGGCGAGTTAATGAAAATTATCTGAAGAACAGCCACTGGTATAACTTACAGAATAGAACAAACCAGGACTCAACCACTAGCTACAACACAGTATATATATATATATATATATATATATATATATATAAAATATAATGAAATAATATATATATAATGAAATAATTATAGCCAAAGATGTGTATAGACAAAATTGTCAAATAAAAATATTGGACATTTGGTTAAGAATTCAGGATATCTAACCAAAATATGGATCGAACATCCTTACAAAATTTTAAATCAAGATTGCCAGCGAACCACGTATTTGAAGTTAATAGATTGTTATATTAAAGATTACCTAATGGGCAGGATTGTCCCAAAAAGAGTTAAAGATAGAAGAATCCTTTCACACAATTCAACCTTTAAAGAATGAAAGCTATTTGTTTATGACAGACAAAACAGTCTGTGGATTAGAGCCTTATGCACCGTCAATAGTTACTGTTAACGATACAGTAATGTGTTACAGCAAAGAGCTCAAGAGAGTAATCCAGAGATTTGGACTGTCTCACACCACACATACCACACCTTTTGTAAGACTTCCTCACCTAATAGGGATCATAACAAAGTTAAAAGGCATAGAGATCACCATTACTAGTAACTCAGAGGAAATGAAAAGTCAAGTCGTTCAAGCCAGAGAAAAACTGCTATGCCTGGATCTACATGAAGGAGATTTGCCTGAGTGACTTAATCATCTTGCACAAGCCACACAAGACATTTCACCTCTAGCTACAAATATGATAAAAGGTATTAGAAATTTTATTAATAATTCTGCAGATGGTGCTTTGGGGACTATGGTGAGGATTTAACCTATTTAAAACCTGTTGTTATAGGAACTATAATTGTTCTAGGAGTATTACTTTTTAAAAAATAATAGCATGCTTCAAATAGCTGGGAAGAAAATCCAATGAAAGATAATGAATCCTGGCTGGAAGCTTGGACAGAAAATACTGAAACAACAACTACTGGCTTATGTGGCTGCCCTATGCCTGATCAAGTTACAGTGATGTTATCTGTTACACTTGAATTATATGTTCTACATCCTCAGTCAACTGTACATTTTATCTTCCTAATCCTGTTAGAGATATTAGAGACACTTGTATTTTAAAGTGACATATACTTGTTCAAGAGGTAATAGGGTCTATGTAGGTGAAATTCAATTGAAATGGGACTCCAAGAATGGACTGTGGACTTCCACAAAACAAGGCCCTCAGAAATAGCAAACATTAGGACTAATACAGAAGCACATAAGGGTGGTAAGTGTGCTAAACAAAATCCTTACCCCTAATGTTCCTAACCCCAGTCTTGGGGTTAGAGCCTATTTCAGGGCAACAGAAGCAGGAGGTTCTGAGGAACCTTCAGGCAATAGGAGATGTGACAATCAAAGTTGATCTGGAAACCCCAGTGCCCATCATCTTCCCAATTACCTTAATAGCGGGAGAACAGCAGAAATGATGATGAACCTGGCCCATCTTATCCTCAATTTCAACTTGGAACTGGCATTGAAAGAGGATCTGTTCATCTAAACCTGAACTTTCGATCGGAAACTTTTGAAAATATCAACATTTATACATGAATTGGGTTTAATGAAAGTAAGATTGGGAGAGAAATGACCTAAGTAGAGATCTATATTGGTAGTGCAGAGAAAGAGCTTAATGATATGCTTTGTAACAAAAGTGCATGTTGGTCCTTCCTAATGACTGGACCACTAACTATTGGTAAATGTACCTTGATCTTCCTAATCTGAGTTCAGGACATAATCAAGAATAATTTGGGAGAAATCACCTGCTACTTATGATATGCCAGTATGTAATTCAGATATTCTCAGGTGGAGAACACTGCTTTGTCAAATGACACATACATCTCTCAGTGATGAAGCTGCTACATACAAGAACCTCCAGTTTATTAAATCTCCAGCTACAGTTACATAGAAATTTTTAATGAATGTTACTTTTTGTTGAATTTTTAAAGGAGTATTACTTTTTAAAAAATAATAGCATGCTTCAAATAGCTGGGAAGAAAATCCAATGAAAGATAATGAATCCTGGCTGGAAGCTTGGACAGAAAATACTGAAACAACAACTACTGGCTTATGTGGCTGCCCTATGCCTGATCAAGTTACAGTGATGTTATCTGTTACACTTGAATTATATGTTCTACATCCTCAGTCAACTGTACATTTTATCTTCCTAATCCTGTTAGAGATATTAGAGACACTTGTATTTTAAAGTGACATATACTTGTTCAAGAGGTAATAGGGTCTATGTAGGTGAAATTCAATTGAAATGGGACTCCAAGAATGGACTGTGGACTTCCACAAAACAAGGCCCTCAGAAATAGCAAACATTAGGACTAATACAGAAGCACATAAGGGTGGTAAGTGTGCTAAACAAAATCCTTACCCCTAATGTTCCTAACCCCAGTCTTGGGGTTAGAGCCTATTTCAGGGCAACAGAAGCAGGAGGTTCTGAGGAACCTTCAGGCAATAGGAGATGTGACAATCAAAGTTGATCTGGAAACCCCAGTGCCCATCATCTTCCCAATTACCTTAATAGCGGGAGAACAGCAGAAATGATGATGAACCTGGCCCATCTTATCCTCAATTTCAACTTGGAACTGGCATTGAAAGAGGATCTGTTCATCTAAACCTGAACTTTCGATCGGAAACTTTTGAAAATATCAACATTTATACATGAATTGGGTTTAATGAAAGTAAGATTGGGAGAGAAATGACCTAAGTAGAGATCTATATTGGTAGTGCAGAGAAAGAGCTTAATGATATGCTTTGTAACAAAAGTGCATGTTGGTCCTTCCTAATGACTGGACCACTAACTATTGGTAAATGTACCTTGATCTTCCTAATCTGAGTTCAGGACATAATCAAGAATAATTTGGGAGAAATCACCTGCTACTTATGATATGCCAGTATGTAATTCAGATATTCTCAGGTGGAGAACACTGCTTTGTCAAATGACACATACATCTCTCAGTGATGAAGCTGCTACATACAAGAACCTCCAGTTTATTAAATCTCACCAGCATAGCACAGTCTTCAACATTGGAGAATACCCTATGTCAAGATTTATTTCAATTTCATTTAAGTTGGCTATCCAAGTGTATGGATCATTTCTTGGGGACTTGAAAGATATGGAGTCTTGGGCAAGCCAAGGCATCTTCACTGACAGATATTGGGGCCCTAATTATGGGGAGAAGTGTTCTGATGGAGAAAGTGATGAGTAAGAGAGGTTAGGCTATTTTCAGGGAATGCCATTATGCAGTGAAGAAGACCCCCCTACTGTAACTTGGTGGGTATGTTGAATGCTCCCACAATGGTGGTCATTAGGACAAGGGGATCATTTTGTATTCACTTCTCACAGGAACTATCAAGAAAAGATATCTGGGCCAAGTGGACAAATGTCTCTTCACACTAGCGATAAGCATTGCCTGCAGCCCTGCATAATCTGGGAACATTCATATCTGTAAAAAACAAAACTCTGTAAAAGCTAAAAGCAAAATAAAGGTTTAAATAAAAAACCTGTGATTTCCTATGAGAATGACAAAGTAGCTGATACATTTACTGATAAAAGCCTGGGCCTGAAATAGCCCCAATCAGAAAATTAGGAGTTTATCACCTTTGAGAAACGTTGATAGAGATGTTTACCTAGGCACAAGTACAGAGCATGAAAGCTCTTCCAGTTGTGCCTTTTAGTTATAGTGTAGCACACTCTTCACAGCTCATAGTTCCCTTTGTAAATTCAGAATTGTAAGAATGTTTTGTGTAGAAACACGTTTCCCCTGAGGACAAGGTGTTTACCTAGGCGCTAGTAGAGGAGCAAAAGGTCCAGTAGTAATAACTTTGGCATCTCTAGAGGAGCAGAAACCTCTTGTAATCACCACTTTTATGATTGCTAGTTAACCTGAGATTTCTAATTGAAAAACATAAAAATATAGCATAAGATTGTGCAGGAGGCTAGCTCATGGAGATAGGTTGTGACCGATGTGAGACTGAGACTGTCCAGCTCTGCGGTACGAAGTTCTGTTTTCATCTGATAGTATTCTGATTATTTGGTTGAATTGTGACTGTTTGCATTTCCCTTTATTGGAATTCTGATTAATGGAATCATGGTTCTAATTATTATACCTTCTACAATTAATAAAGCTACATTTCTCTTGACAATACTCAAGACCACAACACTTTATTGTCCAAGTCCTAGACTTACGGCTCTGAGGGGACCACACTGTGACTGTAAAATGTATCTGATCTATTTAAGATGGAATCTCTTAGTGAAAACTAATAAGAATCGGAATCAGAGTAAGCTGCTGCACAGTGCCAGTGACACTATCATGGCTAGCCACAGACAGACTCTCAACGTTGTCTCCTCCAGCCGAACAGTAAGGGTTGGAAATTGGATTAGGTTGAAGAATGCCTCATTCCCAGAGGAAAAAGTGTTCTGCAAAGTTTGTGCCACAAAAGTCATTCCCTGAGCAGGGAATGCTGTCCAAAATGCCATCCCTGCTGGTTATGGGCCTGGAAATAATGGAAATGCATTCAATTTCAGACACAAAGGCTGCTAGAAGGAGTTTCTATCCCAGCATCCCTACAGCCCAAAGAGCCGGTGTGGATGATCTGAGCGTGTCCAATGGTCAGGCAAGACAGATCCACCTCTGGTCTTAGAAGCTTGTCACTCTACATTGAGTTGGTCCGATCCAGCTGGCTGTCCAGGGAAAAAACCTGTAGGGGTCCAAGCCCCGATTTCAGACAGGGATTCCCAAATGACTGATATGCACTGACACATCAGAGTGCCCACGAGCATGAGAGCATGGGAATCTTAGAAGGCACTGTTTTCCACCATGGCTTCTGAAGGTTCCTGGTCTGCCAGATCTCTTTGGCTTGCCAAAAAGAGACCAACTCTGGAGCCTAATTACACATTGCTTCAGGGTCTGCAAAATGGAGCTCTGCCATCAGTCCTGGCAAGCACCAGCCACCCTTTCAGACCACCTCAGGCATTTGATGGAACTGCAGAAGTCCAGAATCAACACACACGTGTTGCAAACCTTGTCTCCTGGCCCACACTCTCCAAGGTGGAAAGAACACATGGTTGGCGAATCTCTTGCTGGCCATCTCTGAGCATCTGGAGAGGGACCACAGGCAGAGATGGCCTTTGGTTGCAAGCAGGCTCAAAACAGATCTGCCTCTAAAGAAAAGAGCTCACGAACAATTCGACCATGCAGATAGTTTCCAACATACCTTGTTTCCCAGAGAATGATGGGCAGTGAGCAGAGAAAGAAAAAAGTAGAGAAAGCTAGAAGCAACTGTGTCTGTCTCTGGGTTCCGACAAGCGAGGCTCGTGTGGATGGAAACGTCCTTTGAAGGCTTGCCTGAGCCTCAGGCTCTTGGCATGAAGAAGAGCTTCTTGCCTGGCCTGTGATCCAGGAATGTAACTCTTGAGACAGAAGGCTCAAAAAGAAGAATGGTCCCAACACACCCACAACATTTGCGATCTGGCATTTCCAAAGAAATGAACACTCTTGATATTAATTCTCAGACTACATTTGAAATGATGACCAAAACGATGGTCCCTCCCACTATTTGCCTTCAAAAGACCAAACACACAATACACAGGAATCCACGCAAAGTGTGGAAAAAAGAGGCACACATGCACACACTTTCTCTAATAAACAAACTGTCAACAACTTCAAATCAATGTGTCCTCGAGTCCCCATGAAATCCATCCTGTATCCATCTGTATTGGGGAAGTGATTTGAAAGCATTGAGAAGGACTTCAAAGATTAAAAACTTAATAGTTAAACCATATTCTGAATGGACTTCTCTTTTCTGCTCCGATATTATTGTGCATAGGAGTCAGTTTTTCTGTGCAACAGTGCATGCTGTACTCTCGGAAATGACTGCTTTCAGAGAAGACTTCAAAACTTTGGCTTCTTCACTCTATGGAGACAAAGCTTGTAGGAGTTTTTCTAGATGAACGTAAGGTCATGTTCATACATTGTGAGTTGTGCCAAACTCATGAACACTTTGGAAATGTCAGCTCTCCTTATGAAAGATTGTATAGCTTGGATAGAAGGAGCTCTTGAGTAGAGAAGAGCTCATAGAGTTTCTGCATTTCTGCTTTACACCTTCTTTGTGATTGGTAACATAAACCTGGTGGGAAAATCCAGTGCAAAGTAAGATGAACTTCAGACAGAGCTGAGACTATACACGTATAAGTATATATTTATTTATAAAACGTTAAAGACATACTAATGTCTCAAAGAAAACACATCGTATCTGTCTTTGTTTTCCTCGACAATTGACAGAATACACGATAAATTATCAAGAACGCAGAAACTGAGCATCATGTGAGACAGAGTGGTGGAAATGTGTGAGAATATGCTCACTGTGTGCAGACACACCTTCAAAGTGGTTAATGTGAAAGAAACCTCAGCTAGAACACTGGGACTTACATTCACAACAGGACTCTCCCTGGATCAGTTGGCCTTGTACTTTAGCAGAGACATAGTTTCTCATACACAGTGCTTAGGAAAAGCTAGTGAGGAAATGAAAAGCTTCCATTCCAAAGCACATCCAGGCTGCAAAGTACAGAAAGGATGTGTTCTCCTGCTCAAGCTTCACGACCCAACCATGCACTGCCAAGAATGAAGGAATTCAGGGATTTTGAGGCTGGAACTCAGAAACAAACTGGATGAATGGAATCAGAGCAATAAATGGTGGGATGTCCTCACGGATTCCAGCGCCCAGACAGGGAGAATTTCTGGGGAGGTTGTAGGGTGGGGAATAATGGGATGCAGCAATCCAAGCGGTGGCCAAGTGTGAGACAAGGAGCCAACTGATTTAGGCACTGGTCCCATTTAATCACTCAATCTCGTAAAAGACTGGCCAAGATCCACTGAAGGCACAACACACTGTCCCAGGGACTCTCCAATGCCATGTTAACAATTTTCTCCTCAGCATTCAGGTTGCCTAGTAGAGCGACTTCAAGTCTGCCTTAGGTTTAGCTTTAAGGCTGAGACCTCTAGCTTATAAATGTTGGATAGTAAGCAACCCATTCTAATTCTCCAGGTTATCACCCCAAGGCATCACCAAAGAACTCTAGGCACATTTCCCTCAGCTCGTCTGAATAGGAGAGTCCAAGGTCATGTTCATACATTGTGAGTTGTGCCAAACTCATGAACACTTTGGAAATGTCAGCTCTCCTTATGAAAGATTGTATAGCTTGATAGAACCTGAGTAGAAGAGCTCATAGAGTTTCTGCATTTCTGCTTTACACCTTCTTTGTGATTGGTAACATAAACCTGGTGGGAAAATCCAGTGCAAAGTAAGATGAACTTCAGACAGAGCTGAGACTATACACGTATAAGTATATATTTATTTATAAAACGTTAAAGACATACTAATGTCTCAAAGAAAACACATCGTATCTGTCTTTGTTTTCCTCGACAATTGACAGAATACACGATAAATTATCAAGAACGCAGAAACTGAGCATCATGTGAGACAGAGTGGTGGAAATGTGTGAGAATATGCTCACTGTGTGCAGACACACCTTCAAAGTGGTTAATGTGAAAGAAACCTCAGCTAGAACACTGGGACTTACATTCACAACAGGACTCTCCCTGGATCAGTTGGCCTTGTACTTTAGCAGAGACATAGTTTCTCATACACAGTGCTTAGGAAAAGCTAGTGAGGAAATGAAAAGCTTCCATTCCAAAGCACATCCAGGCTGCAAAGTACAGAAAGGATGTGTTCTCCTGCTCAAGCTTCACGACCCAACCATGCACTGCCAAGAATGAAGGAATTCAGGGATTTTGAGGCTGGAACTCAGAAACAAACTGGATGAATGGAATCAGAGCAATAAATGGTGGGATGTCCTCACGGATTCCAGCGCCCAGACAGGGAGAATTTCTGGGGAGGTTGTAGGGTGGGGAATAATGGGATGCAGCAATCCAAGCGGTGGCCAAGTGTGAGACAAGGAGCCAACTGATTTAGGCACTGGTCCCATTTAATCACTCAATCTCGTAAAAGACTGGCCAAGATCCACTGAAGGCACAACACACTGTCCCAGGGACTCTCCAATGCCATGTTAACAATTTTCTCCTCAGCATTCAGGTTGCCTAGTAGAGCGACTTCAAGTCTGCCTTAGGTTTAGCTTTAAGGCTGAGACCTCTAGCTTATAAATGTTGGATAGTAAGCAACCCATTCTAATTCTCCAGGTTATCACCCCAAAAGGCATCACCAAAGAACTCTAGGCACATTTCCCTCAGCTCGTCTGAATAGGAGAGTCCAAATGCCTAGCTGAATGATGATCATGTCTACCCACAGAGAGATTCTCAATGTTTTCTCCCTCTAGTCACATAGGAAAGCTTGAAAACTTGATGCGGCTGAAAAATGCCTCATTCCCAGAGGAAAAAGAGCTCTGTGAGATTTTTGCCTCAAGATACATCCCTGAGCACTTGAATGCTGTCCGAAATGCATTCCCTTCTGGATATATTGCTTGATTTAGAGAATTCAAGGAAACAATGGATATGGATTCACCATCAGACACAAAGCCTGCCAAAAGGAGGCCCTAGCCTTGCATCCCTACAACCCAGGTAGCCAGCGTGGATGATCTGAGTGTGTCCCCTTGTCAGGAGTGGACATCGACCTCTGGTCTTAGAAGTTCATCACTCCACATTGAGTTGGTCAAATCAAGTTGGCCATCCAGGGAAAACCTGGTAGGTGGTCCAAGGCCCTGTTTCAGCTAGGGCTTCCCAAATGCTAGACATGTGCAGTCACCTAAGTGTTCCAAGAACATCAGAGCATGGGAATCTTGGATGGCCCTAGGTTTCCTCTATGACTTCTGAAGTTCCCAGGTCCTCCAGATCACTTTGGCTTGCCACCAAAAGACCAACGCTGGAGCCTCTTTCTGCATTGCTTCAGGGACTGTGGAATGAAGCTCTGCCATCAATCCTGGTAAACACCAGCCACCCCATTTGGACTGCCTCTGGTGTTTGATGGAACCATAAGAATACAGAATCAACATGGACATGTTGCAAACCCTGAATACGGGTTAACACTCTCCAAGATGGGAAGAATACATGGTTGGCAAACTGCTTCCTGGGCATATCTGTGCATCTGAAGGTGGACCACATGCAGAGATGGCCTTTAGTTGCAAGCATGGACAAAACAGATCTGCTTCAGAAGGAAAGAATTCATGAAAAATTCTACCGCATGGATGGTTTCAACATACCTTGCATCCCAGAAAATGATGTGCATTGAGCAGAGAGAAGGAAACTGTAGAGAAAGCTAGAAGCAATTGCCAAAGGCATCACCAAAGAACTCTAGGCACATTTCCCTCAGCTCGTCTGAATAGGAGAGTCCAAATGCCTAGCTGAATGATGATCATGTCTACCCACAGAGAGATTCTCAATGTTTTCTCCCTCTAGTCACATAGGAAAGCTTGAAAACTTGATGCGGCTGAAAAATGCCTCATTCCCAGAGGAAAAAGAGCTCTGTGAGATTTTTGCCTCAAGATACATCCCTGAGCACTTGAATGCTGTCCGAAATGCATTCCCTTCTGGATATATTGCTTGATTTAGAGAATTCAAGGAAACAATGGATATGGATTCACCATCAGACACAAAGCCTGCCAAAAGGAGGCCCTAGCCTTGCATCCCTACAACCCAGGTAGCCAGCGTGGATGATCTGAGTGTGTCCCCTTGTCAGGAGTGGACATCGACCTCTGGTCTTAGAAGTTCATCACTCCACATTGAGTTGGTCAAATCAAGTTGGCCATCCAGGGAAAACCTGGTAGGTGGTCCAAGGCCCTGTTTCAGCTAGGGCTTCCCAAATGCTAGACATGTGCAGTCACCTAAGTGTTCCAAGAACATCAGAGCATGGGAATCTTGGATGGCCCTAGGTTTCCTCTATGACTTCTGAAGTTCCCAGGTCCTCCAGATCACTTTGGCTTGCCACCAAAAGACCAACGCTGGAGCCTCTTTCTGCATTGCTTCAGGGACTGTGGAATGAAGCTCTGCCATCAATCCTGGTAAACACCAGCCACCCCATTTGGACTGCCTCTGGTGTTTGATGGAACCATAAGAATACAGAATCAACATGGACATGTTGCAAACCCTGAATACGGGTTAACACTCTCCAAGATGGGAAGAATACATGGTTGGCAAACTGCTTCCTGGGCATATCTGTGCATCTGAAGGTGGACCACATGCAGAGATGGCCTTTAGTTGCAAGCATGGACAAAACAGATCTGCTTCAGAAGGAAAGAATTCATGAAAAATTCTACCGCATGGATGGTTTCCAACATACCTTGCATCCCAGAAAATGATGTGCATTGAGCAGAGAGAAGGAAACTGTAGAGAAAGCTAGAAGCAATTGCATCTTGTTCTGGGTTCCAACAAGCAAGGCTCCTGTGGAGGCAAACCTCATTTGGAGGGTGTCCTTAACCTCAGCTTCCTGGCATGAAGAGCTTCATCCATCTCTAGGCATTGCCTGGCCTAGGATCCAGTGATGTACCTCCTAGGTCAAAAGTGTCACATTGAAGAAGGGTCTTAATTCCTTCTGGCATTTCCAGAGTAATGCGCTCAAGGCCCAAACTCTCAGACTATGTTTGAAATGTTGACCACAATGATCCCTCCTCCCATTTGACTTGTAAAGGCTTAAGCACACAAACACAAAGGAATCCACACAGGGAGAAGCAAAGAAACCCACATACACACACTTTCTGTAGAAAACACATTATCTACAACTTCAAATCAATGTTTCCTTGAGTCCCATGAAATCCTTCCTGTATCCATGTGAATAGGGGTAATTGATTTGAAAGCATTGAGCGGGACTTAAAAGACTCAAAACTGAGTAGCTCAACCATATTCTGAATGTACCTGTAATTTCTTCTGTGATATTCTAGGTCAAAGCAATCAGGTTTTCCCTGCAGCAGTGCATATTGTACTCTCTGAAATAATGGCATTCAGAGAAGATTTCAAAGATTTGGCTTCTTCATTATATGGAGACAAATCTTGCAATAGTTTTCCTCACTGAATTTAAGACCATGTCCATACATTGTGAGTTGTGCCACACACATGAATACCAAGGAAATAGCAGTTTTCCTCATGAAGTCCTGTATCGACTACATGGAAGGAGTTTCTGAAGACAGAAGAGTGCCTAGAGCTTCTGCATTTCTAATTGTCACCTTCTTTGTAATTGGTAGGAGAAACACGGTGGGAAACTCCAGCGCAAAGTAAGAGGAAGTCCATATAGAGATGAGACTACACAAGTATAAATACATATATATTCCTAGAACATTAAAGAAAATACTATTGCAACAAAGACAGCTTATGCTATCCATTGTTGTTTTCCTCAATGATTGACAAATAATTGAAACAGCAGAGACAGAGCATCATGATAAAAAAATGTGCATTGAGCAGAGAGAAGGAAACTGTAGAGAAAGCTAGAAGCAATTGCATCTTGTTCTGGGTTCCAACAAGCAAGGCTCCTGTGGAGGCAAACCTCATTTGGAGGGTGTCCTTAACCTCAGCTTCCTGGCATGAAGAGCTTCATCCATCTCTAGGCATTGCCTGGCCTAGGATCCAGTGATGTACCTCCTAGGTCAAAAGTGTCACATTGAAGAAGGGTCTTAATTCCCTTCTGGCATTTCCAGAGTAATGCGCTCAAGGCCCAAACTCTCAGACTATGTTTGAAATGTTGACCACAATGATCCCTCCTCCCATTTGACTTGTAAAGGCTTAAGCACACAAACACAAAGGAATCCACACAGGGAGAAGCAAAGAAACCCACATACACACACTTTCTGTAGAAAACACATTATCTACAACTTCAAATCAATGTTTCCTTGAGTCCCATGAAATCCTTCCTGTATCCATGTGAATAGGGGTAATTGATTTGAAAGCATTGAGCGGGACTTAAAAGACTCAAAACTGAGTAGCTCAACCATATTCTGAATGTACCTGTAATTTCTTCTGTGATATTCTAGGTCAAAGCAATCAGGTTTTCCCTGCAGCAGTGCATATTGTACTCTCTGAAATAATGGCATTCAGAGAAGATTTCAAAGATTTGGCTTCTTCATTATATGGAGACAAATCTTGCAATAGTTTTCCTCACTGAATTTAAGACCATGTCCATACATTGTGAGTTGTGCCACACACATGAATACCAAGGAAATAGCAGTTTTCCTCATGAAGTCCTGTATCGACTACATGGAAGGAGTTTCTGAAGACAGAAGAGTGCCTAGAGCTTCTGCATTTCTAATTGTCACCTTCTTTGTAATTGGTAGGAGAAACACGGTGGGAAACTCCAGCGCAAAGTAAGAGGAAGTCCATATAGAGATGAGACTACACAAGTATAAATACATATATATTCCTAGAACATTAAAGAAAATACTATTGCAACAAAGACAGCTTATGCTATCCATTGTTGTTTTCCTCAATGATTGACAAATAATTGAAACAGCAGAGACAGAGCATCATGATAGACAGAGCAGCGGAAATGTGTGAGAACATGCACACTTTGTTCAGACACTCCTAGAAGTGACCAAGGGCCTCAGCTAGAACATTGGGACTTCCGTTCACAACAGGACTCTCCCTTGATCAATTTGCCTTCTACATTAACAGAGACATTATTTCTCATGGACAGTGCTTAGGAAATGCAAATGAAGTGATGAAAAGGTTAAATTCAAAGCACATTAAGGCTGCAACTTACAGAAGAGATGTATCCTCCTGCTCAAGTTTCACTACCTGTGCACACACTGCCAAGAAAGAAAGAATTCAGGGACTCAGAGACTGGAAGGTAAGCAGGAAACTGGACTAAATAAATCAGAGCAGTAAATGGTGGGATGGCGTCATGGATTACAGTGCCCTGAAATGGGAGCAAATTCTGACTGAGGCTGTAGGGAATCTTGGGGTACTCCAATCAAAGCGGTGGTCTAATGTGAGACAATGGAACCACTGGATTTTGACACTGGTTCCTTTAAATCTCTTGATCACATAAATGTGTGGCCAAGACTCACAGAGGACACACTCCACTTTCCCAGAGCACTCTCCATTGCCATGGTGGCCATTGTTTCCTCAGTATTCAGGTTTCCTAGGTGACCTGCACACAAGTCTGTACAAGTTTCAGCTTTCAGCCCAAAACCTGCAGATTACAACAGATAATGCAGAAATCCAAAGGATTATAAGAGACTATTATGAACAACTCTATGGCAACAAACTGGACAACCTGGAAGAAATGGACAGTTTCTTAGAGAAGATTAATCTCCCAATACTCAACCAGGAAGAAATAGAAACTATGAACAAGCCAATCACAAGCTCAGAAATTGAATTTATGATCAAAATCTATTCACAAATAAAAACACAGAGCCAGGTGGCTTCACAGGTGAATTCTACCAGACATTTAAAGAAGACCAAATGTCTGTCCCTCTAAAATAATTCCAAAAATAGCATAGGAAAGAATACTTCTAAATACATTCTATGAGGCTGCCATCACCCTGATACCAAAGACAGGAAAGGACAACACAATAAGAGAAAATTATAGACCAATTTCACTGATGAATTTAGACAAAAAAATCCTCAACAAAATTCTAACAAACAGAATTCAACAACACATTCAAAAGCTCATATATCATGATCATTTCGGGATCATCCCAGGCATGCAGGGGTTCTTCAATGTCTACGAAGCAATCAATGTGATACACAAGATCAACAAATTGAGAGACAAAATCACATGATAGTCTCAATAGATGCAGAAAAAGCCCTGGAAAATGTAGAACACCCATTTTTTAATCAAAACTCTTCAAAAATGGGCATCCAAGGAACCTATCTTAACATGGTGAAAGCCAAATATGAGAAGCCCACAGCAAACCTTTACCTCAATGGTGAAAAATTCAAAGCATTCCCTCTAAGATCAGGAACAAGACAAGGGTGTCCACTTTCACCACTCTTATTCAACATAGTCCTGGAAATTCTAGCAACAGCAATAAGAAAAGAGAAAGAAATAAAAAGAATCCAAATAGGAAAGGAAGAATCAAACTCTCTCTATTCGCAGATGACATGATATTATACATAGAAAATTCTGAAGACACTATTACGAAACAAGTAGAGCTAATCAGCGAATTCAGAAAAGTTGCAGGATACAAAATCAATACACAGAAATCACTGGCATTCCTATACACAAACAATGAAAAATCAGAAAATGAAGTCAAAGAGGCAATCCCCTTCACCACTGCAAACCAAAAGAATCAAATATCTAGGAATAAACCTACCCAAAGAAACAAAAGAACTGTACACAGAAAATTACAAGACACTCATGAGAGACATTAAAGAATTCCTCAAAGATGGAGAGATATTCCATGCACCTGGGTGGGAAGAAACAATACTGTGAAAATAACCATACTACCAAATGTTATCTCTAGATTCAATGTGATCCCTATTAAACTGCCAATGATGTTCTTCACAGAACTAGACCAAAGAATAACACAGTTAATATGGAAACAGAAAAGACCCCGAAAAGCCTAAGTAATCCTGAGAAACAAAAACGAAACTGGAGGAATCAGCCTCCCTAATTTCAGACTCTACTCCAAAGCATCATCAAGACATTATGCTACTTGCAATAAAACAGAACTATAGACCAATGCAACAAGATAGAGAACTCAGAAATAAACCGACACACCTATAGGTACCTTATTTTTGACACAGGAGGCGAACAATCTAAAATGGGACAAAGATAGTCTCTTCAATAATAAGTGCTGTTAAAAGTTCGACAGCTACATACCAAAAAATGACGTTTGAACATTCCCTAACATCATACACAAAGATCAACTCAAAATGGATTAAAGACCTAACTGTAAGACCAGATATCCTCAGCCTTGTAGGCAAACCACTCAAAGACATGAATCAAAGAAAGATCTTTTCTGACCACTGACTAAGACAGCGGAACTAAAATCAAAAATGAACATGTAGGACATTATGAAACTTGAAATCTTTTGTACAGCAAAAGAAATTCCATACCTCAAGGGGAAAAAAGTTCTCTAAGATCAGGAACAAGACAAGGGTCAAACTTTTTCTCTAATTCGAAAAGAATAAGAAAGAGAAAGAAATAAAAAGAATCCAAATAGGAAAGGAAGAAGTCAAACTCTCTCTATTTGCAGATGACATGATATTATACATAGAAAATCACAAAGACACTATTACAAAACTACTAGAGTTAATCAGCGAATTCAGCAAAGTCGCAGGATACAAAATCAATATATAGAAATCACTGGCATTCCTATACACAAACAATGAAAAATCAGAAAACGAAATCAAAGAGGCAATCCCCTTCACCAACGCAACCAAAAGAATCAAATATCTAGGAATAAACCTACCCAAAGAAACAAAAGAACTGTACACAGAAAATTACAAGACACTCATGAGAGACATTAAAGAAGACTTAAACAGATGGAGAGATATTCCATGCACCTGGGTGGGAAGAAACAATACTGTGAAAATAACCATACTACCAAATGTTATCTCTAGATTCAATGTGATCCCTATTAAACTGCCAATGATGTTCTTCACAGAACTAGACCAAAGAATAACACAGTTAATATGGAAACAGAAAAGACCCCGAAAAGCCTAAGTAATCCTGAGAAACAAAAACGAAACTGGAGGAATCAGCCTCCCTAATTTCAGACTCTACTCCAAAGCATCATCAAGACATTATGCTACTTGCAATAAAACAGAACTATAGACCAATGCAACAAGATAGAGAACTCAGAAATAAACCGACACACCTATAGGTACCTTATTTTGACACAGGAGGCAACAATCTAAAATGGGACAAAGATAGTCTCTTCAATAATAAGTGCTGTTAAAAGTTCGACAGCTACATGCAAAAAAATGAAGTTGGAACATTCCCTGACACCATGCACAAAGATCAACTCAAAATGGATTAAAGACCTAACTGTAAGACCAGATATCCTCAGCCTTGTAGGCAAACCACTCAAAGACATGAATCAAAGAAAGATCTTTTCTGACCACTGACTAAGACAGCGGAACTAAAATCAAAAATTAACATGTAGGACATAATGAAACTTAAAAGCTTTTGTACAGCAAAAGAAATTACATAAAAGCTCAACAGACACCCCACAGAGTGGGAGAAAATCATAGCAAATGAAACAACAGACAAAGAATTAATCTCCAAAATCTACAAGCAACTCAGACAACTCAGCACAGGGAAAAAGAACAACCCAATCAAAAAATGGGAAAAAGATCTAAAGAGACTCCTCACCAAAGAGGACATACAGATGGCCCAAAAGCACATGAAACGATGCTCAACCTCGCTTATTATTAGAGAAATGCAAATTAAAACTACAATGAGATATCACCTCACACCCATCTGAATGGCCATCATCAACAAATCGACAGCCAATCAAGACTGAAGAGGGTGCAGAGAAAGGGAACACTCCTGCATTGCTGGTGGGAATGTCAATTGATACAGCCTCTATGGAAGACAGCGTGGATATTTCTTAAAAACTCGAAATAGAAGCAGCGTACAACCCAGCAATCCCACGCTTAGACTTATACCCTGATGAAATAAAATCTGAAAGAAGCACCTGTACCCCAATATTCATTGCAGCGCTCTATACAATAGCTAGAACAAGGAAGCAACCTAGATGGCCATCAGTGAACTAATGGGTACAAAAGTCCTGGTACATATATACAATGGAATACTACAGTGCTCTAAAAGGAAATGCAGAAGTATCAGCCCTAATTAGGTTGCTGGATCTAGAACCTATCATAAAAAGTGAAGTCAGTCAAAAGAGAACTACAAGTACAAAATAGTAACACACATATATGGAATCTAGTAAGATAGTGATGATGGCACATGCAGTGAAGTGATGGAAAGACAGACAGGGACAGTGGACATAGGGACATGGTGGTGAATGAACAGAGAATGGGAGGCATAAAGCAAGGAGCATGAAGGACTGTACTATCATATGTTTAGAAAATAGCTATAGTCATTGCTCTGTGAGAAAAGGAGATCCTTCAGGGGTGCTGTGTGACAGTCTGGAGAGGTGGGATGTGGGAGATATACATATGACTAATCTGGGATCACACATGTCTGTAAACAACAAAACTGTAAAAGTAAAAAATAAAATAAAAGATTAAAAGAAAATAAAGATCAAAAATAAGAGAAAAAAGAATTAAAATGAAGGTAAGCACAAACTGTCAGACCTCAATAAAATGATAAGAACTTCTTAAGGAAAATCAGAACACAATTAAGTAAAATCAGAACTCGATCAAATGGAAACAAGTTCTTACCGCACAGTTGGAGTGTCTTGATCACATGTCGGACAGAGCGGATCTCCGTGAGCGAGCCTGCCTCATAACCTTTACCTTACACTTTTACATTTTCTCAACAGAAAATCTCAGGCTAACTATCAATCATAAAAGTCATGATTACAAGAGGCTTCTGTTCCTCTAGAGAGGCAAAAGTTGTTACTACTGGAGCTTTTGCCCCTCTACTAGTGCCTAGGTAAACAACTTGTCCTTGGGGCAAACATGTGTTTGTACAGAAAACATTTTACAACTCTTAATTTTACAAAGGAACTACGAGATGTAAAGAGTGTTATACTACAACTAAAAGAGGCACGAGTGGAAGAGCTTTTGTACTCTCTACTAGAGCCTAGGTAAATTTCTCTATCAATGTTTGTTATGGGTGATAGTTTAAGTCTATAAACTGCTGATTTTATGAGTGGGGCTATTTCAGGCCAAGGCTTTTGTCAGTAAAAGTATCAGCTACTTAGTCATCCTTGGAGGAGGTCTCAGAGAGACGCGGCTGCAGGCAGCACTTATCGCTAGTGTGAAGTGACGTTTGTCTGCTCGGCCCGGGTATCTTTTCTTGATCTTTCCTGTGAGAAGCAAATATGAAACCATCCCTAATAACTAATAACTACCCTTGTGGGAGCATTCTACATACCCACCAAGTTAGAGTAGAGGGGTCTTCTTCCTCACATAGTGGCATTCCCTACAAATAACCTAAATTTTCCTCATCACTTTCCCCATCAGAACTATTCTCCTCATAATTAGGGTCCCAATATCTGTCAGGGAAGATGCCTATACTTGCCCATGACAGGATGTATTCTTCTGCTCAAGTTTCAGTACCTGTCCGGAAGTCGGAGAAAAGCAGATCCTTCAGCGGTGCTGTATGACAGTCTGGAGAGGTGGGATGTGGGAGATATACATATGACTAATCTGGGATCACACATGTCTGTAAACAACAAAACTGTAAAAGTAAAAAGTAAAATAAAAATTAAAAAAAAAGAGAGATCAAAAATAAGAGAAAAAAGAATTAAAATGAAGGTAAGCACAAACTGTCAGACCTCAATAAAATGATAAGAACTTCTTAAGGAAAATCAGAACACAATTAAGTAAAATCAGAACTCGATCAAATGGAAACAAGTTCTTACCGCACAGTTGGAGTGTCTTGATCACATGTCGGACAGAGCGGATCTCCGTGAGCGAGCCTGCCTCATAACCTTTACCTTACACTTTTACATTTTCTCAACAGAAAATCTCAGGCTAACTATCAATCATAAAAGTCATGATTACAAGAGGCTTCTGTTCCTCTAGAGGCAAAAGTTGTTACTACTGGAGCTTTTGCCCCTCTACTAGTGCCTAGGTAAACAACTTGTCCTTGGGGCAAACATGTGTTTGTACAGAAAACATTTTACAACTCTTAATTTTACAAAGGAACTACGAGATGTAAAGAGTGTTATACTACAACTAAAAGAGGCACGAGTGGAAGAGCTTTTGTACTCTCTACTAGAGCCTAGGTAAATTTCTCTATCAATGTTTGTTATGGGTGATAGTTTAAGCATATAAACTGCTAATTTTATGAGTGGGCTATTTCAGGCCCAGGCTTTTATCAGTAAAAGTATCAGCTACTTAGTAATCATCAGAGGAGATCTCAGAGAGGCGGGACTGCAGGCAGCGCTTATCGCTAGTGTGAAGACATTTGTTGGCTCAGCTCAGACATCTTTTCTTGATCTTTCCTGTAAGAAATTAATATGAAACTATCCTCATACTAGTGACCACCCTTGTGGGAGCATTCTACATACCCACCAAGTTAGAGTAGAGGGGTCTTCTTCCTCACATAGTGGCATTCCCTACAAATAAGCTAACTTCTCATACTCATCACTTTCCACATCAGACATTTCTCCTCATAAATAGGGTCCCAATATCTGTCAGTGATGATGCCTTTGATTACCCATGACAGGATGTATTCTTCTGCTCAAGTTTCAGTACCTGTCCACACGCTGCCAAGAAAGGAGGAATCCAGGGGACTCTGAAGCTGGACAGTCAGGAAGGAACTGTAAGAATGAATTCAGAGCAGTAAATACGGGGCTGACTTCACAGATTCCAGTGCCCTGAATGGAGGAATTTATGGCTAAGGATATAGGCTAGAGAATCATAGGATTCAGCAACCAAAGCAATGGCCAAGTGTAAGGGAAGGAAAGCAGTGGCTTTGGCATTGATCCCATTCAATCCATCAATCACATAAAAGTAGGTCCAAGACCCACAGAGGAGAAATATCACTGTCCCAGAACACTCTTCATTCCCATGCTAGCCATTGTTTCCTCAGCATACAGGTTGTTTAGGAGACTTGCACTTAGATCTGCACAATGTTCAGCTTTCAGCCTGAGACCTGCAGCTTATAAATGTTGCAGAGATAGCAACATGGTCTAATTCTACAGTTTATCAGACCAGTTGTCCATCCTGTAGGAACCCTTGGCATATTTCCTTCAGCTCGTCTGAAAAACGAGAATCCAAATGGCCTGGATGAATGGCAATCATGGTCAACCACAGAGAGATTCTCAAATTTGTCTCCACTTGAGACACTCAGAAAGACTTAGAAATTTGATGAGGCTGAAGAATGCCTCATTCCCAGGGGAAAAAATGCTTTGCAAGGTTTGTGTCCCAAAGGCCCCTCCTGAGCAGGGAAATGCTGTCAAAATGTCATCCCATCTGGGTATGGGGTCGATCAAGAGAATTCAAGTAATCAATGGGTATGGATTCACGATCAGACACATGGTGTTTCAAAAGGAGCTGCTCGTGTGGCGTTCCTACAACCCAAGGAGCCAGCGTGGATGATCTGAGAGTGTCACATGATCAGGCAGTGGAGAAAGACCTCTTGCCTTAGACGCTCGTAACTCAACATTTAGTTGTTTTGATTAAAATGGCCACCTGGGGAAACAAAAGATTCAGGCAGTGGTATGCCCAGACATTTCTCCTCATAAATAGGGTCCCAATATCTGTCAGTGATGATGCCTTTGATTACCCATGACAGGATGTATTCTTCTGCTCAAGTTTCAGTACCTGTCCACACGCTGCCAAGAAAGGAGGAATCCAGGGGACTCTGAAGCTGGACAGTCAGGAAGGAACTGTAAGAATGAATTCAGAGCAGTAAATACGGGGCTGACTTCACAGATTCCAGTGCCCTGAATGGAGGAATTTATGGCTAAGGATATAGGCTAGAGAATCATAGGATTCAGCAACCAAAGCAATGGCCAAGTGTAAGGGAAGGAAAGCAGTGGCTTTGGCATTGATCCCATTCAATCCATCAATCACATAAAAGTAGGTCCAAGACCCACAGAGGAGAAATATCACTGTCCCAGAACACTCTTCATTCCCATGCTAGCCATTGTTTCCTCAGCATACAGGTTGTTTAGGAGACTTGCACTTAGATCTGCACAATGTTCAGCTTTCAGCCTGAGACCTGCAGCTTATAAATGTTGCAGAGATAGCAACATGGTCTAATTCTACAGTTTATCAGACCAGTTGTCCATCCTGTAGGAACCCTTGGCATATTTCCTTCAGCTCGTCTGAAAAACGAGAATCCAAATGGCCTGGATGAATGGCAATCATGGTCAACCACAGAGAGATTCTCAAATTTGTCTCCACTTGAGACACTCAGAAAGACTTAGAAATTTGATGAGGCTGAAGAATGCCTCATTCCCAGGGGAAAAAAATGCTTTGCAAGGTTTGTGTCCCAAAGGCCCCTCCTGAGCAGGGAAATGCTGTCAAAATGTCATCCCATCTGGGTATGGGGTCGATCAAGAGAATTCAAGTAATCAATGGGTATGGATTCACGATCAGACACATGGTGTTTCAAAAGGAGCTGCTCGTGTGGCGTTCCTACAACCCAAGGAGCCAGCGTGGATGATCTGAGAGTGTCACATGATCAGGCAGTGGAGAAAGACCTCTTGCCTTAGACGCTCGTAACTCAACATTTAGTTGTTTTGATTAAAATGGCCACCTGGGGAAAAATCCATAGGTGATCCAAGCCCCAGTTTTGGACAGGGCTTCCCAAATGTATGATATCCACTGCCACTTCAGCCTGCCCAGAACATCAGAGCATGCGAATCACACAAGTCCTTGGTATCCTCCGTGGCTTCCGAAGGTCCAAGGTCCTCCGAATTACTTTGGCTTGCCATGCAAGAGACAAATGCTGGAGCCTGTTTTGCATTGTTTCAGGCTATGAGGAATGGAATTCTGCCATCTATCCTGGCAAGCACCAGCCACCCCATTCGGACTACCTCACGCTTTTGATGGAACTGCAGAAGTCTAGAGTCAACATGCACGTGTTGGACACTTCAGCTATGGGCTCAGGCTCACTAAGTCGGGAAGAACACATGGTTTGAAAACCTCTTGCTGGCCATATTTGAGTATTAACAGGTGATTCACAGGCAGAGATGCCCTTGATTACAAGCCTGCACAAAAGGATCTGCCTCTAAAGAAAGAAACTCACAAACAATACGACTGGGATGACGGTTTCCAACATATGCTGAGTCCAAGAAAATGATGAACAGCGAGCAGAGGACAGGGAAAATATTGAAAAATAGAAGCAACAGCTTCTGGTTTGGGTTCGCAAAAGCAAGACTGCTGTAGAGGGAACATTTGGGTATCCTGAGCCTCAACATCCAGGAATGAAGAAGAACTCCATGTATTTCTAGGCATTGCCTGGCCTGGCATACAGGGATGTATCTCTTAGGTCAAAAGACTCTCTTTGAAGAAGAGTCCCAACCCTCAGTCAAAATTTGAAATTTGGCATTTGTAAAGAAATGCACACTCCTCACTCAGAATCTCAGACATCACTCAAAATGGTGACCACAATGGTGATCCCTCCTACCATTTGCCTCAGAAAGGTCTAAGCATGCAAACATTCAGGAATCCACACACAGTGAGAGGCAAAGAGACAAACATTTACACACTTTCTGTTGAAAACACACTATTTGCAACTTCAAATCAATGTGTCCTCCTTCCTGTATCCATGTGAATCAGTGAGTAGGGACTTGAAAGCATTGAGAAGGACTTCAAAACTGATAACAGTAACTAAACCATAATCTGAATGGACCTCTAATTTTGTGCCGATATTCTCATAGAGAGGAATTTTAAAAATTCCTCCTTCAGTTTCTCCGTGAAGTGGTGCTTGCTGTTCTCTCTCAAATGACAGCATTCCAAGAAGATCTCAAACTTTTGGCTTCTTCGCTATATGGAAACAAAGCTTCCAAGAGTTTTGCTAGACAGACTTAAGGCCATTTTCATGCATAGTGAGTTGTGCCAAACTCATGAAAACAAGGAAATGTCAGTTCTCTTCATGAAAGTTGTATAGCCTACATGAAGAACCCCTGAAGAGAGCAAAGCTCGTAGAGTTTCTGCATTTCTGGCTTACACCTTCTTTGTAATTAGTAGCATAAACATGGTGGGAAACTCCAGTGCAAAGTAAGATTAAGTTCACACAGAGGTGAGAGCCTGCATGTACAAATACATATGCATTCATAGAAGATAAAAGGAAATACTAGTTTCCCAAGAAAACGTATGGTATCTATCAATGTTTTCCTCAATGATTGACAGAGTCTATGAGGAATTATGGAGACAACAGAAACACAGCATCATATGAAACAGAGTGGTGGAAATGTGTGAAAACCTACTCCCGGAATTAAAACACTTTTCAAAACGGTTTATGTGCCTGATACCTCAGCTAGAGCATTGAGACTCACGCTCACAGCAGGGCTCTCCATGGATCAATTTGGCTTGTACATTAGCAGAGGCATAGTTTCGCATGGACAGTGCTAAGAAAATCCAAGTGAAGGGATGCAAGCTTTCTATTCCAAAACTTATCCAGGCTGCAACGTAAAGAAAGGATATATCCTCCTGATTAAGCCCCACTACCTGCACACACGATGCCAAAAAGAAGGAATTCAGGGACTTTGAGGCTGGAAAGTCAGGAGGGAATTGGATGAATGAATTCAGAGCAGTAAATGGTGGGATTTCCTTATGGATTCCAGTGCCCTGAATAGGGGCACATTCTGGCTGAGGCTGTAGGCTAGGGAATCGTGTGTGGCAGCAATCCAAGTGGTGGCAAAGTGTGAGACAAGGGAGCCACTGGATTTGACACAGGTCCCATTCGATCCCTAAGTCCAATAAAAGATTGACCAGAATCCACCAACGAACAGCGCACTGTCCCACAGCACTCTCCATTGCCATGGTAACTGTTTTCTACTTAGCATTCAGGTTGCTTAGGTGACTGGCCCTTAAGTCTACATGATGTTCAGCTTTAAGGCCGAGACCTTTAGTTAAAAATGTTGCCTAGAGAGCAGAACATTCTAATTTTCCTTGTTATCAGCACAATGGTCATCACCAAAGGAACCCTGAGCATAGTGAGTTGTGCAAACTATGAACAAGAAATGTTTTCCATAAAGGATAGAAAAACCCCTGAAGAGAAGCTCGTAGAGTTTCTGCATTTCTGGCTTACACCTTCTTTGTAATTAGTAGCATAAACATGGTGGGAAACTCCAGTGCAAAGTAAGATTAAGTTCACACAGAGGTGAGAGCCTGCATGTACAAATACATATGCATTCATAGAAGATAAAAGAAATACTAGTTTCCCAAGAAAACGTATGGTATCTATCAATGTTTTCCTCAATGATTGACAGAGTCTATGAGGAATTATGGAGACAACAGAAACACAGCATCATATGAAACAGAGTGGTGGAAATGTGTGAAAACCTACTCCCGGAATTAAAACACTTTTCAAAACGGTTTATGTGCCTGATACCTCAGCTAGAGCATTGAGACTCACGCTCACAGCAGGGCTCTCCATGGATCAATTTGGCTTGTACATTAGCAGAGGCATAGTTTCGCATGGACAGTGCTAAGAAAATCCAAGTGAAGGGATGCAAGCTTTCTATTCCAAAACTTATCCAGGCTGCAACGTAAAGAAAGGATATATCCTCCTGATTAAGCCCCACTACCTGCACACACGATGCCAAAAAGAAGGAATTCAGGGACTTTGAGGCTGGAAAGTCAGGAGGGAATTGGATGAATGAATTCAGAGCAGTAAATGGTGGGATTTCCTTATGGATTCCAGTGCCCTGAATAGGGGCACATTCTGGCTGAGGCTGTAGGCTGGGGAATCGTGTGTGGCAGCAATCCAAGTGGTGGCAAAGTGTGAGACAAGGGAGCCACTGGATTTGACACAGGTCCCATTCGATCCCTAAGTCCAATAAAAGATTGACCAGAATCCACCAACGAACAGCGCACTGTCCCACAGCACTCTCCATTGCCATGGTAACTGTTTTCTACTTAGCATTCAGGTTGCTTAGGTGACTGGCCCTTAAGTCTACATGATGTTCAGCTTTAAGGCCGAGACCTTTAGTTAAAAATGTTGCCTAGAGAGCAGAACATTCTAATTTTCCTTGTTATCAGCACAATGGTCATCACCAAAGGAACCCTGGGCAGATTTCCCTCATTTTGTCTGAAACAGGAGAGTTCCAATGGCCTGGCTGAATGGCGACCCTGGTTAGCCACAGAGAGATTCACAAGATTGTCTCCCATGTAGACAGGCAGGAATGCGTGGAAAGTGGGTGAGACTGAAGAATGCCTCATTCCCAGAGGAAAAAGTTCTTTTGAGATTTGTGCCCAAAGGCCCCACCATGAGCAGTGGAATACTGTTCAAAATGTCATCCCTCTGAGTATGGGGCTTGATCAAGAGAATTCAAGGAAACAATGGATATGCATTCACCGTCAGACACACAGTGTGCCAAAATTAGTTGCTTGTGCAGTGTCGCTACAATGCCAGGAGCCAGTATGGCTGATCTGAGCACGTTCCTGATCAGCAGTGCAGACCCAACTCTGGTCTTAGAAGCTGGTCACACCACATTGAGTCAATCCAATCAAGCAGGCCACCAAGGGAAAGAAGCATGTAGGTGTTCTAAGACCACGTTTCAGGCAGGATTTCTCAACTAGCTGCTATGCGCTGCCCCTTCAGCATACCAACCACACCAGAGCATAGGAATCTCAGAAGACCATGGTTTTCTGTGTGTGTTCTGAAGTTTCCAGGTCATCCGGATCAATTAGCCTTGCCAAAGAGAACAACGCTGGAGCCCCCATCTACATGCTTCAGTGTCTGAGGAATGAAGCTATGCCGTCAATCTGGTAAGCACCAGCCACACCATTCGGACCACCTCAGGCGTTTGATAGAATGGAAGACGTCTAGAATCAACTCATGCGTGTTACAACCTTGTCTATGGGCTCACGCTCACTAAGGTGGGAAGAAAACATCATTTGCTAACTTCTTGCTGGCCTTATCTTAGCATCTGCAGGTGGATCACAGGCAGAGTTGGCCCTTACTTGCAAGCATTCACAAAACAGATCTGCCTCCAAAGAAAGGAACTCACGAACAAATCCACCACGTGGATAGTTTCCAACATATTGTGCGTCCCAGAAAATGATGGGCAGTGAGTAGAGAGCAGGAAAAAGAGAAAGATAGAAGCAACTGCATCTGGTTCTGGGTTCTGAAGAGCAATTCTTCTGTGGAGGAACATATTGGTATCCTGAGCCTTAGCCTCCTGGCATGAAGAAGAGCTCCATCCATTTCAAGGCATTGCCTGGCCTGGGATCCAGGGATGTACCTCTTAGGTCAAAAGGATCGCACTGAAGAAGGGTTCCATCACCCAAGTCATGTTTGCTATCTGGCATTTCCAATGAAATGTGTGCTTCTGACACAAAATCCAAAACTGCATTTGAAATGGTGACTACAACAGTGATCCCTCCTACCATTTGATTTGCAAAGTTTAAGCACACAAACATGCAGGAATCCACACACAGTGAGAAACAAAGAGACACAAATGCACACACTTTCTGTAGAAAACACAGTCTGCAACTTCAAATCATTTTCTTCGACTCCCCATGAAATTCTTCCTGTATCCATGTGCTTCTATGGAAGTGATTTGCCAGCATTGAGATTGACTTCACACTAAAAACTGAGTAAGTAAAACATATTATGAATGGACCTTTAATTTATGCTCCGATATTCTCATGGAGAGGAGTCAGTTTCTCCGTGGAACACTACATTTTTAATCTCTGAAATAACTGCATTCTGAGAAGCTTTTAAACTTGTGAATTCTTCACTCTATGGAGACAAACTTGCAAGAGTGTAGGTAGATGGACTGAAGGCAATTATCATACGTCGTGAGTTGTCCCAAACTCAAGAATACCAAGTAAAAGTCAGTTTTCCTCATGAAAGCTTGTGCAGCCTACATGGAAGGAATTCATGAAAGAGAAAAGGCTCTGGAGCTTCTGCATTTCTGGTTTTCAACTTCCTTGTAATTAGTAGGATTAACATGGTTGGAAAGTCCAGTGCAATGTAAGATGAAGTTTGCAAAGAGATGAGATTGTCCATGTTTAAATACATATCTATTTGTAGAATATTAAATATAATACTACTGTGACAAAGAAAACATATTTTATCTGTCTTTTTTCCCTTGGGAATTGACAGTATCTACTATGAATTATCGAGACAATAGAAACAGAGCATCATGGGAGACAGAGTGTCTGAAATGTGTGATTACATACTCAGGCAGTACAAACACTCCTTCGAACTGGCTTATGTGCTAAGGGACTCAAGTAGAACATTGAGACTTTCTTCAAAACAGGAATCTCCTTGATTAATTTGCCTTGTCCATTAGCAGAAGCACAGTTTCTCATGGACAGTGTTTAGAAATGCAATTGAAAAGATGAAAAGGTTCCATTCCAAAGAACATCCAGGCCGCAACTTAAAGAAAGGATGTATCCTGCTCGAGCTACACTCCCTATCCACACGCTGCCAAAAAGAAGGAATTCTGGGGACTCTGAGCCTGGAAAGTCAGGAGGGAACTGGAGGAAATAATTCAGTGCACTCAAATGTGGGATGGCTTCATGGATTCCAGTGCCCTGAAAGGAAGGCATTTATGGCTGAGGCTGTAGGCTAGGGTATCGTGAGATGGAAAAACCCCAGTGGTGACCAAGTGTGAGACAAGGAAGCCATTGGATTTTGGCACTGGTCCAGTTCAATCCCTCAATCACATAAAAGCATGGCCACACCCCACAGAGGACACATCCCACTCTCCCAGAGCACTCTCCGTTACCATGGTAGCCATTATTTCCTCAGAATTCATGTTGCTGAGGAGACTAGAGCAACCCATTCTAATTCTACAGGTTATCAGTGCAATGGCCAAACCAATAGGAACACTGGGCACATTTCCCTCAACTCGTCTGAAATAGAAGAGTCCAGAGGAATGGCCGAATGCCAATCATATTTAGCTACAGAGAGAATCTCAATGTTGTCTCCCGTCAGCCATGCAGGAAAACTTGGAAATTGGATGAGGTTGAATAATACCTCATTCCTAGAGAAACAAGTGCTTTGCTAGGTTTGTGCCCCAAAGGTCGCTCCCTGAGCGGGGGAATGTTGTTCAAAATGTCATCCCTTCTGGGTAGGGGCTTGATTAAGAGAATTCAGACAATGGATATGGATACACCATCAGACACAAAGCCTGCTGAATGGAGTTGCTAGCAAGGATTCCCTACAACCCAAGAAGCCAGCATCAATGATCAGAACGTGTCCCATGATCAGACCATGGAGATCATCTTCTGCTCTTAGAAGCTCATCACTCTATATTGAGTTGGTCCAATTAAGCTTGTCACCCACAGAGGGATAAATAACGGTAGGTGGTCCAAGTCCCTGTTTTGGCTAGGGCTTCCCAAATGACTCATATGAGCTCCCACCTCGCATGCCAGGAGTATCAGAACATGGTATCCATGGAAGGCCCTAGTTTCCTCTCTGGCTTCTGAAGTACCTAGGTCCTCCGGATCACTGTGGCTTGCCACCAAAGAGACCAGCACCAGATCCCCTTTCAACATTGCTTTATGGTCTTAGAAATAGATCTCGCCTGTCAATCCTGGCAAGGATCAGCCACTACATTCGGACCATCTCAGGCCTTAGATTGCACCCCAGATGTCCAGAATCAACATGTATGTGCTGTGAACATTTGCAAAGATCTAATGTTAGCTTAGTCGGGAAAAACACATGGTTTGCAAATCTCTCGCTGGTCATATCTGAGCATCTGGAGGTGGAGCACAGGAAAAGTTGGCCCTTGCTTGCAAACATCCACAAAACGGATCTGCCTCCAAAGGGAGGAACTCATGCTAAAATCGAATGCGCAGAGGGTTTCCAACATAACTTGCATCCCAGAAAATAAAGGACAGTGAGCTGACACAAGAAAACTAGAAAAGATAGAAGCAACTGCTTTTGTTTCTGGGTTCTGACATGGGAGGCTTCTATTGAAGGAACATCTGGATATCCTGAGTCTCAGCCACCTGGCATGAAGAAGAGCTCTATCGATTTCTAGGTATTGCTTGGCCTGGGATACATCAGGTACCTTTTAGGTCAAAAGTCTCACAACAAAGAAGGGTCCCAACACCCACGCAAATTTTGGGATATGGCATTTCCAAAGAAATGCACACTCCTGACCAAAAATCACAGACTGTATTCAAGATGATGATGACAACAGTGATCTCTCCTACTGTTTGATTTTGAAAGCCCTAAGCACACAAACACACAAGAATCTGCATACAGTGAGAGGCAAAGAGACACATATGCACACACTTTCTGAAGAAACCACACTGTCTACAAATTCGAGTTAATGCATCCTCAATTCCACACGAAATCCTTCCTGTATCCATGTGAGTCAAGGGAAGTGATTTGAAAGCATTGAGAAGCACTTCAAAGACTAAAAACTGAAGAGTAAGCCATATTCTAAATGTACCTCTAATTTCGCATCGGATATTCTCGCAGAGAGGAGTCAGTTTCTCTGGCCTATAAGGTCCTCCGGATCACTGTGGCTTGCCACCAAAGAGACCAGCACCAGATCCCCTTTCAACATTGCTTTATGGTCTTAGAAATAGATCTCGCCTGTCAATCCTGGCAAGGATCAGCCACTACATTCGGACCATCTCAGGCCTTAGATTGCACCCCAGATGTCCAGAATCAACATGTATGTGCTGTGAACATTTGCAAAGATCTAATGTTAGCTTAGTCGGGAAAAACACATGGTTTGCAAATCTCTCGCTGGTCATATCTGAGCATCTGGAGGTGGAGCACAGGAAAAGTTGGCCCTTGCTTGCAAACATCCACAAAACGGATCTGCCTCCAAAGGGAGGAACTCATGCTAAAATCGAATGCGCAGAGGGTTTCCAACATAACTTGCATCCCAGAAAATAAAGGACAGTGAGCTGACACAAGAAAACTAGAAAAGATAGAAGCAACTGCTTTTGTTTCTGGGTTCTGACATGGGAGGCTTCTATTGAAGGAACATCTGGATATCCTGAGTCTCAGCCACCTGGCATGAAGAAGAGCTCTATCGATTTCTAGGTATTGCTTGGCCTGGGATACATCAGGTACCTTTTAGGTCAAAAGTCTCACAACAAAGAAGGGTCCCAACACCCACGCAAATTTTGGGATATGGCATTTCCAAAGAAATGCACACTCCTGACCAAAAATCACAGACTGTATTCAAGATGATGATGACAACAGTGATCTCTCCTACTGTTTGATTTTGAAAGCCCTAAGCACACAAACACACAAGAATCTGCATACAGTGAGAGGCAAAGAGACACATATGCACACACTTTCTGAAGAAACCACACTGTCTACAAATTCGAGTTAATGCATCCTCAATTCCACACGAAATCCTTCCTGTATCCATGTGAGTCAAGGGAAGTGATTTGAAAGCATTGAGAAGCACTTCAAAGACTAAAAACTGAAGAGTAAGCCATATTCTAAATGTACCTCTAATTTCGCATCGGATATTCTCGCAGAGAGGAGTCAGTTTCTCTGTGCCATACTTCATGTTGTTCTATCTGAAACGACTGCATTCCAAGAGGTTTTCAAGCCTTTGGCTTCTTCACTTTATGTAGACAAAGCTTGCAAGACTTTTGCTAGATGAATTGAAGGTTGTGATTTGTGCGAAACTCATGAATACCAATGAAATGTCAGTTCTCCTCATGAAAGCTTGTATAGCCTATCTGGAATGACCTCCTGAAGGGAGAAGAACCCCGAGTGTCTTCATTTCTGGTTTTAAACTTCCTGTTAATTGGTAGGATAAACGTGGTGGGAAATACCAGTGCAAAGTAAGGTGAAGTTTGCACAGATATGAGACTATAAATGTATAAACAAGTATATATTCATAGAACATTAAAGAGAATACAATTGAAACAAAGAATACATATGGTTTCTGTTGATTTTTCCTAGATGATTGACAGAATCTACGACTAAATGTGGAGACAACAGAAACAGAACATCATGGGACACAGAGTGGTGGAAAGCTGTGACAACGTGCTCATGGAATCAAAACCCTCCTTCAAAGTTTCTTATGTGCCAAGGGCCTCAGGAAGAGCATTGGGACTTCCATTCACAGCAGGTCTCTCACTGGAACAATTTGTCTCATACATTAGCAGAGGCCAAGTTTCTCATGGACAGGGCTTAGGAAATGCAAGTGAAACGATAAAATCTTCCATTCCAAACAACATCCATGCCACAACTTAAAGAACGGTTATATCCTCCTCCTCAAGTTTCACTACCCATTCAGATGCTGCTAAGAAAGAAGGAATTCAGGGAATGCTGAGGCTCAAAAATCAGGAGGAAACTGGACGAATGAATTCAGAGCAGTAAATGGTGGGATGGCATCATGGATTCCAGTGCTCTGAAATGGAGGCATTTCTAGCTGAGGCTGTAGTGTAGGGAACCATTGGATGCAGCCACCCAAGCGGTGGCCAAATGTGAGACAATGGAAACACTGGATTTAGGCACTGACCTCGTTCAATCCGTCAATCACAAGAAAACTTGGCCACGACCCACAGAGGACACACCACACTGTCCCAGAGCTCTCTCCTTTGCCATGGTAGCCGTTGTTTCCTCAGCATTCAGGTTGCTTAGAGACCTGCACTCACATCTGCATGAGGTTCAGGTTTAAGCATGAGACATGCAGCTTATACATGTTTCAGAGAGAGCAACACATTCTAATTCTCCAGGTTACCAGCCCAATGGCCAACACAATAGGAACACTGGACAAATTTCTCTCAGTTTGTCTAAAATAGGAGAGTCAAGATGACCTTGCAGAATGATGATCATGGCTGGCTACAGAGAGATTCTCAATGTTGTTTCCTCCAGCCACACAGAAATGCTTGGAAATTGGATAAGGCTGAAGAATGCCTCATTCCCGGAGGAGAAAGTGTTCTGCGAAGTTTATGTCCTAAAGGTGCCTCTCTGAGCTGAGAAATGCTGTTGAATATGTCATCCTTTCTGTGTATGGAGCTCGATCAAGAGAATTCAAGGAAAACATGGATATGGATTCACTATCAGACACAAAGCCTGCCAAAAGGAGTCACTAGCATGGTGTCCCAATGATTCAAGTAGCCAAGGTGGATAATCTGAGCGTGTCCCATGGTAAGGCAGTGGAGATCTATCTCTGGTCTTAGAAGCTCATCACTCCATATTGGGTTGATTCAATCAGGCTGGCCACCCAGAGGAAAAAGCTGGTAGGGGTCCAATCCCTGTATTGACGGGGTCTTCCCAATGTTGATATGTCCTTTCCCATGGCATGCCAAGAGCATCAGAGCATGGGAATCTTGGAAGGCCCTGGTTTCCTTCATGGCTTTTTAAGTTCCCAGGTCCTCCGTATTACTTTGGCTTGCCACCAAAGAGACCAATGCCAGAGACATTTTCCACATTGCTTGAGAGTCTGAGTAATGGATCTCTGCCGTCAAACCTGTCAAGCACCAGCTACCACATTCAAACCATCTCATGCTTTTGATGGAACCATATAAGTACAAAATCAACACGCACATGTGGCAAACCTTGGCTACGAGCTCATGTTCATTGAGCTGGGCAAAACGCATAGTTTGAAAACCTCTTGTTGGGCATATCTGAGCATCTTGAGGTGCAGCACAGGCAGAGTTGGCCCTTCCTTGCAAACATCCACTAAACGGATCTGCAGCATAAGGGAAAAGCTCACGATCAAATTGACCTCACTGGTGGATTCCAACATACATTGAGTCCCAGCAAGTGATTGTCCATGAACAGAGAGCAGGAAAATAGAGAAATATAGAAGCAACTGCTTCTGGTTCTGCGTGCCGAAAGTCAAGACTACTGTAGACGGGGAGCATCTGGGTTTCCTCAGTCTCAGCCATCTGGCATGAAGAAGAGCTCAATCCATTTCTAGGCATTGCCTCGCTTGGGATCCATGTTTATGTCAAAAGGCTACAACGAAGAAGGGTCCCAATACCCACGCAAAATTTGCGATCGGGCATTTTCAAAGAAATGGGAGATCTTGACACAAACTCGCAGACTACATTTGAAATGGTGACAACAATTATCCCTCCTACCGTTTACCTTGGAAAGAATTAAGCACAAACACACAGGAATCCACACACAGTGAGAAACAAATAGACACACATGCACTCACATTCTCTAGGAAACAAACTGTCTATAACATCAAATCAATGTGTCCTCGGGTCCCCATGAGGTGGATAATCTGAGCGTGTCCCATGGTAAGGCAGTGGAGATCTATCTCTGGTCTTAGAAGCTCATCACTCCATATTGGGTTGATTCAATCAGGCTGGCCACCCAGAGGAAAAAGCTGGTAGGGGTCCAATCCCTGTATTGACGGGGTCTTCCCAATGTTGATATGTCCTTTCCCATGGCATGCCAAGAGCATCAGAGCATGGGAATCTTGGAAGGCCCTGGTTTCCTTCATGGCTTTTTAAGTTCCCAGGTCCTCCGTATTACTTTGGCTTGCCACCAAAGAGACCAATGCCAGAGACATTTTCCACATTGCTTGAGAGTCTGAGTAATGGATCTCTGCCGTCAAACCTGTCAAGCACCAGCTACCACATTCAAACCATCTCATGCTTTTGATGGAACCATATAAGTACAAAATCAACACGCACATGTGGCAAACCTTGGCTACGAGCTCATGTTCATTGAGCTGGGCAAAACGCATAGTTTGAAAACCTCTTGTTGGGCATATCTGAGCATCTTGAGGTGCAGCACAGGCAGAGTTGGCCCTTCCTTGCAAACATCCACTAAACGGATCTGCAGCATAAGGGAAAAGCTCACGATCAAATTGACCTCACTGGTGGATTCCAACATACATTGAGTCCCAGCAAGTGATTGTCCATGAACAGAGAGCGGGAAAAAATAGAGAAATATAGAAGCAACTGCTTCTGGTTCTGCGTGCCGAAAGTCAAGACTACTGTAGACGGGGAGCATCTGGGTTTCCTCAGTCTCAGCCATCTGGCATGAAGAAGAGCTCAATCCATTTCTAGGCATTGCCTCGCTTGGGATCCATGTTTATGTCAAAAGGCTACAACGAAGAAGGGTCCCAATACCCACGCAAAATTTGCGATCGGGCATTTTCAAAGAAATGGGAGATCTTGACACAAACTCGCAGACTACATTTGAAATGGTGACAACAATTATCCCTCCTACCGTTTACCTTGGAAAGAATTAAGCACAAAACACACAGGAATCCACACACAGTGAGAAACAAATAGACACACATGCACTCACATTCTCTAGGAAACAAACTGTCTATAACATCAAATCAATGTGTCCTCGGGTCCCCATGAAATGCTTCCTGTATCAATGTGAATCAGTGGAAGTTATTTGAAAACATTGAGAAGGATTTCAAAGACTAAAAATCGAACAGAAAATCTATATTCTAAGTGTACCTCTAATTTCTGTTACTATATTCTCGAGCAAAGGAGCCAATTTCTCCGTGCCACAGTGCATGTTGTTCTATCTGAAATGTCTGCATTCTGAGAAGATTTCAAACCTTTGGATTCTTCACCCTATGAAGACAATGATTGTAAGAGCTTTTGCTAAATGGATTGCAGGCAAATGTCATACATTGTGAGTCATACCAAAGTCATGAATACCAAGTAAATGTCAGTTCTCCTCATGATAGCTTTTATAGCCTACGTGGAAGGAACTCCTGAAGAGACAAGAGGCCCTAAAGATTCTGGATTTCTGCTTTTCAACTTCCTAATAATTGGTAGGATAAACATGGATGGAAAGTCCAGTGTAAAGTAAAACGAAGTTCACCAGGAAATCAGACTATACTCATATAAATACATATATATTCATAGAACATTAAAGAGAATACTACTGTGACAAAGTAAACATATGGTGCCTGTCATTTTTATGTGATGCTTGACAGGATCTGCGAAAAATTACCAAGACAACAGAAACAGAGCATCATGAAAGACAGAGTGGGGAAATGTGTGAGAACATCTACACAGAAGACAAACAGTCCTTTGAAGTGGCTTATGTGCCACTGAGAGACCTCAGATGGAGCATTGGGAGTTCCATTCACAACAGGACTCTCCTGAATAAGTTTGCCTACTACTTTAGCAGAGGCCTAGTTTCTCATAGACAGTGCTAAGGAAAAGCAAGTGAAGAGATGAAAAGATTCCTTTCAAAGAACCTCCAGTCTGCAGCTTAAATAAAGCATGTATCCTGCTCAAGCTTCAATACCCATGCACACGCTGATAAGAATGAAGGAATTCAGAGGACTCTGAGGCGGGAAAGTCAGGAAAGAGCTAGAAGAATGAATTGAGAACAGTAAATGCTGGGATTTCCTCACGGATTCCAGTGTCCTGAATCAGAGCACATTCTGCCTGACACTGTACGCTAGGGAATCATGGGATTCACCAACCCAAGCGGTGTCATGTGAGACAAGGAAACCACTGGATATAGGCACTGGTACCATTCAATCCCTCAATTACCAAAAATGGTGGCCAAGATGGACAGAGGACAGACTCAACTGTTCCAGAGCATTCTCCATTACCATGGTAGTGATTGCTTCTTCAGCATTCAGATCACTTAGGAGAGCAGCACCCAAGTCTACACAAGGTTCAGCTTTCAGCTAGAGATTGGCAGTTTGTATATGTTTCAGAGAGAGCAACACATTCTAATTCTCTCACTTATCAGAAGTATGGGCTACCCCATAGGAACTCTCGGCACACTTTTCTCACCACATCTGAAATAGGAGATTCCAGATGGCCTGTCTAAATGGCGATCATGGCTACCCACGGAGAGATTCTCAATGTTGTCTCCCAGCCTGCCATGCAGGAAAGCTTGGAAATTGAATGAGGTTGAAGAATGACTCATTCCTGGAGTAAAATGTGCTCTGCGAGGTTTGTGCCCCTAAGACCCATGCCTGAGAATAGGAATGATTTACAAAATTTCATCCATTCTGGGTATGGAGCTCAATGAAGAGAATGCAAGGAACCATTGATATGGATTCACCATCAGACACAAAACCTAAAAAATGAGTTGCTAGTGTGGTGTCCATAAAACCCAAGTAGCCAGAGTGGATGATCTGAGTGTGTTGCATGGTCAGTGAGTGCAGATCCATCTCTGAACTTAGAAGCTCATCACTCCTAATTGAGTTGGTCCGATCAAGCTCACCGCCTAGGGAAAAAGCCGGTCAGTGGTCCACGTCCCCATTATGGCCAGGGCCTTCCAAATGATGGATATGCGCTGTTACCGCAGTGTGTCAAGAGCATCAAAGCATGGAAATCTCGGAAGGCCCTGGTCCCCTGCATGGTTTGTGAAAGTCCCAGGTTTTCTGGATCACTTTAGTTTGCCACCAAAGAGAAAAGGACGGAGATTCTTTCCACATTGCTTCAGATTATGAGGAATGGAGCTCTGCCATCAAGCCTGGAATACACCAGTCACCCCATTCCGACCACCTCAGGCCTTTGATGGAGAAGGAGAACTCCAGTATCAACATGCACATGCTGCAAAACTTGGCAATGGACTGACGCTCATTAAGGCGGAAAGACACATGGTTTGCATACCTCTTGCTGGTCATGCCTGTTCACCTTGATATGGAGCACAGGCAGAGTTTGAGCTTGCTTGCAAGCATCCACAAAACAGATGAGCCTCCGAAGGATGGAACTCATGAAGTAATCGACCACGCTAACAGTTTCCAACATAGCTTGTGTCCCAGAAAATGATGGACAGTGAGCAGAGAGCAGGAAAATGTAGAGAAACATATAAACATCTGCATCTGGCTCTGGGTTCTGACAAGGGAGTCTCCTGTGAAGGGAAACCTCTCATGGAGAGCATCCTGAGTCTCAGCCTCCTGGAATTAAGAAGAGCTCCATCCATTTCTAGGCATTGCCTGACCTGGAATCCAGGGATTTATATCTTATGTCAAAAGGCTCACATTGAAAAAGGGTCTCATTACCCACGCAAAGATTTCCATCTGGCATTTTCAAAGAAATGCACACTCTTGACACAAACCCCAGACTACCATCGAAATTGTAAACACAACAGTGATCCATCCTATTGTTTGGCTTAGAAAGGCATAAGCACTAAATCACACAGGAATCCACACACAGTGAGAAGCAAAGTGACACATATGCACACAGTTTCTCTAGAAAACACACTGTCTACAACTTGAAATCAATCTGTTCTCGAATGCCCAGGAAATCCTTCCTGAATCCAGGTGCATCAGAGGAAGAGATTTGAGAGCATTGAGAAGGACTTCAAAGACTAATACCTGAATAGCTAAAACATTTTATGCATGTACCTCTAATTTTGTATCTGATATTGTCACACAGTTGGGTCAGTTTCTTCATGCCATAATGCATATTGTTCTATCTGAAATGACTGCACTGAGAGAAGATTTCAAATCTTTGACCTATTTGCTCTATGGAGCCAAAGATTTCAAGAGTTTTGCTAGATGGCTTGTCACGGGCACGATGCTGTAGCTATTCTGGGTCCTATTATTGCCAGTCCTCTCTAAGAAGCACTGTCTTAAATATTCCAGAAATATTTACCAGTCACTGTCTGAGCCCCCTCTTATCCGTGAGTCTCAGACTCTGACAATAAATTATCAGAGGGCTCGAGCACCATCAAATCAAGCATAGCATTTATTAATTAAATTTGTAACAGAACTAATTCAATAGTAAAACATAAAATCAAACCCCAGAGCTGGAGAGTCTCGACCTCACATCATATGCAGTCAACTATAGTTAGTGAGCCTGCTGTACAATCTCATTTCCCCTTTTATACTAAAAATGCCAAATTCCCAGTCATACAAATTGGTTAAAACAATTCCACTTATTACAATATTTGAACTTAAAGAAAGAAAAATATCCTAAAACATGTACTTTTACCTTCTGAATCGCCCTCAACTGTATTTAAAAGAATAAAAAACGTCTTAACCAATTAAAAGGCATTTTGCTAGGAACATAAATACAAGAAATTTTGTACTTGGAACTTTTGCTCTTATATGTTGAACAATCTAGCAAGAGCAATGTCTAAAAATGTTATCTTATGAGCAACAACTATCTTGGTCAAGATCTGATCTCAGAAGGAGCCAGACAATCACTTAAAAACAGCAAATCGCTTGGTTATACAGGAAGAGTTAGCTTTATGCTTCTTTATTTATTTATTTATTTATTTATTTGAGGGGTGGGGTGGGGAGGGAGAGGAGTGGGCGGGCCACTTCTATTGGTCTTTCATTTATCTATTTTCATCCACCTTTGTTCTTTGGCTCCTGTGGGCCTCCCATCGCGGTGGCATCTGTCATCGCAGAGCTCCACCTCGGTAATTGGACACATCGGTCTAGCCGCTCTGCGGCACGTGGGATCTTCCCAGGCCAGGGCTCGAACCAGCGCCCCTTGCACTGCAAGGCGGTGTCCTTACCCACTGGACCACCAGGGAAGCCCAGCCTTATGCTTCTTGTGATGAGAAATTCTGGTTGCTCAAACCACATCAGAGGAAGCCGCAGTCATGTGGTCCAACCCGTAGCACCTGCCATTGCCAGGCAGAAGAGGTGTCACTAGCCAGGCTCCTCTTCCTCACTGATGTTGTCTGTGTTCCTGTCACTTCTAGTTGACTTAAATAGAGAACCATCTATTCAGATTAAAACCCTCCTGATGGGAACATCTGACAGACCCACCACTTAAGGGTAAGAACATCGTTTCTTTCACATGAAGTAATTCCCTGAAAATAACTTAATCTATTTTCCTCATCACTATCTCCTTCAGAGCTACTTTCCTCATAATTTAGATGCCAGTAGTTACCAAAAAGATATCCTTATTTGCCCTTGACAAGAACAGATGACAATGTTTATATATTGAGATTTCTGCAAAACTCATGAATACCAAGGAAATGTAAGTTCACCTCGTAGAAGCTTATAGGGCCTACATGGAAGGAGATCCTGAAAGAGAAGAGCTCCTAGAGCATGTGCATTTCCTGGTTTCACCTTCTTTGTAATTGGTAGGATAAACATGGTGAGAAAGTCCAGTGTAAAGTAAGATGAAGTTTGAACAGAGATGAGGCTATACATTTATAAATACATATATATATCCATAGAACATTAAAGAGATTACTACTGAGACAAAGAAAATATATGGTATCTGTCGCTTTTTCTCTCAATGATTGACAGAATCTATGATGAATTCTTGAGAAAACAGAAACAGAGCATCATCAGAGACAAAGTGGTGGACATGTGTGAGAACATGCTCAGGAGTCCAAACACTCCTTCCAAGTGGCTTTTGTGCAAAGGGCCTCTGGTAGACCATTGGGACTGACATTCACAACAGGGCTCTCCTGGATCAATTTGCCTTGTACATTAGCAGAGGCATAGTTTCTCATGGACACTGCTTTGGAAATGCTAGTGAAGAGATGATAAGGTTCCATTCCAAAGCACATCCGGACTACAACTTAAAAAAAAAAAAAGGATATATCCTCATGCTCTAGCCTTACTACCTGTCCAAACGCTGCCGTGAAGACAGAATTCAGCGGACTCTGAGGGTGGACAGTCAGAAGGAAATGGAGGAATGAATTCAGAGCAGTAAATGGTAGGATGGCCTCATGGATTACAGTTCACTGGATGGGAGCACATTCTGAATGAGACTGTAAGTTAGGGAATTGTGGGAAGAAACACTCCAAGCGGTAGCCAAGTATAAGATAAGGGAGCCACTGGATTTAAGAACTGATCCTGTTCAATCCCTTAGTCACATAAAAGGATGGCCAAGACCCACAGAGGACACACCCCACTCTTCCAGAGCATTCTCTATTGCTATGGTAGCCATTGCTGCCTCAGTATTCAGGTCACTTAGGAGAGCCACTCTCAACTCTGCACAAGGTTCAGTTTCAGCCAAAGAATGGCAGTTTATACATGTTGCAGATACAGCAACACGTTCCAATTCTCCAGGTTATCACCCTAAAGGACAACCCTGTAGGAAACATTGGCACATTTCCTGAGCACCTCTGAAATAGGAGAGTCAAGATGGCCTGAACGAATGATGATGGCTAACCACAGAGAGATTCTCAGCATTGTCTCCTTCCAGCCACAAAAGAAAGCTTGGAAATTGGAAAAGTCTGAAAGATGCCTCATTCCCAGAGGAAAAAGTGCTTTGTGAGATTTCTGCCCCAAAGGCCACTCGCTGTGCAACGGAATACTTTTCAAAATGTCATCCCTTCTGTGTATAGGGTTTGATCAAGAGAATTCAAGCAAAGAATCGGTATGCATTCACCATCAGACACAAAGCCTGACTAAAGGATGTGCTTGAGCTTCTTCCCTACAACTTAAGGGGCCAATGTGGATGATCTGAGCATGTCTCACGGTCAGACAGTACAGATCTACCTCTGGTCTTAAAAGCTCGACACTCCACATTCAGTTTGTCTGGTCAAGCTGGCCACCCAGGGAATAAAGACGGTAGATAGTCCAAGTCCCCGTATCAGCCAGTGTTTCCCAAATGACTCATATGTGCTGCTGCCACCTCAGAGTGCCAAGAGCATTAGAGCATGGAAATTTCAGAAGGCCCTAGTTTCCTCCATGGCTTCCAAAGGTTCCAGGTTCTCTGGATCACTTTGTCTTGCAACCAAAGAGACCATCGCCAGAACCCCTTTCTACATTGCTTCAGAGTCTGAGGAATGGAACTCTGCCATCAGTCCTAGCAAGCACCAGCCACCCCATTCAGACCACCTCAGGAATTTGATTGAACCGCAGAAGTCCAGAATCAACATGCATGTGTTACAAACCTTGGAAACAGGGCCACGTTCATCGAGGAGGGAAAAACACATGGTTTGCAAACCTTTTCCTGGCCATGTCTAAGCATCTATAGGAGGGCGACGGGCAGCGTTGACCCTTCCTTGCAAGCATCCACAAAATGGATCTGCCTCAAAATGAAAGAACTCCCAAATAAATTGACCCCGCTGATGGTTTCCAACATACTTTGAGTCGCAGAAAAGATAGGCAGTGAGCAGACAGCAGGGAAACTAGAGAAAGCTGGAAGCAACTGTGTCTGGTTCTGGGTTCCAAAAGCAAAGCTTCCTTGGAGGGAACATCTGCGGATCCTGAGCCTCAGCCTCCTGGCACGAGGAAGAGCTCCATCCATTTCTAGGCATTTCCTAGCCTGGGATCCAGGGATGTAACTCTCAGAACCAAAGACTCACAGCAAAGAAGGGTCCCAGCATCCATTCCAAGCTTGGAATGTGGCATTGCCAAAGAAATGCACGCTCTTGACTCAAACTCTCAGAAAACATTTGAAATGGTGACCACAACGATGGTTCCTCCTACCGTTTTCCTTGGAAAGGAAAACACATAAACACACAAGAATCCGCACACAGTAAGAAGCAAAGAGACACACATGCACACACTTTCTCTAGAAAACTCACTGTCTACAAATGCAAATCAATGTGTCCTCAAGTTCCCATGAAATCCTTCCTGTATCCATGTACATCTTGGGAAGTGAATTGAAAGCTTTAAAAGAACTTTAAAGACTAATAACTGAATAGCTAATCCATATTGTGAATGCACCTCTAATTTTGGCTCCGATATTCTCGCGTAGAGGAGATAGTTTCTCTGTGACATAGTGCATATTGTTCTATCTGAAATGACTGCATTCTAAGATGATTTCAAACCTTTGCCTTCTTCATCCTATGGATACAAAGCTTGGAAGAGTTTTGCTAGTCGGACTTAAGGCCATATTCATCCATGGTGAGTTGTGCCAAACTCATGAATAACAAGGAAATGTCAGTCCCTCTCGTGAAAGCCTATATAGCCAACATGGAAGAGTTCCTGAAGAGAGAAGAGCCCTCAAGCTCTGCTTTTGCTGCTTTTCAACTGCTTTGTAACTGGTCAGATAAACATGGTAGAAATTGCAGTGCAAAGTGAGATGAAATTCAAACAGAGATGAGACTATAAATGTAATCATAATAGCATAAAATAGAATAGGAGGGCGACGGGCAGCGTTGACCCTTCCTTGCAAGCATCCACAAAATGGATCTGCCTCAAAATGAAAGAACTCCCAAATAAATTGACCCCGCTGATGGTTTCCAACATACTTTGAGTCGCAGAAAAGATAGGCAGTGAGCAGACAGCAGGGAAACTAGAGAAAGCTGGAAGCAACTGTGTCTGGTTCTGGGTTCCAAAAGCAAAGCTTCCTTGGAGGGAACATCTGCGGATCCTGAGCCTCAGCCTCCTGGCACGAGGAAGAGCTCCATCCATTTCTAGGCATTTCCTAGCCTGGGATCCAGGGATGTAACTCTCAGAACCAAAGACTCACAGCAAAGAAGGGTCCCAGCATCCATTCCAAGCTTGGAATGTGGCATTGCCAAAGAAATGCACGCTCTTGACTCAAACTCTCAGAAAACATTTGAAATGGTGACCACAACGATGGTTCCTCCTACCGTTTTCCTTGGAAAGGAAAACACATAAACACACAAGAATCCGCACACAGTAAGAAGCAAAGAGACACACATGCACACACTTTCTCTAGAAAACTCACTGTCTACAAATGCAAATCAATGTGTCCTCAAGTTCCCATGAAATCCTTCCTGTATCCATGTACATCTTGGGAAGTGAATTGAAAGCTTTAAAAGAACTTTAAAGACTAATAACTGAATAGCTAATCCATATTGTGAATGCACCTCTAATTTTGGCTCCGATATTCTCGCGTAGAGGAGATAGTTTCTCTGTGACATAGTGCATATTGTTCTATCTGAAATGACTGCATTCTAAGATGATTTCAAACCTTTGCCTTCTTCATCCTATGGATACAAAGCTTGGAAGAGTTTTGCTAGTCGGACTTAAGGCCATATTCATCCATGGTGAGTTGTGCCAAACTCATGAATAACAAGGAAATGTCAGTCCCTCTCGTGAAAGCCTATATAGCCAACATGGAAGAGTTCCTGAAGAGAGAAGAGCCCTCAAGCTCTGCTTTTGCTGCTTTTCAACTGCTTTGTAACTGGTCAGATAAACATGGTAGAAATTGCAGTGCAAAGTGAGATGAAATTCAAACAGAGATGAGACTATAAATGTATAAATACATATATATGCATAGAAATTAAAGAGAATACTAGTGTTACAAATAAAATATATGGTATTTGTCTCTTTTTTCCTCAATGTTTGATGGAATCTATGAAGAATTATTGAGACAAAGGAAATAGAGCTTCATGGGAGAAAGTGTAGTAGAAATACGTGGGAATGTGCTCACGGAGTCCAACACTACTTCAAGTGGCTTATGTGCCAAGGGCCTCAGGTAGCAAATTGGAGCTTATGTTCACAACAGGGTTCTGCATTTATCAGTATGCCTTGCACTTTAGCAGTGGCATAGTTTCCCATGGACTGTACTTAGGAAATGCAAAGAAGCGATAAAAGGTTCCATTCCAAGGCACATCCAGGCTTCAACTTAAGGAAAGGAGGTATCCTCCTGCTCAAGCTTCACTCCCCATCCAAATTCTGCTAAGAAAGAAGGAATTCAGGGGACTCTGAGGCTGAAGAGTCGGAGGGAACTGGAGGAATGAATTCAGAGCAGTCAATGGTGGGATGGTCTCATGGATTCCAGTGCCCTGAAAAGAGGCATTTCTGGCTGAGGTTGTAGGCTATGGAATTGTGGGATGCATCAACACAAACGGTGTCAAAGAGTGAGACCAGGTAGCCGTTGGATTTAGGCACTGCTCCTGTTCCATCCCTCAATTATGTAAAAGCTTGGAAAACACCCACAGAGGACACACCCACAGCCTTAGATCATTCTCCATTTCCATGGTAGCCATTGTCTCCTCAGCATTCAGGTCTCTTAGGAGACCTGTACTCAAGTATGCACAATGATCAGCTTTCAGACTGAGAAATGTAGCTTCCAAATATTGCAGAGAGAGAAACACATTTTAATTCTCTAGGTTAGTACCCAAATAGCAAACCCCAAACTAACCTCATCACCTTTCCTTCAACTCAAACACAGGAATCTGCACAAAGTGAGAAGCAAAGAGCCACACACGCAAACATTTTCTGTAGAAAACACACTGTCTACAACTTCAAATCAATGTGTCCTCGATTCCCCATGAAATCCTTCCTGTATCCACGTGCATCAGGAAAGTGATTTGAAAGCATTGAAAAGAACTTCGAAGATGAAAAACTGATTAGCTCAGGAGGAGGCCGAGATGGAGCAGGAATAGTGGAGGATTTCACCAGCTTCCCATTCGAATCACCAGAACTAATTAGGAAATGAAACACTAGCCACAAATCAGCCATTAGACGACAAAAGAACTCCTTAGGTCTACAAGGGTCGAAGAGCAAACAGGCAGAACTTTCCCGGAGCTCCTGTTATGAGAACTCTGGAGCCCAATCCCCACACCTTACCAATGGAGAGTGTGCTGTGAAGCGCACCAGGAGAGAGCCTGGGAAGTGTGCTGGGAGGACAGAAGGAAGCACTCAGCGAGAAATTCCTGCCAGGTCTCTGGGCGCTGAGTGACTTGAGACACTTCTAGCCCCTGGAGCAGGGAAGTCCCCACGGGGTACTGACCAGGTACCTGGCTCGAGCCAGATGGGGAGGTGCGCAGAAAAAGTGGTCTGGGAAGTGCCCAGAAGGACAGAAAACAGCACTCAGCACAAAAATCCCATCTGATTGCTGGATATCTGATGACTTGAGACACTGCTAGCATGCTAATATGGAACTTAATGCAGAAATCACCTGCCGGTTGCTGTTCAGGGACCTGGATTGAGCCAGAAGGAAACTGTCATCCACGTTTGGGGCTTGGCCTTGTATCTGGCAGGGCATGCATGCCAGCAGCCTGAGAAATCCATACAGACCCAGAGCTGCAGCAGGGAAGCCGCTGTCCCACAGGCAGTGGAGAGCTGCGGCAGAGGAAACCAGGAGAAGAGCAGGGATTGCAGGCTACCAATGGGTATTCAGTGGAATTGGGGCCTCCTCCAGTGTGGAATCGCATGTGTGCAGCCTCTGTCCTATGGACTGGGGACAGCCCGCTGCCCGGCCAGGAACTGAGCTCGTGGCAAAGCCTTCATTTAGCTGAAAACAAAAACAGAAACCATAGCAATTAAGGGAAAGACTATGTCATCAAGAGTGGACTGGGGAAGGTCCACAGACAGATGAGACTATAAAAACGGGGAGAGTATTTACTGCTTTACAACATATCCTTATTCACCCATGACAAGTACAGAAGGCAATGTGCATATATTGTCATTTCTGCAAAACTAATGAATATCAAGGAAATGTCAGTTCTCTTCATGGAAGCTAGAATATCCTCATGGAAGGAGCTCTTGAAGAAAGAAGAGCCCTTAGAGCTTCTGCATTTTGGTTTTCACCTACTTTGTAATAGGTAGGTTAAACATGGTGGGAAAGTCCAGTGCAAAGTAAGCTGGAGTTCACACAGAGCTGAGACTATACATGTATAAATACATACATTTTTTTAGAATATTAAGGAGAGCACAACTGTAACAAACAGAACACATGGTATCTGTCGTTCTTGCCGTCGATGATTGACAGAATCTATGACGAAATATGGAGACAACAGAAAGAGAGCATCACGGGAGACAGAGTGGTGGAAATGTGTGAGAACCTTCTCTCGGAGTTCAAACACTCCTCGAAGAGGCTTATCCAGCAGAGCCCTAAGCGAGTAAATTGGGACTTACATTCAGAGCAGGGCTCTCCTGGATCAGTTTCCCTTGTACATTAGCAGAGACACTGTCTCTCATGAACAGTGCTTAGGAAATGCAAGTGAAGACATGAAAAGTTAACATTCCAAAGCACATCGAGGCGGCAAATTAAAGAAAGGATGAATCCTCCCGATCAAGCTTTACTACCTGTGTACACGATAACAAGAAAGAAGGAAATCAGTGGCCTCTGGGGCTGGAAAGTCAGGAGGAACTGGATGAATGAATTCAGAGCACTAAATGTTGGGATGGCCTCACAGATTCCAGTGCCCTGAAAGGGAAGAATTTCTGCCTGAAGCTGTGGGCTAGGGAATTGTGAGATGCATCAACCCAAGCACTGGTCTAGTGTGAGACAAAGAAACCACTGGATTTTGGCACCGGTCCTAATTGATCCCTCAATCACATAAAAGTTTGGCCAAGACCCACACAGGACACACACCACTGTCCCAGAGCACTTTCCATTCACATGGTAGCCCTGGTTCCTCAACATTCCGGTTCCTTTGGAGGTCTGTGCAACACATTTTGATTCTCCAGGTTATCAGGATAATGGACCATTCCATAGGAACAATGGAAACATTTCCCCAGCTCGTCTGAAGTAAGAGAGTCCAGATGGCCTGCTGTCATTTCTGCAAAACTAATGAATATCAAGGAAATGTCAGTTCTCTTCATGGAAGCTAGAATATCCTCATGGAAGGAGCTCTTGAAGAAAGAAGAGCCCTTAGAGCTTCTGCATTTTGGTTTTCACCTACTTTGTAATAGGTAGGTTAAACATGGTGGGAAAGTCCAGTGCAAAGTAAGCTGGAGTTCACACAGAGCTGAGACTATACATGTATAAATACATACATATTTTTAGAATATTAAGGAGAGCACAACTGTAACAAACAGAACACATGGTATCTGTCGTTCTTGCCGTCGATGATTGACAGAATCTATGACGAAATATGGAGACAACAGAAAGAGAGCATCACGGGAGACAGAGTGGTGGAAATGTGTGAGAACCTTCTCTCGGAGTTCAAACACTCCTCGAAGAGGCTTATCCAGCAGAGCCCTAAGCGAGTAAATTGGGACTTACATTCAGAGCAGGGCTCTCCTGGATCAGTTTCCCTTGTACATTAGCAGAGACACTGTCTCTCATGAACAGTGCTTAGGAAATGCAAGTGAAGACATGAAAAGTTAACATTCCAAAGCACATCGAGGCGGCAAATTAAAGAAAGGATGAATCCTCCCGATCAAGCTTTACTACCTGTGTACACGATAACAAGAAAGAAGGAAATCAGTGGCCTCTGGGGCTGGAAAGTCAGGAGGAACTGGATGAATGAATTCAGAGCACTAAATGTTGGGATGGCCTCACAGATTCCAGTGCCCTGAAAGGGAAGAATTTCTGCCTGAAGCTGTGGGCTAGGGAATTGTGAGATGCATCAACCCAAGCACTGGTCTAGTGTGAGACAAAGAAACCACTGGATTTTGGCACCGGTCCTAATTGATCCCTCAATCACATAAAAGTTTGGCCAAGACCCACACAGGACACACACCACTGTCCCAGAGCACTTTCCATTCACATGGTAGCCCTGGTTCCTCAACATTCCGGTTCCTTTGGAGGTCTGTGCAACACATTTTGATTCTCCAGGTTATCAGGATAATGGACCATTCCATAGGAACAATGGAAACATTTCCCCAGCTCGTCTGAAGTAAGAGAGTCCAGATGGCCTGGCTGAATGGTGGTCATGGGTAGCCACAGAAAGACTCCCAAAGTTATCTACCCTCCAGCAACGCAGAAAATCTTCGAAATTGGTGAGGCTGAAGAATGCCTCATTCCGGGCATTCAAGGATCTTTCAAGATTCACGTCTGCTGATGCTCTCAGAATGCCAGGGTAGAAAGTATCAATTATTTGAGAAGCCCTATTGAAATGGGGCTTGTATTACCTACCGCCTTTGTGACCGGCTTGATCAGACCAACTAAATGTGGAGAAATGAGCTTCTAAGACCAGAGGTCGATCTGCACTGCCTGACGATGGGACACGGAGAGATCATCCATGATGCCTACTTGGGTTTTAGGGATGCTGTGCTAGCAACTCCTCTTGCAGAGTTTGTGTCTGATGGTGAATCCATATTCATTGTTTCCTTGAATTCTTTCAGTCAAGCCCCATACCCAAAAGGGATGACATTTTGAAAAGCATTGCCCTACTTGTAGAGTGGACTTTGTGGAACGAACCTCGCAAAACATTTTTCCTATGGGAATGAGACTTTCTTCTGTCTCATCAAATTTCCAAGCGTTCCTGCCTGGCTGGAGGAGAAAACATTGAGAAGCTCTTTGTGGATAGCCCTGATCACCATTCGGCCAGGCCACCTTGACTCTTCTATTCCAGACGAGCTGAGAGAAAGGTGCCCAGTGTTCCTACAAGGTTGGCCATTGGGCTTATAACCTGGAGAATTAGAATGTATTGCTCTCTTTGCAACATTTCTAATCTGCAGGTCTTGGGCTAAAACCTGAAACTCGTGCAGACTTGAGTGCAGGTATCCTAAGTAACCTGAATGCTGAGGAAACAATCACTACCATGGGAATGGAGAGTACTCTGGGACAGTGGGGTGTGCCCTCTGTGGGTTCTGGCCACACTTTTATGTGACTGAGCGATTGAATGTGACCAGTGCCTAAATCAAGTGGCTACGTTGTCTCACACTAGGCCACCTCTTGAGTTACTGCATCCCTTGATTACCTAGCCTACAGCTTCAGACAGAAATTTCTCCCTTTCAGGACACTGGAATCTGTGAGGCCATCCCACTATTCACTACTCTGAATTCATTCGTCCACGTTCTTCCTGACTTTCCATTTTCAGAATCCCTGCATTCCTTCTATCTTGACAGCATGTGCACAGGTAGTGAAGCTTGAGCAGGAGGATACATCCTTTATTTCAGTTGCAGTCTGGATGTGCTTTGCAATGGAAAAATTTCATCTCTTCACGTGCATTTTACAAAGCACTGTCCAAAAGAAACTATACCCCTGCTAATGTACAAGGAAAACTGATCCAGGGACAGCTCTGTTCTGAACGGACGTCTCAATGCTCTACCTGAGGCCCTTGGCAAATAAGTCACTTCAAAGGAGTGTTTGGACTCCGTTAGCACGTTCTCACAAATTTCAACCCCTCTGTCTCCTATGAAGTTCTGTGTCTGTTGTCTCCATAATTCGTCGTATATTTTGGCCATCATCGAGGAAGAAAATCAGATATACAATATGTTTTCTTTTTATAGTAGTATTCTCATTTATGTTCTATGAATATATATGTATTCATACATGTATACTCTCATCTCTTTGTGAATTTCATCTTACTATGCACTGGACTTTCCTTCCATGTTTATCCTATTAATTACAAGGTATGTGAAAACCAGAAATGCAGAGTCTCTATGGGCTCTTCTCTTCAGGAGCTCCTTCCATGTAGACTATACAAGCTTTCATGAGGATAACTGAAATTTCCTCGGTATTCATGAGTTTGGCACAATTTACCATGTATGACCATTGCCTTTGGCCCATCTTCCAAACACTTGCAAGCTTTTCTCCACTCAGTGAAGAAGCCAAAGGGTTAAAATCTTCTCAGTATACAGTCATTTCATAGAGAACAGCATGCACTAGGACATGGAGAAACAGACTCCTCTGCATGAGAATATAAAAGTAGGAATTAGAGGTCCATTAAGAATATGGTTCAACTGTTCATTTTCTAGTCTTTGAAGTCCTTCTCAATGCTTTCAAATCACTTCCCCCATTCACATGTATACAAGAAGTATTTCATGGGGACTTGAGAGCCCATTGATTTGAAGTTGTAGACAGTGTTTCTTCTACAGAAAGCGTGTGCATGTGTGTCTATTTGCTTCTCACTGTGTGCGGATTCCTGTGTGTTTGTGTGCTTAGGACTTTCGAAGACAATCAGTAGGAGGAATCACCATTTTGATCACCATTTGAAATGTAGTCTGAGAGTTTTTCTCAAGATCGTGCATTTCTTTCTTAATGTCAGATCACAAACTTACAGAGGGTGTTGGGACCCTTCTTTGTTGTGAGCCTTTTGACCTAAGTGGTCCATCCATGGTTCCCAGGTCCATTACAGGCCCTTGGCAAATAAGTCCCAAAAACTGATCCAGGGACAGCTCTGTTCTGAACGGACGTCTCAATGCTCTACCTGAGGCCCTTGGCAAATAAGTCACTTCAAAGGAGTGTTTGGACTCCGTTAGCACGTTCTCACAAATTTCAACCCCTCTGTCTCCTATGAAGTTCTGTGTCTGTTGTCTCCATAATTCGTCGTATATTTTGGCCATCATCGAGGAAGAAAATCAGATATACAATATGTTTTCTTTTTATAGTAGTATTCTCATTTATGTTCTATGAATATATATGTATTCATACATGTATACTCTCATCTCTTTGTGAATTTCATCTTACTATGCACTGGACTTTCCTTCCATGTTTATCCTATTAATTACAAGGTATGTGAAAACCAGAAATGCAGAGTCTCTATGGGCTCTTCTCTTCAGGAGCTCCTTCCATGTAGACTATACAAGCTTTCATGAGGATAACTGAAATTTCCTCGGTATTCATGAGTTTGGCACAATTTACCATGTATGACCATTGCCTTTGGCCCATCTTCCAAACACTTGCAAGCTTTTCTCCACTCAGTGAAGAAGCCAAAGGGTTAAAATCTTCTCAGTATACAGTCATTTCATAGAGAACAGCATGCACTAGGACATGGAGAAACAGACTCCTCTGCATGAGAATATAAAAGTAGGAATTAGAGGTCCATTAAGAATATGGTTCAACTGTTCATTTTCTAGTCTTTGAAGTCCTTCTCAATGCTTTCAAATCACTTCCCCGATTCACATGTATACAAGAAGTATTTCATGGGGACTTGAGAGCCCATTGATTTGAAGTTGTAGACAGTGTTTCTTCTACAGAAAGCGTGTGCATGTGTGTCTATTTGCTTCTCACTGTGTGCGGATTCCTGTGTGTTTGTGTGCTTAGGACTTTCGAAGACAATCAGTAGGAGGAATCACCATTTTGATCACCATTTGAAATGTAGTCTGAGAGTTTTTCTCAAGATCGTGCATTTCTTTCTTAATGTCAGATCACAAACTTACAGAGGGTGTTGGGACCCTTCTTTGTTGTGAGCCTTTTGACCTAAGTGGTCCATCCATGGTTCCCAGGTCAGGTAATGTCTAGAAATGGATGGAGCTCTTCTTCATGCCAGGAGGCTGAGGCTCAGGATACCCTACACAGAACATTTCCCTCCACAGCAGCCTCTATTCTCAGAACCCAGAGGCAGACGCAGTTGCTTCTATATACATTACATTATCCTGCACTCTGCTCACTGCCCATCATTTTCTGGGGTGCAAGGTATGTTGGAACCACCTGAATGGTCAATTTGTTCATGAGTTTCTTCCTTTCGCAGCAGATCCATTTTGTGGATGCTTGCAAGCAAGGGCCAACTCTGCTTGTTGTCCACATCCAGATGCTCAGATATGGCCAGCAAGAGGTTTTCCAACTACGTGTTCTTTGCACCTTAGTGAACGTGACCCCATAGACAAGGTTTGCAACACGTGTGAGTTTGTTCTGGACTTCTCTGGCTCCATAAAATGCCTAAAACGGTTTAATTTTGGTGGCTGGTGCTTGCCAGGATTAATGGCAGAGCTCCATTCTTCATACCCCGAAGCAATGTGGAAAGGGACTCTGTCGTATGTCTCTTTGTGGCAGGTCAAGTGATCCAGAAGACCTTGGACCTTTGGAAGCCATGGAGGAAACCTGGGCCTCCGAGATTTCCATGCTCTGATGCTCTAGGCATGAAAGGCGGCAGCGCATATCAGTCATTTGGGAAATCCTGTCCAAAATGGGGTCTTGGACCACCTACTGACTATTTTTCCTGCATGGAAAGTTTAATCAGACCAACTCCTTGTGAAGTGATGATCTTCTAAGTCTGAGGTCGATCTGCACTGCTTGACCATGGGATACACTCAGATGATCCACGTTGGCTGCTTGGCGTGTAGGGAAGCCATGCTAGCAACTCCTGTTGTTAGGCTTTGTGTATTATTTGAGTCCATATCCATTGGTTCCTGAATTTCATTCATAGATCCCCATAACCCAGAAGTGATGACATTTCAAATAGCATTCCCTGCTCAGGGAGGGTCTTTGGGTCACAAACCTTGCAGAGCACATTTAATTCTGGGAATGAGGCATTCTTCAGACTCAACCACTTTCCAAGCATTCGTGCATGGCTTGAAGGAGACAACCTTGAGAATCTCTCTGGAGATATACATGATTGCCATTTGGCCAGGTCATCTGGACTCTCCTATTCCAGACGAGCTGAGTGAAATGTGCCGAGAGTTCTTATGGGGTTGGTCATTGGGTTTATAACCTGGAGTGTTAAAGTGTTTCGCTCAATCTGCAAAATTTACAAACTGCATGTCTCTGGTTGAAACCCAAACCTTGTGAAGATTTGAATGCCTGTCTCCTAAGCAACTTGAATGCTGAGGAAACAATGGCCACCGTGGCAATGGAGAGTTACCTCGCATTGCGGTGCGACTCACATTGGGGTGAGTCTTCTGTTGATCTTGGCCAGGTGTTTATGTGATTGAGGGATTGAACAGGACGAGTGCCAAAATCCAGTGGCTCCCTTGTCTCACACTTGGCCATGGCTTGGATTGCTGCATTCAGTGATTCCCTAACCTACAGCCTCAGCCACAATTTGCTACCATTAAGGGCACTAGAATCCATGAGGCCATTCTACCATTTCCTGTTCTGAATTCATTCGTCCAGGTTCTTTCTGACTTTCCAACCTGGGAGTCTGCGGAATGCCTTCCTCCTTGGAAGATTGTGGACGGGTAGTGAAGCTGGAGCAGGAGAACACATTCTTTTGTAATTTGCAGCCTGTATGTGCTTTCAAATGTAAACTTTTCATTTCTTCACTTGCATTTCCTAAGCATTGTCTGTGAGACACAATGCCTCTGCTAATGTACAAGACAAACTGATCCAGGGAGATCCCTGTTGTGAACAAAATTCTCATTGCTCTAGTTTAGGTCTCTGGCATATAAGCTGCTTCGAAGGAGTGTTTGTCCTCCATGAACACATTCTTACACATTTCCACCACTCTGTCTGCCATGATGCTCTGTTTCTGTTGTCTCAAGAATTCATCGTAGATTCTGTCAATCATCGAGGAAAAAACAGCAAATACCATATGTTTTCTTGTGACAGTAGTAATCTCTTTAATGTTCTATGAGTATATATGCATTTATACATATATTATCTCATCTCTGTGTGAATTTCGTCTTACTTTACACTGGAATTTCCCGCCATATTCATCCTACCAATTACAACAAGGTGAAAACCAAAAATCCAGAAGCTCTCTGGGCTTTTCCCTCATCAGGAGCTCCTTCCATGTAGGGATACTAGCATTCTTTAAGAGAATTGACATTTTATTGACATTCGTTAGTGTGGCACAACATAATATGTATGACCGTTGCCTTCAGTTCATCTCCTAAAACTCTTGCAAGCTTTGTGTCCATGGAGAGAAGAAACCAAAATGTTGAAATTTTTGGAGAATGCAGTCATTTCAGACAGAACAGCATGCACTGTTGCACGGAGAAATTGATTCCTCTGCCCGAGAATATCAGAGAAGAAATTAGAGGTCTATTCCAAATATGGTTTAGCTATGCAAGGTTTAGTCTTTGAAATCCTATTCCAATTCCCCTATGCACATGGATACATGAATTATTTCATAAGTACTCGTGGACTCATTGATTGGAAGTTGTAGACAGTGTGTTTTCTAGAGAAAGTGTATGCATCTGTGTCTCTTTGTTTCTCACTGTGTGTGGATTCCTGTGTGTTTGTGTGCTTATGCCTTTCCCAGTCAAATGGTAGGAGGGATCATCCTTGTGGTCATCATTTCAAATGTAGTCTGACTTTGTGTCAGGAGCCCGGATTTCTTTGGAAATGCCAGATTGGAAACTTTGCCTGAGTCTTGAAACCCTCTACAATGTGAGCCTTTTCACATAAGAGATATATCCGTGGATCACAGACCAGGCAATGCCTAGAAATCAATTTGTGTTCTTCTTCATGCAAGGAGGCTGGGGCTCAGGATATCCTCCACAGGATGTTTCCCTCTACAGGAGCCTCGCTTGTCAGGACGCAGAGCCAGACACAGTTGCTTCTATCTTGCTCTAATTTTTCCTGCCCTCTGCTAAGTGCCCATCATTTTCTGGGACGTATATTGGTAACGATCTGCGTGGTTGAATTTTTCATGATTTCCTTCCTTTGGAGGCAGATCCTTTTGTGGATGCTTGCAAGCAAAGGCCAACTCTGCCTGTGGTCCATGTCCAGATGTTCAGATGTGGCCAGCAAGAGGTTTGCCATCCATGTGTTCTTTCCGCCTTAGAGAGGAGAGCCCATAGCCAAGGTTTGCAACACGTGCGTGTTGATTCTAGACTTCTACTGTTGCATCAAGCTCCTGAAGCATTTCTAATGGGGTGACCTGTGCTTTCCAGGATTGATGGCAAAGCCCCATTTGTTAGTGTGGCACAACATAATATGTATGACCGTTGCCTTCAGTTCATCTCCTAAAACTCTTGCAAGCTTTGTGTCCATGGAGAGAAGAAACCAAAATGTTGAAATTTTTGGAGAATGCAGTCATTTCAGACAGAACAGCATGCACTGTTGCACGGAGAAATTGATTCCTCTGCCCGAGAATATCAGAGAAGAAATTAGAGGTCTATTCCAAATATGGTTTAGCTATGCAAGGTTTAGTCTTTGAAATCCTATTCCAATTCCCCTATGCACATGGATACATGAATTATTTCATAAGTACTCGTGGACTCATTGATTGGAAGTTGTAGACAGTGTGTTTTCTAGAGAAAGTGTATGCATCTGTGTCTCTTTGTTTCTCACTGTGTGTGGATTCCTGTGTGTTTGTGTGCTTATGCCTTTCCCAGTCAAATGGTAGGAGGGATCATCCTTGTGGTCATCATTTCAAATGTAGTCTGACTTTGTGTCAGGAGCCCGGATTTCTTTGGAAATGCCAGATTGGAAACTTTGCCTGAGTCTTGAAACCCTCTACAATGTGAGCCTTTTCACATAAGAGATATATCCGTGGATCACAGACCAGGCAATGCCTAGAAATCAATTTGTGTTCTTCTTCATGCAAGGAGGCTGGGGCTCAGGATATCCTCCACAGGATGTTTCCCTCTACAGGAGCCTCGCTTGTCAGGACGCAGAGCCAGACACAGTTGCTTCTATCTTGCTCTAATTTTTCCTGCCCTCTGCTAAGTGCCCATCATTTTCTGGGACGTATATTGGTAACGATCTGCGTGGTTGAATTTTTCATGATTTCCTTCCTTTGGAGGCAGATCCTTTTGTGGATGCTTGCAAGCAAAGGCCAACTCTGCCTGTGGTCCATGTCCAGATGTTCAGATGTGGCCAGCAAGAGGTTTGCCATCCATGTGTTCTTTCCGCCTTAGAGAGGGGGAGCCCATAGCCAAGGTTTGCAACACGTGCGTGTTGATTCTAGACTTCTACTGTTGCATCAAGCTCCTGAAGCATTTCTAATGGGGTGACCTGTGCTTTCCAGGATTGATGGCAAAGCCCCATTTCTTAGACCTTGAAGCAATGTCAAAACGGTTCCCGGGTTTGTCTCTTTTGTTGCAAACCAAAGTGATCTGTATGACCAAGGACCTTCCGAATCCATGGAGGAAACTAGGGCCTTCTGAGATTCCCATGATTTGATGCTCTTTGCAGGCAAGTTGGCCAGCACATACTGTCATCTCAGAAGCCCTGGCCTAAAAGCAGGCTTGGAACACCTGCTGGCTTTTTCCCTGCGTTGCCAGCTTGATAAGATAAACTCAATATGGAGTGAGTAGATTCTAAGATCAGAGGTCTTTCTCCACTGCCTGACCATTGGACACACTCAGATCATCAACGCTGGCTACTTATGTTGTAGGGACGCTGCAATAGCAACCCCTTTGTCAGGCTTTGTGTCTCATGGTAAATGCATATCCACTGTTTCCTTGAATTCTCTTCATCGGGCCCCATTTCCAGAATGGATGAAATTTTGCACAGCATAGTGTCACTGGCACTGTGCCACAGCTTACTCTGATTGCTATTCTTATTAGTTCTCACTAAGAAACACTATCTTAAATAGATCAGAGAACTTTTACAGTCACAGTGGAGTCCCTCATAGTCGTGAGTCTCAGACTTGGACAATAAAGTGTCTTGGTCTCAAAAACCAAAAGCAGCTTTATGAATCGTAGAACATATGCTAATCAGAATCAAGATTTCATTAATCAGAATTCAAAAAGGCAAGCACAAACAGTCAGAACTCAATGAAATAATCAGAGCTCATTCGAGTGCAAACAGAATTTCTTACCTCAGAACTGAAGAATCTCAATCTCACATCGAGCATAGTTGATCTCTTTGAGTGAGCCTCCAGCACAATTTTACCTTTCATTTTCATGTTGTTTTCAACTATAAATCTAAAGTTAACTAGGAATCATATAAGTTGTTATTACAAGAGGTTTGCTCCTCTAGAGCTATAAAAGTTGTTACCTTTGGAGCTTTTTGCTCCTCTACTACCGCCTAAGTAAACAACTTGTCTTCGAGGGAAAACATGTGTTTGTACAGAAAACATTCTTAGAATTCTTAGCTTACAAAGGGAACTATGAGTTGTAAAGAGTGTGTTACAGTATAAATAAGAAAGGCATGAGTAGAAGACCTTTGTACTCTGTACTAGTGCCTAGGTAAAAATCTCTATCAATCTTTGTCAAAGGTGACCCTTGTTTCTCCATGGATTCCTAAGTTCCCAGGTCCTCCGGGTTACCACCTTGTAGGTGGTCCCAACCCCATTTTGGCCAGGGCTTCCAAACTGATGGATATGTGCTTCCTACTCAGTGTGCCAAGGGCATCAAAGAATGTGAATTCTGGAAGGCCCTGGTTTCCTCCATGTCTTCAGAAGTTCCCAGGTCCTCTTGGCTCGCCACCAAAGAGACCAACTCCGGATCCTCTTTCCAAATTGCTTCAGTGTCTGAGGAATGGAGCTCTGCCATCAATCCTGTCAAGCCCCAGATACCCTACTCAGAGTGCCTCAGGTGTTTGATGTAACTGTAGAAGTCCAGAATCAACGCACACCAATTGTGAACCTTGGCAACGGATTCACTCTCTCTAAGGCGAGAAGAACATGTAGCATTCAAACCTCTTGTTGGACATACCTGAGCATCTGGAGGTGGATCACAGGCAGAGTTGGCCCTTGGTTGAAAGCATCCACAATATGGTTCTCCCTCCAAAGGAAAGAACTCATGAACAGATGGGTCATGAGGATGGTTTCCAACATACCTTGCATCCCAGAAAATGATGGGCAGTGAACAGAGAGCAAGAAAAGTTGAGATATAAGATAGAAGGAACTGTGTCTTGGTCTGGGATCTGACAACTGAGGCTCGTGTGGAGGGAAACTTCCTGTGCAGGGCAGCCTGAACGACATCCTCCTGGCATGAAGAAGAGTTCCATCCATTTCTACGCATTGTCTTTCCTGGCATCCAGGGATGCACCTCTGAGGTCAAAAAGCTCATATTTAAGAAGGATCCTGACACCCAGACAAATTTTCCAATCTGGCATTTTGAAAGAAATGTGTGCTCTTGACTGAAACTCGAAGACTACATTCAAAAGGTGACCACAACAATGATTCCTCATACCATTTGCCTTGGAAAGGATTAAGCTCTCAAACACACAGTAATCCTAACACAGTGAGAAAGAAAGAAAGAAAAAGACAACCATACACACACTTTTTTTAGAAAGCACAGTCTACACCTTCAAATCAATTCATCCTCTAGTCCCAATGAAATCCTCCCTGTATCCATGCGCATTGGGGAAGTGATTTGAAAGCAATAAGAAGGACTTCAAAGACTAAAAACTGAATAGCTAAACCATATTCTGAATGTACCTCTAATTTTGGCTCCGATATTCTCTTGAAGTGGAGTCAGTTTCTCCGTGCAACAGTGCATCATGTTTTCTCTGAAATGACTGCATTCCAAGATTTCAAACATTTGGCTTCTTCACTCTAAGGCGACACGACTTGAAAGTGGTTTGGTAGGTGTACTGAAGGCAATGGTCATGCATTTTGAGTTGTTCCAAGCTTATGAATGACAAGGAAATGTCAGTTATCCACAGAAATCCTTGTATAGCCTCCATGGAAGGACCTCTTGAAGAGAGAAGAGCACCTAGAACCTCTGCATTTCTGTTTTTGACCTTTCTTGCAATCCGTAGGATAAACATGGTGTAAAGAAAGAGGAAGTGCACATTGAGATGAGACTATACATGTATAAGTGCATATATATTCATGGAACATTAAACAGAATACTACTTTCACAAATAAAACATATAGTATCTGTCATTTTTCCTCGATAAATGACAAAATCTATGACGGATAATGGAGACAACAGAAAAGAGCATAGTGGGAGACAAGAGTGCAGAAAACATGTCAGAATATGCTCTCGCAGTCCAAACATTCCCTTGAGCGGTTTATGTGCCAAGGACCTCAGGTAGAGCATTGGGATTTCCGTTCACAAGAGGGCTCTCCTGGATCAATTTGCCTTGTACATTAACTGAGGTATAGTTTCTAATGGAGTGTTGTCACAGGCACTGTGCTGCAACTTACTCTGATTTCGGCTCTTATCAGTGCTCACAACGAGACACTCTCTTAAAGAGATCAGAGACCTTTTACAGTCACAGTGTAGTTCCCTCACATTCGTGAGTCTCAGACTTGGACAATAAAGTGCTGTGGTCTTGAGTATTTTTAAACCAAGAGTAGCTTTATTAATCATATAACATACAATAATCAGAATGAAGATTCTATTAGCCAGAATTCAAATAAAGACAAGCACAAACAATCAGAACTCAAACACTTTGTATAAAAGTCGATATCTCCAAAATTTTCAGATCCGAAGTTTGGATCCAGATGAATGGGTCCACTTTCAAAGCCAGTTCTGGCTTGAGACTGAGGTAAGAGGGACCAGGTTTATCATCATTTCTTTTGGTTTCACCACTGTTATTGTAATTGGGAAGACGATGGCACCGGGATCTCTAGCTCAACTTTGATTGTCACATCTCCTTTTGCCTGGAGGCTCCTCAAAACCTCCTGCTTCTGTTAACCTGAAAAGACTCTAACCCCAAGACTTGATCAGGTGTAGGTAAGCCCCATAAGCCAGTAGTTATTCTTTCAGTATTTTCGGTCCAAGTTCACAGCTGGGATTCATTGTCTTCATTGGGTTTTCTTCCCAGCTATTTGAAGCCATCCTATTACTTTTATACAAAATCATATTGCTAGAACAATTATCATTCCTATAAAAACAAGTTTTAAACAGGCTAAAATCCTCACCGTTGTTCCAAAAGCACCATCGACTGTATTATTAATAAAATTTTAATGCCTTTTATCATATTTGTAGCTAGAGGCCAAATATCTTGTGTAAATCGATTCAGCCATTCAGGCAAGTCTCCTTCATGTTGATTCAGGCTCAGCAGTTCTTTTCTGGCTTGAGTGACTTGACTTCTCATTTCTTCAGAGGTACTAGTAATGGCGATCTCTATGTCTTTTAACTTTGTTATGATCCCTATAAGGTGAGGAAGTCTCACAAATAACTGTGGTGTGTGTTGTCTGTGACAGTCCGAATCTCTGGGCAGCTGGATTGTTCTTTGTTGTAGCACATTACTGCATCGTTAACAGTAACTATTGAAGGTACATAAGGTTGTAATCCACAGTCTCTTTTATCTGTCGTAAACAAATAACTTCCATTCTTTAAAGGTTGAATCATGTGAAAAGATTCTTCTATCTTTAATGCTTTTATGGGGCAATCCTGCCCAGTTTGACTTCCACGAGGGAGCATTTCAACAACTTTTTACAGAATAAGTAGTCTTTGATATAACAATGTCTTAACTTCAAATATCTGGTTCATTGTCACTCGATTTAAAATTTGGTAAGTATGTTCAATCCACATTTTGGTTAGAAGTCTTGAATTTTAATCAAATGTCTAATATTTTTCATTTCACAATTTTGTGTATACACCTCCCTGGTTACAATTATTTTATAATATATATCATTTTTCTATGTCATAGCTAATGGTTTACTGTTGGTTTGTTCTATTTCATAAGTTACAGTAGTGGATGCTTTTTGGATAATTTTCATTATCTCATCTGTAAGTTGTAACCCATTTTGAATCCAATCAGAACTTATTACTTTCCAATCTACTTGATTATTTATAAGTGTATTCTTACATTGTGATATATATGTATGGATATGCACTGTCTCACTTGCTTCATTTAATGAACCAATATCATTAATAGTGATTTCCATCAAAATCACTCTGTGGTCCCTCAGGAGATGAATTCCACCAGCTAAATTATGATCATTTAGATCACTAAATCAGGCTATTGTTGTGATGGTTCCTGTCAGCCCTTGCCCTGTTGCTTGTATTCTCCAAAAATTGTCACTTTGTTTCCTCTTCTGAGAGCATCCCTCTTTTCAGTTTTGTTCTCTTTCTGGTCATAGTGTGGCCATGTAAAATTAAGTAAGGCCCAATAAGCCCATTTTTCATTTTCGTTAAAATCAATTAATGTGAACAATTTCTTTATACCAATCTAATTTCATGCTTCTTTGCCCTATTTATGTATTCAGCACATAACAAATGTATTTTATATTGAGGTTTATCAATAATACATTTTGTTCAATACACATAGGCCTAGGAAAATGCCTATGATAGGCCAAAACCCTAAATCTATTGTTCTTTCAGCAGTATCATACTCAGTGTAATATAAACAATCCTTTTTCTTGGCCTTTTGGACACAATGTTTTCTCAGGTCTTATTCTGGTTCTCTAATGTCTGTTAGTGTATGGGTGAGTGTCCACCTTCTGCTTAAAATGTTTACACTCTGGTAGCCTCATAGAGAGATTGGCTTTATATATGTCACAATCTCCTTCCCACAATGACTATGTATTATATGTGGAATTTAGTAATATTACTGCTCTCAGCCTCATGTATGAGTCCAAAAGCTCCAAAACATATGATTTTTCCCATGTACTCGATTTAAAATTTGGTAAGTATGTTCAATCCACATTTTGGTTAGAAGTCTTGAATTTTAATCAAATGTCTAATATTTTTCATTTCACAATTTGTGTATACACCTCCCTGGTTACAATTATTTTATAATATATATCATTTTTCTATGTCATAGCTAATGGTTTACTGTTGGTTTGTTCTATTTCATAAGTTACAGTAGTGGATGCTTTTTGGATAATTTTCATTATCTCATCTGTAAGTTGTAACCCATTTTGAATCCAATCAGAACTTATTACTTTCCAATCTACTTGATTATTTATAAGTGTATTCTTACATTGTGATATATATGTATGGATATGCACTGTCTCACTTGCTTCATTTAATGAACCAATATCATTAATAGTGATTTCCATCAAAATCACTCTGTGGTCCCTCAGGAGATGAATTCCACCAGCTAAATTATGATCATTTAGATCACTAAATCAGGCTATTGTTGTGATGGTTCCTGTCAGCCCTTGCCCTGTTGCTTGTATTCTCCAAAAATTGTCACTTTGTTTCCTCTTCTGAGAGCATCCCTCTTTTCAGTTTTGTTCTCTTTCTGGTCATAGTGTGGCCATGTAAAATTAAGTAAGGCCCAATAAGCCCATTTTTCATTTTCGTTAAAATCAATTAATGTGAACAATTTCTTTATACCAATCTAATTTCATGCTTCTTTGCCCTATTTATGTATTCAGCACATAACAAATGTATTTTATATTGAGGTTTATCAATAATACATTTTGTTCAATACACATAGGCCTAGGAAAATGCCTATGATAGGCCAAAACCCTAAATCTATTGTTCTTTCAGCAGTATCATACTCAGTGTAATATAAACAATCCTTTTTCTTGGCCTTTTGGACACAATGTTTTCTCAGGTCTTATTCTGGTTCTCTAATGTCTGTTAGTGTATGGGTGAGTGTCCACCTTCTGCTTAAAATGTTTACACTCTGGTAGCCTCATAGAGAGATTGGCTTTATATATGTCACAATCTCCTTCCCACAATGACTATGTATTATATGTGGAATTTAGTAATATTACTGCTCTCAGCCTCATGTATGAGTCCATAGTATTAAGGCTCCAAAACATATGATTTTTCCCTTATTTATGTCATTCAGGAGACAAATTTTCTGGTTTCCGTTCTGATGTAATATTGGGTAAGATTTGTTGAATCACCTTTGTCATTAGCAAAGTTTCTTTCTCAATTACTGTGGTCGCATTATTACACCGTGTGCTATATTATTATTATTATAAATTATTATTATAGTTTATATTAATTTATAGTTAACATATTTTAATTTATAATAATATATAAATATTGTAGTATTTTATTAATAAATAGTATAATTTTATTAGAAATAGTTATCATTACATTATAAATTATTTTTGTATCATGTACTGTAAATCATCAGGACAGAAAATAATATATGGATTCTCCTGCCTTTTTCTGGTGTATATAGACACTGTTAACCTGTGTCTTATCAAAATGATCTTTAAGTTTTCCTCTTTGGTGTAGGGTTATGCAAAAGGAATATACTATTTCTACAAAGACTGGTGATTATAATGTAGTAACTCTGTCTATTCTCACAACCTGAGATGCAGCTAGTACCCACTCCTTGGCCATAATTGACCTCAGATGGGATTCATAATATATGTCTTCTGGAAGTGGATACTCCTGTATAGTTACAGGCTTAAATTCAAAATGCAAATATCTTTTTGTTTTCAAGGCACTGATGATGTGAACAAGGTCTGGTTAATCAGTCTCCCATTCCAAGATATAATAGGACTGGGGATTTTACCCGCAGTTGTCCATTGGAGACTAAAGAATGAAATCATTAAGGCATCTATTATAATACCCTCAGAAAGCTGAAAATAATATCTAACAAAGGTCTCTTGTAGTGGTTGTGCAGGCCAGAAAAGGTAATTTCTCCCTTTCATTTTCTCAGGTCTTATTCTGGTTCTCTAATGTCTGTTAGTGTATGGGTGAGTGTCCACCTTCTGCTTAAAATGTTTACACTCTGGTAGCCTCATAGAGATTGGCTTTATATATGTCACAATCTCCTTCCCACAATGACTATGTATTATATGTGGAATTTAGTAATATTACTGCTCTCAGCCTCATGTATGAGTCCATAGTATTAAGGCTCCAAAACATATGATTTTTCCCTTATTTATGTCATTCAGGAGACAAATTTTCTGGTTTCCGTTCTGATGTAATATTGGGTAAGATTTGTTGAATCACCTTTGTCATTAGCAAAGTTTCTTTCTCAATTACTGTGGTCGCATTATTACACCGTGTGCTATATTATTATTATTATAAATTATTATTATAGTTTATATTAATTTATAGTTAACATATTTTAATTTATAATAATATATAAATATTGTAGTATTTTATTAATAAATAGTATAATTTTATTAGAAATAGTTATCATTACATTATAAATTATTTTTGTATCATGTACTGTAAATCATCAGGACAGAAAATAATATATGGATTCTCCTGCCTTTTTCTGGTGTATATAGACACTGTTAACCTGTGTCTTATCAAAATGATCTTTAAGTTTTCCTCTTTGGTGTAGGGTTATGCAAAAGGAATATACTATTTCTACAAAGACTGGTGATTATAATGTAGTAACTCTGTCTATTCTCACAACCTGAGATGCAGCTAGTACCCACTCCTTGGCCATAATTGACCTCAGATGGGATTCATAATATATGTCTTCTGGAAGTGGATACTCCTGTATAGTTACAGGCTTAAATTCAAAATGCAAATATCTTTTTGTTTTCAAGGCACTGATGATGTGAACAAGGTCTGGTTAATCAGTCTCCCATTCCAAGATATAATAGGACTGGGGATTTTACCCGCAGTTGTCCATTGGAGACTAAAGAATGAAATCATTAAGGCATCTATTATAATACCCTCAGAAAGCTGAAAATAATATCTAACAAAGGTCTCTTGTAGTGGTTGTGCAGGCCAGAAAAGGTAATTTCTCCCTTTCATTTTCAAAGGTATCTTATGAATTTTGGTCTTTTATCTTTTTCCAGGAGAGGCCTCAAGTCGTCTTCTGGTAATTGCCTCTGTAAAAGATTGATCATTGGTTTCTGTCTCCATAATAGCCATTCTTAAGGACTCATGAGTAGTATCATTTATCTGCTGATGAGCAGTTTTTCAAATGAGGTTATCAATGCTTACCATTTTCCTTTTGCCTTGGTGGTCCACAGTGACAATGGGTGTCACTTTTTGTCACTTAGGTTCCAATTGTGAGGCCCTAAACATTCTCTCTTGTACCAGCAGGCTAACTTCTGGAGTTGATCTGGGAGAAAGAGGGCTAGAAGAATAAGAAATTAAAGGCTTACAGGTTTCTTTGAGGATGGCCAGTTGTTTTCTTGAGTCCAATCAAAAGAATCTTGATTAACAAGAGGTTGGTTACAGTCAACAGCATACATGAGTTGGTGTGGAGTATATTTGTTCACTGTGGAGAGGGCATTATTTAAGGCAAACTGTATATCCAGAATATAATTACACCACTTTATAGGCCTTCAAGCCAAAATTTGATCAAAAGCTTTTTAATCTCATGTTTTTCCTTTTCACTTACCACTGTTTGGGAGTGATGAGGAGTACTGAACTCAATTGTATTTCCTTGTCCTTAGCTCAAGGGCTAAATCCAAAGAGGTAAATGCTGACCCTTTACCAGAGTGCAACACCCTAGGAGTCACAGTACTAGTTAATAGGCTTAGAACTTTGATCGGTGCCTTGACTGTTTGGACCTTGTTGGAATATAACAAGCAAAGGTATCCAGTTGCTATATCCACAAATACCAACCTATCTTAATATCCTTCAGATGGTGGTAGTGGACCTATGTAGTCAGTTTGGATCTTTTCAAAAGGCTTATCTGGCCGTCTTTCTGAGACTGGCATTTGTGGCAGTGACATGGGTTTATTTACCCTACGGTGTGTCTCATACGTAGTAAGAGTCTTAACCACATCTCTTCTCATATTAGGCCACCAGTATTTGTTTTTCGCTTAAGAAGCGAAATCTCATGGCCTGAATTTTCAACTTGGTGTCTTTGTAAAATAATTTGACTACAGGCTGACACAGGAGGAATAATCCTGTTGCCTATCTTAGCAACAATGACTTGACCATCTTTAAGTTCGTATATATATTTAGATGCATAGCCTTTTGGAAAGGTTCCTAATAGCAATCGGTTGAGTTCTGAATCCAGCTCTGGGGAGTTTCCAATAACATCAACCTTATATGAGGCTTGCACTGCTAACTTATCTACCAGACTATTACTCATCATGTGAGAAGAAGTATTTGATTTTGGTGACTTAGATCACGACGCTGAAATGTCTGGCTTAATTTTAAGGCATTCAGCAAGACATTTTGCTTTTTAGTATGAACTAGAGCCTTCTTTCTTTTGTTTAGAATCCCATTTAAAACCCAATAGCTTAACTTACTGTTAAATAACTTTGTCATGTAATGATTATCAGTAACAACAAGCTACAAGGTACAAGAGCAGGTAACAACAAGTTACAGCTGACAAGGTACAACAAGTAATAACAAGTTATAGCTAAAAGTTACAGTTAAAAGTTTCTCCAGAGGTGTAAACTTAGATTTAATTTTCATAAAAATTATTGACATATATCGTATTGAAGAATTTTTCCATAATTGTAAATTCTAATATAACCAGTTGTAGGAGAGGCATTACATTTTATTATTAATCTCTTTTCAGGATTTCATTTAACTAATTCAGCCACTGTATTTAAGTCAGTAAATATTCTATCTAAAATATTTGTATGTTCCTTGGTCAAGGGCACAAATTCTATTTTAGGTTCTGAAAACAACCTATATAAAGTAGTAATTAATTCACTGAAATTGGGCAGAAAATTTTAGCAAAATTTAGAAATCTCAAAATACTCTGCAATTGTTTTAAGGTTGTTGGAGATGTTAACAAAATAAGCTTTTTGTATATGAATCAGTGAACCCCTCCCCTTTTTTAGTTCTCTGGAACCCAACAAATTCAACCTATTTTCAGAATAACTGAGACTTATGTAATGAAACTGGATATCTTGCCGCTTTTAAGATCATAAGCATTTGGTCTAAGGCATTATAATGTTCTTCAAACGTATTGTGACTTAAATACACATCATCAACATATACCTATACATTCTTAATTTCTTTAAGTAGATTTACTATTTCCTGTAAATAAGACAGAGTTGTTAAGAAACCCTTGTGGCAACACTGTCCAACAATACTGTTTTCCTGCCCATGTAAAGGTTGTTATGCAGTAACTTTCCTTAGCAACAGGATGTGCCCAGAAACCATTGACTAAATTTATGGTAGGCTTATTTTTCTCCTCTATATTGAGACTAAATTCCTGTAGAGTGACAATTTGGGGTAGCAGTTATAGGAGCTACTTTATTTACTGCTCGATAATCTAATAACCTTCTCCATTTTCTGTTCCCTTTGGGTACAGAATATACTGGAGTATTCTTAGTGCTGTCTTGTTGAATCAAAAGCCCTTGTTTGATTAGGTTATTGATCACAATTTGAATATCTGGGTTGGTGTGAGGATTGATATGATATTGTTTTTGAGGCCTGGGATGTTTAGTGCGAGTGTTACTTTATGTGGAGTTATGCTGCTGTGTCGCACTTGATTTTCCCATTCCTGCCAGAGTCCAGAATACTTCCTCGGCAATTTATTCCATTTATTTTGTTGTTCTCAGTCAATATCTGCCCATGCTATTTTTTTTTTTCTCAATGGCATCAATGTCCAATTTTATGGTTAAGGTTAAAGGTTTGGCCATTAACCATGGTATGTTATGGGGCACGATAATTTCATAGTCAAATCCAATGGAAATGACTTTGGTCTGTACTCTTCATTCATTTACCTTAAAGGCCACATGATAAGTACTTTTCTGCTCTTCTCCCAGTATATTTTTAATATCTAAACATCCAGTTGGCTGCATCACCTAGAAAAGCTTTTGGAATGCATGACATTTCAGCTTGAGAATCCCAATGTCCAACAATAATTGAGCCCTTAATTTCCATTGTCAATAGTTGTAGATGAAGATCCTGATGAATCATTTCTGCTGGAGTGGTGGATATACCCACAGTAATTACGGTCTTTCTCTCTCAAGCTTTTTGTATATGAATCAGTGAACCCCTACCCTTTTAGTTCTCTGGAACCCAACAAATTCAACCTATTTTCAGAATAACTGAGACTTATGTAATGAAACTGGATATCTTGCCGCTTTTAAGATCATAAGCATTTGGTCTAAGGCATTATAATGTTCTTCAAACGTATTGTGACTTAAATACACATCATCAACATATACCTATACATTCTTAATTTCTTTAAGTAGATTTACTATTTCCTGTAAATAAGACAGAGTTGTTAAGAAACCCTTGTGGCAACACTGTCCAACAATACTGTTTTCCTGCCCATGTAAAGGTTGTTATGCAGTAACTTTCCTTAGCAACAGGATGTGCCCAGAAACCATTGACTAAATTTATGGTAGGCTTATTTTTCTCCTCTATATTGAGACTAAATTCCTGTAGAGTGACAATTTGGGGTAGCAGTTATAGGAGCTACTTTATTTACTGCTCGATAATCTAATAACCTTCTCCATTTTCTGTTCCCTTTGGGTACAGAATATACTGGAGTATTCTTAGTGCTGTCTTGTTGAATCAAAAGCCCTTGTTTGATTAGGTTATTGATCACAATTTGAATATCTGGGTTGGTGTGAGGATTGATATGATATTGTTTTTGAGGCCTGGGATGTTTAGTGCGAGTGTTACTTTATGTGGAGTTATGCTGCTGTGTCGCACTTGATTTTCCCATTCCTGCCAGAGTCCAGAATACTTCCTCGGCAATTTATTCCATTTATTTTGTTGTTCTCAGTCAATATCTGCCCATGCTATTTTTTTTTTTCTCAATGGCATCAATGTCCAATTTTATGGTTAAGGTTAAAGGTTTGGCCATTAACCATGGTATGTTATGGGGCACGATAATTTCATAGTCAAATCCAATGGAAATGACTTTGGTCTGTACTCTTCATTCATTTACCTTAAAGGCCACATGATAAGTACTTTTCTGCTCTTCTCCCAGTATATTTTTAATATCTAAACATCCAGTTGGCTCCGCATCACCTAGAAAAGCTTTTGGAATGCATGACATTTCAGCTTGAGAATCCCAATGTCCAACAATAATTGAGCCCTTAATTTCCATTGTCAATAGTTGTAGATGAAGATCCTGATGAATCATTTCTGCTGGAGTGGTGGATATACCCACAGTAATTACGGTCTTTCTCTCTCAGGTTCCTGCGTGATCCCGGCCTTGTCCTTGTCCTTGTTCAGGACCAGGGTTTGAGAATTGGCTTCCCAGTGACCTGTAGGGGTTTGGGCCTCGTGGCCCTTGGCCATAACTTTTGGCTGCTGACGGTTCCATCGAAAATTATATCTGGGTTGGTTTTTGTTCCCACTTTTTCTGGTTTCAATTGAAGTGTTTTTGCTGTTAATTGATGAATGTTCTGGGGTTTTTTCTATCACTGGGCACTTGTTTGGGATGGGTCGGAGAACCACGATTTCTCCATTGGTTGTTCTTCCTTCCCCAATCTCCAGTCTGTTGTGGGCAAGAAGGTTTTATGGGACCTTGTGGCTAGGATTGAGGAGTCGGTGCTGTGGGAGGACGTATAAATTGTCCATGCACATTCAACACCAACAGCTGGTATAGTCCTAAAATAAATTGGGGAAAGGTCACGGCCTTAGCTTGGTTATCTGGAAAGGTATCAAGTTGTTGCTGTGCATTGGTGACTATAGCTTAATCTGGCAAAAATCCCCGTGTGATTCCCCAGACTGGGGTGAAGACTCTTCCTGAGAGCAGCATCTCCATATTAAAGGCTACCAAAATGCTGTCTGATTGGTAAATGGTGGCCAAGGTTCCCTCTAGGGTATGTGTGGCTGCAGCTCCATGAGTATGTTGGTATATCATGGTTATGGCATCATCCCATGAAGGCACGTGTCCTGGTTGGAGATGCATACCTGCTAGTCCTGCCAATAAGGCATTAATCACACAGAGGCATGTTGGTTCATCTGGGACCTGGAATACTCGCTCAATGGAAGGCACAGCTCACCCTGGACAAAGTGTGACATCTTGTGGATTTGTTGGTGTATTTTCTACTATTGCTCTAATATAGAGGATAGGCATCAGTCCTGGTACCCCTCCAGGAGGTGGTGGTGGTTGAGGAGGGTGTGGTGTTTGCTTCTGTCACTGGCATCCCAGTTTTCCATAATCTAATAAACACCTTTCATAAAAGGTGTAATTCCTTCCTGGCCTGAGCTGCATTATTTATGGCGAGAATTTCTTGTTCACTTATTGGGGAAATCCCCAAGATATTCCATCCCAGGTTGCAATCTGCCCTCTTGCAGAGGCCCTTGTCTTTCTGGCTCTGAAGATGGTTCTATGCCCACAAATACCTGCACAATTTGATTATGAGGACCTGCTATTAGATAGTCATGAACTAAGTCAATATCTCCAGGAGAACTCATCACTGTAATTGTGGCAATGGTTTCCTTTTAGCATCTTGTAATAAGATCTTTAACATATTCCATCTATCACCTATTCCCCATGGTCCAGAAGTCATGCAAACAGCAATCTGATTGGCATGAGCTGGCTGTTGCTGAACGCCATTCTGTAAGTAAAGAGTATTTAATCCAATAGGATCACGATTATGAGCCATTTTGCCTTTGGTAGTACCATAAGGCCCTTAGGTTAAAGTTCTCACACAATGTATTAGTTTTCCAATACTCGAGCCCCACGTTGGGTGCCAATTGTCATGGGCACTGTGCTGCAGTTTACTCTGATTTCTATTTTTATTAGTTCTCGCTACTGGACAACCCCTTAAATAAATCAGAGACCCTTTTCAGTCACAGAGTAGTCCCCTCAGAGTCGTGAGTCTTGGAGGGGACAATAAAAATGTCATACTCTTGAATATTGTCAAACCAAGAGTAGTCTTATTAATCACAGAACATAGAATAATCAGAATCAAGATTCCATTAATCAGAATTCAAATAAAGGCAAACACAAAGAATCAGAACTCAATTAATCAGAACTTCTTAAGTAAAATCAGAACTCAATTAAGTAAAGTCAGAACTCAATCAAATGCAAACAGAAGTTCTTACCCTAGAGCTACAGAATCTCAAACTCACATAGGCCGTCCCATCTCCGTGAGAGAGTCGTAGGGCCTCACCCTGGACAAAGTGTGACATCTTGTGGATTTGTTGGTGTATTTTCTACTATTGCTCTAATATAGAGGATAGGCATCAGTCCTGGTACCTCCAGGAGGTGGTGGTGGTTGAGGAGGGTGTGGTGTTTGCTTCTGTCACTGGCATCCCAGTTTTCCATAATCTAATAAACACCTTTCATAAAAGGTGTAATTCCTTCCTGGCCTGAGCTGCATTATTTATGGCGAGAATTTCTTGTTCACTTATTGGGGAAATCCCCAAGATATTCCATCCCAGGTTGCAATCTGCCCTCTTGCAGAGGCCCTTGTCTTTCTGGCTCTGAAGATGGTTCTATGCCCACAAATACCTGCACAATTTGATTATGAGGACCTGCTATTAGATAGTCATGAACTAAGTCAATATCTCCAGGAGAACTCATCACTGTAATTGTGGCAATGGTTTCCTTTTAGCATCTTGTAATAAGATCTTTAACATATTCCATCTATCACCTATTCCCCATGGTCCAGCGGTCATGCAAACAGCAATCTGATTGGCATGGGCTGGCTGTTGCTGAATTCCATTCTGTAAATAAAGAGTATTCAATCCAATAGGATCGCGATTATGAGGGATTATGCCTTCGGCAGTACCAGAAGGTCTCTAGGGTAAAGTTCTCACACAATGTATTAGTTTTCCAATACTTGAGCCCCTAGTTGGGCAGCAATTGTCATGGGTACTGTACTGTAGCTTACTCTGATTGCTATTCTTATTAATTCTCGCTACTGGACAACCCCTTAAATAAATCAGAGACCCTTTTCAGTCACAGAGTAGTCCCCTCAGAGTCGTGAGTCTTGGAGGGGACAATAAAGTGTCATACTCTTGAATATTGTCAAACCAAGAGTAGTCTTATTAATCACAGAACATAGAATAATCAGAATCAAGATTCCATTAATCAGAATTCAAATAAAGGCAAACACAAAGAATCAGAACTCAATTAATCAGAACTTCTTAAGTAAAATCAGAACTCAATTAAGTAAAGTCAGAACTCAATCAAATGCAAACAGAAGTTCTTACCCTAGAGCTACAGAATCTCAAACTCACATAGGCCGGTACCCATCTCCGTGAGAGAGTCTGCTGCATGATCTTACCTTACCCTTGTATACTTTTCAATGAGAAAACTCAAGCTATTTAGTAATCATAAAAGTGGTTATTACAAGAGCTTTTTGCTCCTCTAGAGATGCAAAAGTGTTTATTCCTGGAGATTTGTGCTCCTCTACTAACGCCTAGGTAAACACTCTAGTTGTCGAGTTGAAACATGTGTTTATACAGAAAACATCCTTACTATTCTTGATCTACAAAGCGACTACGAGTTGTAAAGAGTGTGCTACACTATAACTAAAAGATCACAAGTGAAGAGCTTGTGTGCTCTGTATTAGTGCCTAGGTAAACATCTATATCAATGTTTGTCAAAGATGATAGTTTAAGCCTATAAACTGCTAATTTCATGAGTGGGGCTATTTCAGGCCCAGGTTTTATCAGTAAAATTATAAGTCACTTAGCCATCATCAGAAGAGGTCTCAGAGAGTCAGGGTTGCAGGCAGCTCTCGTCTCTACTGTGGAGAGATATTTGTCCACTCGGCACAGGTATCTTTTCTTGATTTTCCGGTTAAAAGTGAATACAAAACAAACTCCTCATTCGAATGCCCACTCTTGTGGGAGCAATTGACATAACTACCAAGTTAGAGTAGAGGGATCAGTCTCCCCAAAGTGTGGCATTCCTGCAAATAAGCTAACTTTTCTTCCTCAACACTTTTCCCATCAGAACACTTCTCCCCATAATTTGAGCCCCAGTATCTGTCAGTGACGATGCCTTGCTTGCATATGACACAGTGCTTAGAAAATGCAAGCGAAGAGAGGAAAATATTCCTTCCCAAAACACATTCAGGCTGCAACTTAATGAGAGGATGTATCCTCTTGCTCAAGCTGAGTGCTTGTCCACACTCTGCCAAGAATGAAGGAATCCAGAGGACTCTGAGTCTGGAAAGTCAGAAGGAAACTGGATGAATGAATTCAGAGCAGAAAACAATGGGATGGCCTCACGGATTCCAATGCCCTGAAAGGGAAGAGTTTCCTGTTGAGTCTGTAGGCTATGGAATCATGGGATGCAGCAACCCAATGGTGGCCACGTGTGAAAATAGGGAGCCACTGAGTTTTGGCACTGGTCCTTTTCAATCCCGCAATCTCATAAGAGCTTGGCCAAGGGCTTCCGTGATGGTCCAATTGGTAAGGACACCACCTTGTAGTGCAAGGGGTCCGGTTCCATTGCCATAGAGCGTCTGGACTGATGTGTCCAATTACAGACACAGAGACCTCTCTGTGACAACAGAGGCCATTACGATGGGAGGCCCACAGAGGCCAAACAACAAAGATTGATGAAAACAGATAAATGAAACACCAATATAAGTAGCCTACCCGCCCATTTCCCTCCCTAATATCCCCCGCCCAAAAGAAAAGCTTGGTGAAGACCCACAGAGGACACCCCAATGTCTCAGAGCACTCTCCATTTTCATCGCAGTTGTTGTTTCCTCAGCATTCAGGTTGCTTAGACTACACTTAAGTCTGCACAAGGTTCAGCTTTCAGACTGAGACCTGAAGCTTATAAATGTTGCAGAGAGAGCAACACATTGTAACTCTCCCGGTTATCTGCCTATTGGCCATACCTGTTGGAAAACTGTGCATATTTCCCTCAACTCATCTTAAATTGGAGAGTCTAGATAGACTGGCCGAATGGTGATCATTGTTAGCCATGGAGAGATTCTCAACGTTATCTCCTCTAGCCATGCAGAAAGCTTGGAATCTTTATGAGGCCAAAGAACGCCTCATTCCTGAAGGAAAAAGTGCTTTTCAAAGTTTGTGCCCCAAAGACCACTCCCTGAGCAGGAGAATGCTTTTCAAAATATCATCCCTTCTGTGTATGTTGTTCAATCAAGATAATTCAAGGAAACAATGGATATGGATTCAGCATCAGACACAAAGTCTGGCAAAAGGATTTCCTAGCGATGCATCTCTCCAAACCAAGTAGCCAGTGTGGATGATCAGAGTGTGTCCCATGACCAGGCATTGGAGATCGACCTCTAGTCTTGGAAGTTCGTCACTCCACCTTGAGTTGTTTCTATCAAGTTGGCAACCAAGGGAAAAGGCTGTAGTTTGTCTAAAACCCCACGAGGCCATGGATTCCCAAATGACTGATATGTGCTGCTACCTCAGTGTGCCAAGAGCATCACAACATGGGAATCTCTGAAAGCCTTGGTTTCCTCCTGGCTTCTGAAGTTCTCAGGCCCTCTGGATCACTTTGGTTTGCCACCAAGAAGACAAGCGTCGGAGTCTCTTTTCACATTGCTTTAGGGTCTGAGGAATGGAGCTCTGCCATCAATCCTGGAAAGCACCAGCCACCCCATTCGGACCACCTCAGGAGTTTGATGGAACCGAGGAGGTCCAGAATCAACACACACATGTTGCAAACCTTGGCTATGAGCTCATGCTCACTAAGGCGGAAAAACACATGGTTTGCAAATCTCTTGCAGGTCATCTCTGAGCATCTGTACATGGAGCACAGGCAGAGTTGGCCTTTGCTTGCAAGCATCCCCAGAATGGATCGACCTCCAAAGAAAAGAACTCATAAACAATCCGACCATGCTGATGGTTCGCAACATACCTTGAGTCCCAGAAAATGATGGGCAGTGTGTAGAGAGCAGGTAAAATAGAGAAAGGGTAGAACCAACTGCTTCTCATTCTGAGTTCCTAAATCAAAGCTTCTGTGAAGGGAACATCTGGCTATCCTGAGCCTCAGACTCCTGGCATGAAGAAGGGCTCCATCCCCTACTAGGCACTGCCAGGTCTGGAATAAATGGATAAACCTCTTAAGCCAAAGACTCAAAAAGGAAAGGTCCCAACACCCACCCAAAGACTGTGATCTGGCATTTCCATAGAAATGCGTGTTTTTGACCCACACTCACAGATACATTTGAAATGGTGACTACAATGGTGGTCCCTCCTACTGTCTGACTTGGTAAAGCATAAGCAAAAAACACACAGGAATCCTCACACAGTGAGAAACCAAGAGACACAAAAACACATTTACTGTAGAAAACACACTGTCTACACCTTCAAGTCAATGTGTCCCTGAGTCCCCATGAAATGCTTCCTGTATCCATGTGTATTGGGGAAGTGATCTGAAAGCATAGAAAAGGCTTTCAAAGACAAAAACTGAATAGCTGAACCATATTCTGAATGTGCCGCTAGTGTTAGCTCTGATATTTTCGAGCAGAGGGACAGTTTCTCCATGCCATAGTGCATGTTTTTTTTTATCAGAAATGACTGCATTCCCAGAATATTCTAAACCATTGGCTTCTTCACTCTAGGGAGACAAAGTTTACAAGGGTCTTCCTATACTCATTTAAGGACATGTTTGTCTATTGTGAGATGTGAGAAACCCATGAATACCAAGGAAATATCATTTCTCCTCACGGAAGCTTGTGTAGCCTACATGGAAGAACCTCCTGAAGACAGAAAATCCCTTAGAGCTTCTGCATTTCAGATTGTCACCTTCCTTGTAATTGATAGGATAAACTTGGTATGAAAGGCCAGTGTAAAGTAAGAGGAAGTTCACACTGAGATGAGGCTATACATGTATAATTACCTACATAGTCATAGAACATTCAAAAGAATATTACTGTAACAGAGAAAACATATGACATGTGTCATTTTTTCTTGCTCAATGATTGACAGAATGTATGATGAATTATTGAGACAACAGATGCAGAGCATCATGGGAGACAGAGTGGTGGAAATCTGTGAGAACCTGCTCACAGAGTCCAAACACTTTTCGAATTGGCTTTGTGCCAAAGGCCTCAGGTAGAGCATTGGTACTTATGTTCACAACAGGGCCCTTCCTGCATCAATTTAACATCTACATTAGCAGAGGTATAGTTTCTCAAGGATAGTGCTTAGGAAAGTCAAGTGAAGAGATCTAAACGTTTCATTCAAAAGCACATCCATGCTGCAACTTACAGAAAGGAAGTATACTCCTGCTCCAGCTTCACTGCCCATCCACACTCTGCCAAAGAAGAAGGAATTCAGGGACGGGACTCTGAGACTGGAATGTCAGTAGGGATCTGGATGAATGAATACAGAGCCATAAATGATGAGATGGCCTCAGAATTTCGGTGCCCTGAAAGGGACGCATTCTGGCTGAGACTGAAGACTGGTGAAATGTGGAATGCAGCAAGCCAAACGGTGGGCAAGTGTATACAAGAGAGCCAATGGATTTAGGTACTGGGTCAGTTCAATCCCTCAATCATATAAAACGTAGGCCAAATTCCACAGAGGGCACACCTCACGGTCCCAGAGCACTCTCTCTTCCCATGGTAGCTATTCTTTCCTCAGCATTCTGAATGCCTAGGAGCCCTGCACTCAAGTATGCACAACATTCACCTTTCAGCCCAACACCAGCAGCTTATAAATATCACAGAGAGAGCAACAGATTCTAAATCTCCCAGTTAGCACACCAGTGACCAACCCCATAGGAACCCTTGGCACATTTCCCGTAGCTCACCTGAAATAGGAGAGTACAGATGGTCTGGCTGAATGGCAATCATGGCCAACCACAGAGAGATTCACTACGTTATCTCCCCTCAAATCAGGCAGGAATGCTTGGAAATTAAATGAGGATGAAGAATGCCTCATCCCCAGAGGAAAAAGTGCTCTGCAATTTTCTACCCCAGAGGACACTTCATGAGCAGAGGAATGCTCTTCAAAATGTCATCCCTTCTGGATATGGGGCTTTATCAAGAGAATTGAAGGAAACAATGCATATGCATTCACCATCAGACACAAAGCCTGCCAAATGGAGTTGCTAGCCTGGAGTCCCTACAACCCAAGAACCAGCGTTGATGATCTGAGCGTGTCCCATGGTCAGCCAGTGCAGATCGACCTCTGGCCTTAGAAGCTTTTCAGTTCACAATGAGTTTGTCCAGTCAAGCTGGCCACACAGTGAGAAAACCCAGAAGGTGGTCCAAGCCCATTTTCAGCCATGGATTTTCAAATGATTTATACACCCTACCCCTGGCATGCCAAGAGCATGAGAGAATGGGAATCCCAGGAGGCCCTTGTTTCCTCCATGGCTTCCAAAGATCCCATGTCCTCCAGATCACTTTGTCTTGCCACCAAAGAGACCATCGCTGGGGCCCCTTTCCACATTGTTTCATAGTCTGAGAAATGGAGCTTTGCTAGCAATCTAGGAAACCACCAGCCACCCCATCCAGACCACCTCAGGCATTTCATGGAACAACAGATGTGCAGAAACAAAAAGCACAGGTTGTGAACCTAGGCAACGATATGATGCTCATTATGGCAGGAAGACAGCAGCAAGCCAAACGGTGGGCAAGTGTATACAAGAGAGCCAATGGATTTAGGTACTGGGTCAGTTCAATCCCTCAATCATATAAAACGTAGGCCAAATTCCACAGAGGGCACACCTCACGGTCCCAGAGCACTCTCTCTTCCCATGGTAGCTATTCTTTCCTCAGCATTCTGAATGCCTAGGAGCCCTGCACTCAAGTATGCACAACATTCACCTTTCAGCCCAACACCAGCAGCTTATAAATATCACAGAGAGAGCAACAGATTCTAAATCTCCCAGTTAGCACACCAGTGACCAACCCCATAGGAACCCTTGGCACATTTCCCGTAGCTCACCTGAAATAGGAGAGTACAGATGGTCTGGCTGAATGGCAATCATGGCCAACCACAGAGAGATTCACTACGTTATCTCCCCTCAAATCAGGCAGGAATGCTTGGAAATTAAATGAGGATGAAGAATGCCTCATCCCCAGAGGAAAAAGTGCTCTGCAATTTTCTACCCCAGAGGACACTTCATGAGCAGAGGAATGCTCTTCAAAATGTCATCCCTTCTGGATATGGGGCTTTATCAAGAGAATTGAAGGAAACAATGCATATGCATTCACCATCAGACACAAAGCCTGCCAAATGGAGTTGCTAGCCTGGAGTCCCTACAACCCAAGAACCAGCGTTGATGATCTGAGCGTGTCCCATGGTCAGCCAGTGCAGATCGACCTCTGGCCTTAGAAGCTTTTCAGTTCACAATGAGTTTGTCCAGTCAAGCTGGCCACACAGTGAGAAAACCCAGAAGGTGGTCCAAGCCCATTTTCAGCCATGGATTTTCAAATGATTTATACACCCTACCCCTGGCATGCCAAGAGCATGAGAGAATGGGAATCCCAGGAGGCCCTTGTTTCCTCCATGGCTTCCAAAGATCCCATGTCCTCCAGATCACTTTGTCTTGCCACCAAAGAGACCATCGCTGGGGCCCCTTTCCACATTGTTTCATAGTCTGAGAAATGGAGCTTTGCTAGCAATCTAGGAAACCACCAGCCACCCCATCCAGACCACCTCAGGCATTTCATGGAACAACAGATGTGCAGAAACAAAAAGCACAGGTTGTGAACCTAGGCAACGATATGATGCTCATTATGGCAGGAAAAGACAGCAGTGGTCAACCTCTTGCTAGCCATATCTGAGCATCTTGAGGTGGACCACAGACAGAGATTGCCCTTTCTTACAAGCAGCCACAAATTGATCTGTCTCCAAAGGTAAAATCTCATAAAAGTCAACCACGCTGATAGTTCCAACATATCCTGAGTTTCAGAAAATGATGGGCAGTGAGTAGAAAGGAGCAAAGCCAGAGATATACAGAAGCAACTGCTTCTGGTTCTGATATCTGAAAAGCAGGGCTTCTGTGGAGGGGACATCTGGGTATCCTGAGCCTCAGCCTCCAGGCATGAAGAAGAGCTCCATTCATTTCTAGGCATTGCCTGGCCTGGCATCCAGGGATGTACCTCTTAGGTCAAAAGGCCCACAATGAAGAAGGGTCCCAACACCCATGGCAAGTTTGGGATCACGCATTTGCAAAAAAAAAAACAAAACAAAAAAAACAAACAAAAACACACTCTTAAACCAAACTCTCTGACTACATTCGAAATGGTGACTACAACGATGATCCCTCCTTCTCTTTGCCATGGAAACGCCTAAGGACAGAAACACTCAGCAATTCGCACAACATAAGAAGCAAAGTGACACAGATACACACACTTTCTGTAGAAAACACACTGTCTACAAGTTCAAATCAATGTGTCCTCGAGTTCCATGAAATCCTTTCTGCTATCCTGTGAATCAGGAAGTGATTTCAAAGTATTGATAAGGACTTCAATGACTAAAACTGAAAAGTTGAGGAGTGGGCCAAGATGGCAGAGGAATGAACATAGGATTTTCCCTGCTCCCCATTAGAATCAACAGAACTAATCAAGAAATGAAAAACCACCAACAAACCAGTAGCTAGACAACAAAAGAACTTCTTAGGACTACCAGCGTCCAAGAGCCAATAGTCAGAACTTTCCCAGAACTCCTGTTCTGAGAGCCCTGTACCTCAACACCCACACCTCTCCAGTGGAGAGAGCACTGGGAAGTGTGCCAGTAGAGAGTTTGGGAAGTGCACCGGGAGGACAGAAGGCAGCTCTCAGCACAAAAATTCCCGAACAACAGATGTGCAGAAACAAAAAAAGCACAGGTTGTGAACCTAGGCAACGATATGATGCTCATTATGGCAGGAAAGACAGCAGTGGTCAACCTCTTGCTAGCCATATCTGAGCATCTTGAGGTGGACCACAGACAGAGATTGCCCTTTCTTACAAGCAGCCACAAATTGATCTGTCTCCAAAGGTAAAATCTCATAAAAGTCAACCACGCTGATAGTTCCAACATATCCTGAGTTTCAGAAAATGATGGGCAGTGAGTAGAAAGGAGCAAAGCCAGAGATATACAGAAGCAACTGCTTCTGGTTCTGATATCTGAAAAGCAGGGCTTCTGTGGAGGGGACATCTGGGTATCCTGAGCCTCAGCCTCCAGGCATGAAGAAGAGCTCCATTCATTTCTAGGCATTGCCTGGCCTGGCATCCAGGGATGTACCTCTTAGGTCAAAAGGCCCACAATGAAGAAGGGTCCCAACACCCATGGCAAGTTTGGGATCACGCATTTGCAAAAAAAAACAAAAACAAAAAAAACAAAAAAAAAACACACTCTTAAACCAAACTCTCTGACTACATTCGAAATGGTGACTACAACGATGATCCCTCCTTCTCTTTGCCATGGAAACGCCTAAGGACAGAAACACTCAGCAATTCGCACAACATAAGAAGCAAAGTGACACAGATACACACACTTTCTGTAGAAAACACACTGTCTACAAGTTCAAATCAATGTGTCCTCGAGTTCCATGAAATCCTTTCTGCTATCCTGTGAATCAGGAAGTGATTTCAAAGTATTGATAAGGACTTCAATGACTAAAACTGAAAAGTTGAGGAGTGGGCCAAGATGGCAGAGGAATGAACATAGGATTTTCCCTGCTCCCCATTAGAATCATCAGAACTAATCAAGAAATGAAAAACCACCAACAAACCAGTAGCTAGACAACAAAAGAACTTCTTAGGACTACCAGCGTCCAAGAGCCAATAGTCAGAACTTTCCCAGAACTCCTGTTCTGAGAGCCCTGTACCTCAACACCCACACCTCTCCAGTGGAGAGAGCACTGGGAAGTGTGCCAGTAGAGAGTTTGGGAAGTGCACCGGGAGGACAGAAGGCAGCTCTCAGCACAAAAATTCTGCCGGGTCACCTGGCGCTGAGAGAGATGAGACACTACTAGCCCCTGGAGCAGAGAAGTCCCCTGCAGGGTGCTGCCCATGCACCTGTAACGAGCCAGATGGGAATCTGTGCATGGACAGAGCAATGGAAGTGCACCACTAGGACAGAATACAGTGCTCAGCGCAAAATCCCACTGATCGTCAGGCGCTGGGTGAGTTGAGATGCTGCTAGTGGGGCATATGAAACTTTACATGGAAATCCTGCCAGTTACTTCTCAGGGACATGGCACAAGCCAGACAGGGAAGCTCATGGCCGCGTTTGGGGCTTGGTCCCATATCTGGCAGTGCACATGCGCCAGCAGCCTGAAGAGTCCATGCAGCCCACAGCTGCATCAGGAAGCCGCCGTCCCTCAGGCAGTGGGGAGTTGTGACAGAGGAAACCGGGAGAAGAGCAGGGATTGGAGGCTACCAGTGGCTATGCAGTGGAACCGGGACCCCTTCCAGACCAGGACCTCGTGAGTGCAGCCCCACCCGACAGACTGGGAACAGCCCGCATGCCTGGCCAGCACCTGATCTCATCGCAAAGCCTTTGTTTAGCCAAAAACAAAAACAGAAACCATAGCAACCAAGGGAAAGACTATGTCATCAAGAGCAGACTGGTGGAAGGTTCACACACAGACAAGAAGATAAAAACCAGGGACACCAGACTTTTCCACCATGTTTATCCTACCAATTACAGGAAAGGTGAAAACGAGAAATGCAGATGCTCTAGGGGCTGTTCTCTCTTCAGGAGGTCCTTCCATGTAGGCTGTACAAGCTTTTATGAGAAGAACTTACATTTCCTTGGTATTCATGAGTTTGGCACAACTCACAACGTATGAACATGGCCATAAGTCCGTCTAGCTAAACTCCTGAAAACTTTGTCTCCATAAATGTAAGAAGCCAAAAGTTTGAAATCTCTGAAAGCAGTAGCTTCATGCTGAACAACATGCATTGTTGCATGGAGATTCTGAATCTTCTGCGCGAGATTATCTGAGCCAAAGTTAGAGGTACAATCAGAATATGGTTTATGTACTCAATTTTTAGTCAATGCTTTCAAATCACTTCCCATGACTCGCAGAAATAAAGGAAGCATTTCAGTGGCACTCAAGTACACATTGGTTTTATGTTATAGATTGTATGCTTTGTAGAGAAAATTTCTGCATGCTTGTTTCTTTGCTCCTCATTTTGTGCAGATTGCTGTGTGTTTGTGTGCTTAGGTCTTTCAAAGGCAAATGGTAGGTGGAATCACCGTTGTGGTTACCATTTCAAATGTAGTCTGAGAGTTTGGGTCAAGCGTGCATTTCTTTAGAAAAGCCAATTCCCAAACTATGGGTGAGTGTTGATACCTTTCACTGTTGTGAGCGTTTTGACTTAAGAGGTACTTCCCTGGATCTCAGGCCAGGGAATGCCTAGAAATGGATGGAGCTCTTGTTCATGATAGGAGACTGAGGCCAAGGATATCCAGACATTCCCTCCACATAAACCTTGCTTTTCAGAACCCAGAACCAGAAGCTGTTGCTTCTATCTTGCTCTATTCATCCTGCTCTCTGCACTAAGCCCATCATTTTCTGGGAAGCCACGTTTATTGGAAACCATTCACCTGTTTGATTTGTTGGTGATTTCCCTCCTTTAGAGGCAAATCCATTTTGTGGATACTTGCAAGCAAGGGACAACTCTGCCTATGGTCCATTTCCAGATGCTTAGGCATAGCCAGCAAGAGATTTGCCAAGCATGTGTTTTCCCACATCAGTGAGCATTAGCCCATTGCCAAGTTTTGCGACATTTGTCTGTTAATTCAGGACTTCTGTGGTTCCTTCAAATGCCTGAGGTGGTCCTAATGGTATGGCTGGTGCTTGAAAGGATTAATGAAGGAGCTTCATTCCTCAGAACCTGTAGCAATGGGGAAAGGGAGTTCGGCCTTGATCTTTTGGTGGCAAGCTAAAATAATTCCGAGGACCAGGGACCTTTGGAAGCCATGGAACAAACCAGGGCCTTCCAACATTCCCATGCTCTGATGCAATGGCACCTAGGTGGGCCTTTCCATGTAAGGCAAATTTGAATCTCTGAAAGCAGTAGCTTCATGCTGAACAACATGCATTGTTGCATGGAGATTCTGAATCTTCTGCGCGAGATTATCTGAGCCAAAGTTAGAGGTACAATCAGAATATGGTTTATGTACTCAATTTTTAGTCAATGCTTTCAAATCACTTCCCATGACTCGCAGAAATAAAGGAAGCATTTCAGTGGCACTCAAGTACACATTGGTTTTATGTTATAGATTGTATGCTTTGTAGAGAAAATTTCTGCATGCTTGTTTCTTTGCTCCTCATTTTGTGCAGATTGCTGTGTGTTTGTGTGCTTAGGTCTTTCAAAGGCAAATGGTAGGTGGAATCACCGTTGTGGTTACCATTTCAAATGTAGTCTGAGAGTTTGGGTCAAGCGTGCATTTCTTTAGAAAAGCCAATTCCCAAACTATGGGTGAGTGTTGATACCTTTCACTGTTGTGAGCGTTTTGACTTAAGAGGTACTTCCCTGGATCTCAGGCCAGGGAATGCCTAGAAATGGATGGAGCTCTTGTTCATGATAGGAGACTGAGGCCAAGGATATCCAGACATTCCCTCCACATAAACCTTGCTTTTCAGAACCCAGAACCAGAAGCTGTTGCTTCTATCTTGCTCTATTCATCCTGCTCTCTGCACTAAGCCCATCATTTTCTGGGAAGCCACGTTTATTGGAAACCATTCACCTGTTTGATTTGTTGGTGATTTCCCTCCTTTAGAGGCAAATCCATTTTGTGGATACTTGCAAGCAAGGGACAACTCTGCCTATGGTCCATTTCCAGATGCTTAGGCATAGCCAGCAAGAGATTTGCCAAGCATGTGTTTTCCCACATCAGTGAGCATTAGCCCATTGCCAAGTTTTGCGACATTTGTCTGTTAATTCAGGACTTCTGTGGTTCCTTCAAATGCCTGAGGTGGTCCTAATGGTATGGCTGGTGCTTGAAAGGATTAATGAAGGAGCTTCATTCCTCAGAACCTGTAGCAATGGGGAAAGGGAGTTCGGCCTTGATCTTTTGGTGGCAAGCTAAAATAATTCCGAGGACCAGGGACCTTTGGAAGCCATGGAACAAACCAGGGCCTTCCAACATTCCCATGCTCTGATGCACATGGCACCTAAGGTGGTTAGCACATATCTCTCATTTTGGAATCCCTGGTCGAAACTGAGGCTTGGACCACCCACCAGGTTTTTCCTGGCTGACCAGCTTGATTGGACCAACTCAATGAAGAATGAAGAGGTTATAAGCCAGAGTTGAATCTTCAAGGCCTGACCATGGTAAAGATCAGATCATCCACGTTGGTTCCTTGGGTTGTAGTGACGCTGCACTAGCAACTCCTTTTGGCAGGCTTTGTGTCTGATGGTGAAGCCGTTTTCACTGTTTCTTTGAATACTCTTGATCAAGCCACATACCCAGATGGGGTATCATTTTGGAGAGTATTCCCCTGCTCAGGAGGGGCCTTTGGGGCATAAACCTTGCAGAGCACTTTTCCTCCAGGCAAGAGGCATTATTCATCCTGATCCACTCTGCAAGCAGTCCTGCCTGGCTGGAGGAGAAAATGTTCTGAATCTCTCTGTGGCAAGCCATGATCATGTCACTGGTACTGTTCTTCAGCTTACTGTGATTCCGCTTCTTATTAGCTCTCACTCAGGGATACTATCTTAAATAGATCAGAGACCTTTTACAGGCACAGTGTAGTCCCTCAGAGTCGTGAGTCTCCAACTTGGACAATGAAATGTCGTGGTCTCGAGTATTGCCAAACCAACAGTAGCTTTACTAATCGTAGAACATGTAATAATCAGAATCACAATTCAATTAATCAGAATTCAAATAAAGGCAAGCACAAACAGTCAGAACTCAATCAAATAATCAGAATGCAATCAAAAGCTAATTGAAGTTCTTATCCCAGAGCTGAAAAGTCTCAATCTCATATCAGGCATAGACGATCTCCATGAGCGAGGCTCTCGCAAAATCTTACCTTGCATTTTATGTTTTTCAACTAGAAATCTCAAGATAACTAGTAATCATAAAAGTGGTTATTTCAAGAACTTTTGCTCCTCTAGAGATGCAAAAGTTATTCAGGAATGTTTTGCTCCTGTTCTAGTGCCTAGGTCAACACCTTCTCCTTGGAGGAAGCACGTGTTGGTACAGAAAGCATTCATACAATTCTTAATTAACAAAGGGAACTACGAGTGGTAAAGAGTGTGTTAGACTATAAGTAAAAGTGGCAGGAGTGCAAGAGCTTTTGTGCTCTGTTCTAGCGCCTAGGTAACCATTTCTATCAATGTTTGTCAAGGGTGATAATTTAAGTCTAAAACTGCTAATTTAATCAGTGGGGATATTTCAGGCCCAGGCTTTTATCAGTAAAAGTATCAGTGACTTAGTTATTCTTGGAGGAGTTATCAGAGTCACGGGGCTGCAGGCAGTGCTTATCAGTCTTGTGAAGAGAAATTTGTCCGCTTGACCTGCATATGTTTTCTTGATCTTTCCTGTGAGAAGTGAATAGAAAAACCCTCCCCTCGTTATAATGACTACCCTGTGGGAGCATTCGGCATACCCACCAAGTTAGAGAGAGGGTCTTTTTCCCGCATAGTGGCATTTCCTGCAAATAACCTAACTTTTTTCCTCATCACTTTCCCCATCAGAACTGTTCTCCTCATAACTTGGGTCCCAATATCTGTCAATGAAGATGCCTTTGCTTGGCCATGACAACCTCTCCTTCAGATCTCCAAGCAATGATCCATATGCTTGGATAGCAGATAAAAATGGCATCAGGATAAATTGTTACATAGGATATTCTCCAATGTTGAAGCCTATGCTTTGCTGCTGAGCTTTACTAAATTGGAGGTTCTTGTATGTAGTAGCTCATCACTGAGGGCTATATGTGTCAATTGACAAAGTAGCACTCTCCACCTGAGAAGAGCTGAATTACATACTGGCATATCATAAATAACTGGTGGTTTATCCCAAATTATTCTTGAATTATGTCCTGCGCTCAGAGGAGTCAGGAAGGTCAAAGTACCTTTACCAAAAGTTAGTGGTCCAGTCATGAGTAAGGACCAACATGCACTTTTATTACAAAGCATATCATTAAACTCCTTCTCTGCATTACAAATACAGATCCCCACTCAGGTCATTTCTCTCCCAATCTAACTTTCATTAAACCCAATCCATGTATCAAATTCGATATTGCCGAAAGTTTCCGATCCAAAGTTCGGGTCCTGATGAATGGTTCCTCTTTCGATGCCAGTTCCAGGTTGAGATTGAGGGTCAGATGGTCCAGGTTCATCATCATTTCTGTTGGTCTCCCTACTGTTAGACTATAAGTTGGCAGGAGTGCAATTTCCCTTTAGCCTAGGTAACCATTTCTATCAATGTTTGTCAAGGGTGATAATTTAAGTCTAAAACTGCTAATTTAATCAGTGGGGATATTTCAGGCCCAGGCTTTTATCAGTAAAAGTATCAGTGACTTAGTTATTCTTGGAGGAGTTATCAGAGTCACGGGGCTGCAGGCAGTGCTTATCAGTCTTGTGAAGAGAAATTTGTCCGCTTGACCTGCATATGTTTTCTTGATCTTTCCTGTGAGAAGTGAATAGAAAACCATCCCCTCGTTATAATGACTACCCTGTGGGAGCATTCGGCATACCCACCAAGTTAGAGAGAGGGTCTTTTTCCCGCATAGTGGCATTTCCTGCAAATAACCTAACTTTTTTCCTCATCACTTTCCCCATCAGAACTGTTCTCCTCATAACTTGGGTCCCAATATCTGTCAATGAAGATGCCTTTGCTTGGCCATGACAACCTCTCCTTCAGATCTCCAAGCAATGATCCATATGCTTGGATAGCAGATAAAAATGGCATCAGGATAAATTGTTACATAGGATATTCTCCAATGTTGAAGCCTATGCTTTGCTGCTGAGCTTTACTAAATTGGAGGTTCTTGTATGTAGTAGCTCATCACTGAGGGCTATATGTGTCAATTGACAAAGTAGCACTCTCCACCTGAGAAGAGCTGAATTACATACTGGCATATCATAAATAACTGGTGGTTTATCCCAAATTATTCTTGAATTATGTCCTGCGCTCAGAGGAGTCAGGAAGGTCAAAGTACCTTTACCAAAAGTTAGTGGTCCAGTCATGAGTAAGGACCAACATGCACTTTTATTACAAAGCATATCATTAAACTCCTTCTCTGCATTACAAATACAGATCCCCACTCAGGTCATTTCTCTCCCAATCTAACTTTCATTAAACCCAATCCATGTATCAAATTCGATATTGCCGAAAGTTTCCGATCCAAAGTTCGGGTCCTGATGAATGGTTCCTCTTTCGATGCCAGTTCCAGGTTGAGATTGAGGGTCAGATGGTCCAGGTTCATCATCATTTCTGTTGGTCTCCCTACTGTTATGGTAATTGGGAAGATGATGTGTACCGGAGTCTCTGGCTCGACATTGATTTTCACATCTCCTTTTGCCTGGAGGTTCCTCAAAACTTCATGCTTCTGTTTACCGAAAATAGTCTCTAACCCCAAGACTGGGGATAGGAATATTAAGGGGTAAGCGATTTTGTTCAGCATACTTACCACCCCTATGTTCTTTTCTATTAGTCCTCATGTTTGTTATTTCTCAGGACCATGTTTTGTGGAATTCCACAGTACATTCCTGGAGGTCCCATTTTAATGGAGATTTACCTACACAGACCTTAGTACATCTTAAACAAGGATATGCTACTTTAAATGTAGAATTGTCTCTAATATCTCTATCAAGATTAGGACGATAAAATGTACACTTGAACTTGGATGTAGAGCATATAATGCAAGAGTAACAGATAACATCACTGTACCTTATCAGGCATAGGTAGGCCCCATGAGCCAGTAGTTGTTGTTTCAGTAGTGTTGGTCCAAGCTTCAAGCCAGGCTTCAGTATCTTTCATTGGGTTTTCTTCCCATCTATTTGAAGCAATCTTATTATTTGTACAAAAGAATATTCTTAGAACCATTATAATTCCTATAACAACAGATTTTAAATAGGATAAAATCCCCAACATAGTCCCCAAAGCACCATCAGCTGTATGACTAATAAAATTTCCAACACCTTTTATCATATTTGCAGCTAGAGGCCAAAAGTCCTGAGTCGCTTGTGCAAGTTGATTAAGCCACTCAGGCAAATCTCCTTCGTGCAGATCCAGGCACAGCAGTTCTTCTCTGGCTTGAGCGACTTGACTTTGTCTTGCTTCGGAGGTACCAGTAATGGTGATCTCTATGCCTTTTAGCTTTCCCTATTAGGTGAAGAAGTCTTACAGATAGGTCTGGTATGTGTGCTCTGAGGTAGTCCGAATCTCTGGGTGGCTGGATTACTCTCTTGAGCTCTTTGCCATAACATGTTACCTTATCATTAACAGTAACTATTGAAGGTACATAAGGCTCTAATCTAGAGTCTGTTTTATCTGTCATAAACAAATAGCTTTCATTCTTTAATGGTTGAATCATGTGGATTGATTCTTCTGCATTTAAAGCTTTTATGGGGCTATCCTATCCAGTTTGAGTTCCACAAGGGAGCATTACAACAACTTTTTACAGATTAAACAATCTTTAATATAACAATCTCTTAACTTCAAATGCATGGTTCATTGGCAATCTTGATTTAAAATTTGGTAAGGATATTTGATCCATATTTTGTTCGGTGTCTTGAATTCTTAAACAAATGTCCAATATTTTTGATTTCCCAATTTTGTGTATACACCTCCCTGGGTATAATTATTTCATAATATATACATATTTTCCATGTTGTAGCTTGTGGTTCATTCCTGGCTTGGTCTTTTCTATAAGTGACACTAGTGGCTGTTCTTCGGATAACTTTCGTTATCTCATCTGTAATTAGTACCCATTTTGAATCCAATCAGTACTTATTACTTTTCAATCTGCTTGATTATTTATGAGCATATTCTTAAATTGCCATATATGTGCATGGATATGCTCTGTCTCACTTGCTTCAGTTAACAAACCAATATCATTAATAGTGGTTTCCATCAAAATCACTCTGTGGTCCCTCAGGAGATGAATTCCACTAGCTAAATTTTGATCACTTAGATCACTAAGTTATGCCATTTTGCGATGGTTCTTGTCAGCCCTTGCCCTGTTGCATGTATTCTCCAAAAGTTCTCACTTCGCTTCCTCCTCTGAGAGCATCCCTCTTTTCAATTTTGTTCTCTTTCTTTTTTTTTTAATTTTTATTTTTATTTTATTTATTTTTTTTTATTTATTTTTGTACATGTATGTTCCCGGATCAATCAGATGCATATCCCTTGACCCTCCCCCACCCAATTCACCCCCATCCCTCCAGACCATTGCTCCAAGTGGTTGTAGGTACTCCTATTCCCCTAGCACAATGACAATAGCTATCTTTTCTACACATGACAGTATAGGTTCCCATGTTACTCCCTCCCATTGTTCGGTCTCCACAATGTCTTTATGTCTATTCTCTGTTTTTTCATGAGTTCACTGTGTGTGTTATCATGACCATCTTACTAGATCCCATATATATGAGTTAGTATACTGTATTTGTCTTTCTCTTTTTGACTTACTTCACTTTTTATGATAGGTTCTAGAGCCAGCCACCTCATTAGGACTGAGTCTTCTGCATTTCTTTTAGCAGCTGAGTAGTATTCCATTGTATATATGTACCAGAGCTTCTGGATCCATTCATTTGTCGATGGACATCTAGGTTGCTTCCATGTTCTGGCTATTGTATAGAGAGCTGCAATGAACATTGGGGTACAGGTGCCTCTTTCAGTTTTGCTTTCATCAGGATATAGGCCTAATAGTGGGATTGCTGGGTGATATTTCCATTTTCACTCCTGGGTATAATTATTTCATAATATATACATATTTTCCATGTTGTAGCTTGTGGTTCATTCCTGGCTTGGTCTTTTCTATAAGTGACACTAGTGGCTGTTCTTCGGATAACTTTCGTTATCTCATCTGTAATTAGTACCCATTTTGAATCCAATCAGTACTTATTACTTTTCAATCTGCTTGATTATTTATGAGCATATTCTTAAATTGCCATATATGTGCATGGATATGCTCTGTCTCACTTGCTTCAGTTAACAAACCAATATCATTAATAGTGGTTTCCATCAAAATCACTCTGTGGTCCCTCAGGAGATGAATTCCACTAGCTAAATTTTGATCACTTAGATCACTAAGTTATGCCATTTTGCGATGGTTCTTGTCAGCCCTTGCCCTGTTGCATGTATTCTCCAAAAGTTCTCACTTCGCTTCCTCCTCTGAGAGCATCCCTCTTTTCAATTTTGTTCTCTTTCTTTTTTTTTTAATTTTTATTTTTATTTTATTTATTTTTTTTTATTTATTTTTGTACATGTATGTTCCCGGATCAATCAGATGCATATCCCTTGACCCTCCCCCACCCAATTCACCCCCATCCCTCCAGACCATTGCTCCAAGTGGTTGTAGGTACTCCTATTCCCCTAGCACAATGACAATAGCTATCTTTTCTACACATGACAGTATAGGTTCCCATGTTACTCCCTCCCATTGTTCGGTCTCCACAATGTCTTTATGTCTATTCTCTGTTTTTTCATGAGTTCACTGTGTGTGTTATCATGACCATCTTACTAGATCCCATATATATGAGTTAGTATACTATACTTGTCTTTCTCTTTTTGACTTACTTCACTTTTTATGATAGGTTCTAGAGCCAGCCACCTCATTAGGACTGAGTCTTCTGCATTTCTTTTAGCAGCTGAGTAGTATTCCATTGTATATATGTACCAGAGCTTCTGGATCCATTCATTTGTCGATGGACATCTAGGTTGCTTCCATGTTCTGGCTATTGTATAGAGAGCTGCAATGAACATTGGGGTACAGGTGCCTCTTTCAGTTTTGATTTCATCAGGATATAGGCCTAATAGTGGGATTGCTGGGTCATAGGGTGCGTCTATTTTTAGTTTTTTAAGGAATCTCCATATTGTCTTCCATAGAGGTTGTATTAATTTACATTCCCACCAGCAATGCAAGAGGGTTCCCTTTCCTCCACACCCTCTCCAGCATTTGTTGTCTGTCGATTTGTTGATGATGGCCATTCTGACAGGTGTGAGGTGGTATCTCATTGTGGTTTTAATTTGCATTTCTCTAATAATAAGCGAGGTTGAGCATCGTTTCATGTATTTTTGGACAATTTGTATGTCCTCTTTGGAGAGGCGTCTCTTTAGATCTTTTTCCCATTTTTTGATTGGGCTGCTCATTTTCCCTGTGCTGAGTTGTCTGAGTTGCTTGTAGATTTTGGAGATTAATTCTTTGTCTGTTGTTTCATTTGCTATGATTTTCTCACACTCTGTGGGGTGTCTGTTGAACTTTTTTGTAATTTCTTTTGCTGTACAAAAGCTTTTAAGTTTCATAAGGTCCCATATGTTCATTTTTCTTTTCAGTTCTGCTATTTTAGTTGGTGGGTCAGAGAAGATCTTGCTTTGATTGATGTCCTTGAAGGTTTTGCCTATATTCTCCTCTAAGAGTTTGATGGTTTCTGGTCTTACATTGAGGTCTTTAATCCATTTTGAGTTGATCTTAGTGTATGGCGTCAGGGAATGTTCCAATTTCATTTTTTTGCATGTAGCTGTCCAATTCTCCCAGCACCACTTGTTAAAGAGGCTGTCTTTCTCCCTTTTTATATGTTCGCCTGCTTTGTCGAAAATAAGGTACCCATAGGTGCGTAGCTTTCTCTCTGTGTTCTCGATCTTGTTCCATTGGTCGATAGTTCTGTTTTGTGCCAGTACCATACTGTCTTGATAACTGTTGCTTTGTAGTAGAGTCTGAAGTTAGGAGGCTGATCCTCCAACTCCATTTTTCTTCCTCAGGATTGCTTTGGCTATTCGAGGTCTTCTGTGTTCCACATGAACTGTGTTATTATTTGGTCTAGTTCTGTGAAAAATGTCAGTGGTAGTTGAATAGGTATTGCATTGAATCTGTAGATGATATTTGGAAGTATGGTCATTTTCACAATATTGATTCTTCCAATCCAGGAACATGGACTATCTCTCCATCTGTTTAAGTCTTCTTTAATGTCTCTCATGAGTGTCTTGTAATTTTCTGTGTACAATTCTTTTGTTTCTTTGGGGAGGTTTATTCCTAGATATTTGATTCTTTTGGTTGCAATGGTGAAGGGGATTGCCTCTTTGATTTCATTTTCTGATTTTTCATTGTTTGTGTATAGGAATGCCAGTGACTTCTGTGTGTTGACTTTTCTCTAATAATAAGCATCGTTTCATGTATTTTTGGGCCATCTGTATGTCCTCTTTGGAGAGGCGTCTCTTTAGATCTTTTTCCCATTTTTTCATTGGGCTGCTCATTTTCCCTGTGCTGAGTTGTCTGAGTTGCTTGTAGATTTTGGAGATTAATTCTTTGTCTGTTGTTTCATTTGCTATGATTTTCTCACACTCTGTGGGGTGTCTGTTGAACTTTTTTGTAATTTCTTTTGCTGTACAAAAGCTTTTAAGTTTCATAAGGTCCCATATGTTCATTTTTCTTTTCAGTTCTGCTATTTTAGTTGGTGGGTCAGAGAAGATCTTGCTTTGATTGATGTCCTTGAGGGTTTTGCCTATATTCTCCTCTAAGAGTTTGATGGTTTCTGGTCTTACATTGAGGTCTTTAATCCATTTTGAGTTGATCTTAGTGTATGGCGTCAGGGAATGTTCCAATTTCATTTTTTTGCATGTAGCTGTCCAATTTTCCCAGCACCATTTGTTGAAGAGGCTGTCTTTGTCCCATTTTATATGTTCGCCTCCTTTGTCAAAAATAAGGTACCCATAGGTGCGTGGGTTTATCTCTGGGTTCTCGATCTTGTTCCATTGGTCGATATTTCTGTTTTTGTGCCAGTACCATACTGTCTTGATAACTGTTGCTTTGTAGTAGAGTCTGAAGCTAGGGAGGCTGATCCCTCCAACTCCATTTTTCTTCCTCAGGATTGCTTTGGCTATTCGAGGTCTTCTGTGTTTCCATATGAACTGTGTTATTATTTGGTCTAGTTCTGTGAAAAATGTCAGTGGTAGTTGAATAGGTATTGCATTGAATCTGTAGATGATATTTGGAAGTATGGTCATTTTCACAATATTGATTCTTCCAATCCAGGAACATGGACTATCTCTCCATCTGTTTAAGTCTTCTTTAATGTCTCTCATGAGTGTCTTGTAATTTTCTGTGTACAATTCTTTTGTTTCTTTGGGGAGGTTTATTCCTAGATATTTGATTCTTTTGGTTGCAATGGTGAAGGGGATTGCCTCTTTGATTTCATTTTCTGATTTTTCATTGTTTGTGTATAGGAATGCCAGTGACTTCTGTGTGTTGACTTTATATCCTGCAACTTTGCTGAATTCATTGATTAGCTCTAGTAGCTTTGTAACCGTGTCTTTGGGATTTTCTATGTATAATATCATGTCATCTGCAAAAAGAGAGAGCTTGACTTCTTCCTTTCCAATCTGGATTACTTTGATTTCTTTCTCTTCTCTTATTGCTGTTGCTAGGACTTCCAGGACTATGTTGAATAGCAGTGGTGAAAGTGGGCACCCCTGTCTTGTTCCTGATCTTAGAGGGAATGCTTTCAGTTTTTCACCATTAACAATAATGTTCGCTGTAGGTTTCTCATAGATGGTTTTTATTATGTTGAGATAGGTTCCTTCTATGCCCATTTTCTGAAGAGTTTTGATCATAAATGGATGTTGTACTTTGTTGAAGGCTTTTTCTGCATCTATTGAGATGATCATGTGATTTTTGTCTCTCAATTTGTTGATATGGTGTATCACATTGATTGATTTGCGGATGTTGAAGAAGCCTTGCATGCCTGGGATGAACCCAACTTGATCATGATGTATGAGTTTTTTGACATGTCGTTGAATTCTGTTTGCTAGGATTTTGTTGAGGATCTTGGCATCTAAGTTCATCAGTGAAATTGGCCTATAGTTTTCCTTTTTTGTGTTGTCTTTGCCTGGTTTGGGTATCAGGGTGATGGTGGCCTCGTAGAATGTGTTTAGGAGTTTTCCTTCCTGTGCAATTTTTTGAAAGAGTTTTAGAAGGACAGGCATTAGCTCTTCTTTAAATGTTTGGTAGAATTCGGCTGTGAAGCCATCTGGTCCTGGGCTTTTATTTTTGGGTAGATTTTTAATCACAAAGTTGATTTCTGAGCTTGTGATTGGGTTGTTCAAAGTTTCTGTTTCTTCCTGGCTCAGTCTTGGGAGATTAATCCTGTCCAAGAAACTGTCCATTTCTTCCCAGTTGTCCAGTTTGTTGCCATAGAGTTGCTCATAATAGTCTCTTAGAATCCTTTGGATTTCTGCATTATCTGTTGTAATCTCTCCTTTTTCGTTTTTGATTTTGTTGATCTGGTTCTTCTCCCTTTTTTCTTAATGAGTCTGGCCAGTGGCTTGTCAATTTTGTTTACCTTTTCAAAGAACCAGCTTTTTGTTTTATTTATCTTTACTATTGTTTCTTTTGTTTCTTTCTCATTTATTTCTGCTCTGATCTTTATGATTTCTCTTCTTCTGCTGGCTCTGGGATGTTTTTGTTCTTCTTTCTCCAACTGTTTTAAGCATCCCTCTTTTCAATTTTGTTCTCTTTCTGGTCACAGTGTGGTCATATAAAATTAAGCAAGGCCTGAGAAACCCATTTTCATTTTCCTTAAAATCAACTAATTGTCACAATTTATGGATTACTGTTCTAACACCATACTTCTTTGCCCTATTTCTACAGTCAGCATATAATGAAAGATTTAATATTGAGGTTTATCAATAATACGTTTCTGTGAAATACAAATAGGCCTAGGAAAATGCCTATGATAGGCCAAAACCCAAAATCTATAATTTTTTCAGCAGTATCAAATTTAGTTTACTATAAACAGACCTTCTTTCCTGATCTTTCTAGACACAGTGCTTTCTCAGGTTCTATTCTGGTTCTCCAATGTCTGCATGTATATGGTGAGGGCTCACCCTCTGATTAAAATTTTATATTTTGGTTATCTCATAGTGAGATTGGCTTTATATATGCCACAATATCCTCCCTACAATGACCATGTATAGTATTTGGAATTTAGCAATATTACTGCCCTAGACCTCATGCATGTGTCCATACAATTAAGCCAATGAAACATTCCAGTTTTTCTTGTTTATGTTATTTAGGAGGAAATTTTTTGATTTTTGTTCTGACATATTACTGGGTAACATATGTTGAATCACTTTTGTCATTAACAAAGTTTTTTTTGTTACTGTGGTCACATCATTTTATCATGTAGTATATTATGATTCTGCATTAATAATACACTACTTATTATAAGCTATTATTATCCTTTATAACAATTATCATATTATTAATTTATAATAATATAAATCATTATAATATCTAATGAATTAATATTATATTTTAATATAAATTATTATAATTGTACTATAAATTATTGTTATATGATGTACTATAAGTCGTCAGTACAGAAAATAACATACTGAGTCTCCTCTCTTTCCTCAAGTGGTATATAGAAAAGGCTACCCCGTGCCTTACCATAATGATCTTTAAGTTTCTATCCTTTGGGTCGGGTTATGAGAAAGGGAACATACTGTTTCCACAAAGGCTAGTGATTACAACTTAGTAGCTGTGTCTATCATCACAACCTGGGATGCAGCTAGCATCCTCTCCTTGGCCATAATTGGCCTTAGTTGAGGCTCATAATATATGCCTTATGGAAGTGGATACACCTGTATATTTACAGGCCTCAATGCGCAATAAAAATATCTTTTGTTCTTGAAGGCACTGAGGATGTTAACAAGGTCTGGTTAGTCAGTCCAACATTTCAATTTATAATAGGACTGGGGTTTCAACCACGCTTCTCCATTGGAGCCTAAAAGTGAAATCATTAAAGCAGCTAATATAATAGCCATCAGAAGAATGAATAATAATATCCAACACAGGACTCTTGTAGTGGTTGCACAGACCAGTTAAGAGTAATTTCTCATTTTCATTCTAAAAGGGATTTTACGAGTTTTGGTCTTTTTCCTTGTCCCAGCAGAGGCTCAAGTCGGCTTCAGGAATTGCCTCTGTAAATGATTTATCATTGGATTTTGTCTCCATAATAGCCATTCTTAAAGAGTCATTGGTTGTGCCATTTATCTGTTGGTGAGCAGTTTTTTGAGGCTATCAACGCTTCCCATTTTCAGTTGGCCCAGGTGGTCCACAGTCTCTACCGTTCAGTTATTCAAAATAGTGACATTGGGTGACAGTTTCCTCCACTTAAGTTATGAGGGCCTATACACTCTCTCCTGGACCAGAAGGCTAAGTTTTCAAGTCTAGCTGGGAGAAGGAGGTCTAGAAGAATCAGAAGTTAACGATTCACGAATTTCTTTGAGGATGGCCAGTTGTTCTTCTCAAGTTTAATCAAAAGTAACTTGATTAGCAAGAGGTTCATTGCAGTCAACACCATACATGAGTTGGTGAGCAGTGTATTTTGTCACTGTGGAGAGGGTATTATTTAAGACAAACTGGATATCTGGAGCATAAGTATTTCACTTTTCACTTTTCATTTTTAGGCCTTCTAGCTCAAAGTCTCATCAAAAGTTTCTTAATCTCATTGTTTTTCCTTTCCACTTCTCACTGTGGAGTGATAAGGAATACTGAACTCAATTGTATTCCCTTGTCCTTAGCTCAAGCGGCTAAGTCAGAAAAGGTAAATGCTGACCCTTGACCAGAGTACAGCACCCTAGGAATCACAGTACCAGTTAGTAGATTTAGAGCTTTAATTGGTGCCTTGGCTGTTTGGGCCTTGGTGGGATATAACCAAAGGCATCCAGTTGCCATATCCACAATGACCAATAGACGTAAATATCCTTCCGATGGCGGTAATGGACTTATCTAGTCCGTTTGGAACTTTTCAAAAGGCTTATCTGGCTGTCCTTGTGAGACTGGCATTTGTGGCTCTGACGTGGATTTGTTTACCCTGTGGCATGTCTCCCACATAGCGAGAGTCTTAGCCACATTTCATCTCATATTAGGCCACTGATATTTGTTTTTAGCTTTAAGAAGTGAAATCTCACAACCTGAATGTGCAGCTTGGCTTGCTTGTTAAATAATTTGAGTACAGGCAAATACAGGGGAATAATCTTGTTGCTTTCAGGCCTAGCAACAATGATTCGATCATCTTTAAGTTTGTAAATATATTTATATCGATAGCCTTTTGGAAATATTCCTAATAACAATCAATTGAGTTCTGAATCTGGCTCTGGGGATTTTCTAATAACATACAGTTTATGTGAGGCTTGTACTGCTAGCTTATCTGCCAGACTATTATCCATTGTGTCAGAAGAAGTATGTAATTTTTGATGGCTTGGCTCATGAAGCACTGAAATGTCTGGCTTAATCTTAAGGCATCAGCAATATAGTTCCATATTCCAATATGAACGAGAGGCTTCTTTCTGTCGTTCAGAAACCCATTTGAAATCTAATAGCTTAAATGTTAAGATCATTGTTAGATGATCTTGCCAAGTAATCACAATCAGTAACAAGTTACAAGGCACAACAGCAGGTAACAACTAGTTACAGATTACAAGGTACATGTTACAACAAGTAATAACAAGCTATAATTAAAAGTTATAGTTAAAAGTTTCTTCAGTGGTGTAAACTTGGATTTAGTTTTCACAAAAATTACCGACATATTTTGCATTGGAGAATGTTCTCCATCATTGTAAAACTAATAGAACTAGTTGTGGGAGAGATATTGCATTTTATTATTAAACTCTTTTCAGGTTTTGTTTAAGTAATTCAGCCTGCGTATTTAAGTCAACAAATACTCTATCTAAAATATTTGTATGTGCTTTAGTCAAGGGCACAAATTCTTTTTAGCTTCTGGAATAAACCTATATGAAGAAATTATTGATTTACTGAAATTTGGTAGAAAATTTCTAGCAAAATTTAGAAATTCCAAAATGCTCTGAAATTGTTCCAAAGTCGTCGAAGTTGTCAACCTTATAAGCTTTACTTTATATGCATCAGTTAATCTCATGCCCTTATTAGTTCTCTGGAATCCAAGAAATTCAACCTGTTTTGGAATAACTGAGACTTATGTAATGAAACTCTATGTGTTGCCTCTTTTAAGATCATAAGCATTTGGTCTAAGGCATTATAATGTTCTTCAAATGTATCATGACATAAATACACATCATCAACATATACCTGTACATTCTTAATTTCTTTAAGTTGATCTACTCTATCTCTTGTAGATAAGGCAGGGCTGTTAAGAAATCCTGGTGGCAACACTGTCCAACAGTACTCTTTTCCTGCCTATGAAAACCTGTAATCCAGTAACTTTCCTAGCAATAGGATGTGCCCAAAACCATTGGCTAAATCTATGGTACACTTATATTTTCTCCTCTATATTGAGACTAAAATCCCTGTAGAGTGACAATTTTGGGTAGCAATTATAGGAGTCACTTTCCCCATCAGAACAGTTCTCCTCATAATTTGGGTTCCAATGTATGTGAAGATGCCTTTGCTTGTCCATAACACAGCGCTTAATAAATGCAAGTGAAGAGATGAAAACGTTCCATTTCAAAGCATATCCAGGCTGCAACTGAAAGAGAGGATGTTATCTTCCAGCTCAAGCTTCACTACCCATCCATACACTGGCAAGACAGAAGGAATTCAGTGAACTCTGTGGCTGGAAAGTCAGGAGGAAATGAACGAATGAATTCAGGTCAGTAAATGGCGGGATGGCCTCAGGCATTTGTGTTCCCTGAAAGAGACACAATTCTGGCTGAGACTGTAGGTTAGGGAATTGTGAGATGCAGCAATCAAAGCGGTGGGAAAGTGTGAGACAAGGGAGCCATGGGATTTTGGCACTGGTCCCATTCAATCCCGCAATCACAAAATAGCTTGGCCAAGATCCACAGAAGACACACCCTACTGTCCCAGGGCACTCTCCATTTTCATGGTAGCCATCGTTTCCTCAGCTTGCAGGTTGCTTAGGAGACCTGCACTCAAGTCTGCAGAAGTTTCAGCTTTCAGCAAGAGGCCTACAGCTTATAAATGTTGAATAGAGAGCAATGCATTCTAATTCTCCAGGTTATCAGCCGGGTGGCCAAGCCTATAGAAATACTGGGCAAATTTCCTAAGCTGGTCTGAAATAGGAGAGTCCAGATGGGCTGATCGAATGGCGATCATGGCCAGCCACAGAGAGATTCTCAACGTTGTCTCCTCCAGCCACATAAGAAAGTTTGGAAATTGGAGGAGGCTGAAGAACGAATCATTCCCGGAGGAACAATTGCTATGGAAGGTTTGTGCCCCAAAGGCCACTCCTGAGCAGGGAATACTGTTCAAAATGTGACCCCTTCTGGTTATGGGGCTCGATCAACAGATTTCAAGGAAACAATGGATATGGATTCACCATCAGACACAAAGCCTGCCAAAAGGAGTTGCTAGTGCAGTGTCCCTACAACCCAAGGAGACACCGTGGATGATGTGAGTGTGTCCCATGATCATGCAGTGCATACTGACCTCTGTTCTTAGAAGCACATCATTATGCATTTAGTTTGCCCACTCAAGCTGGGCACCCAGGGGAAAAAACCGGTAGGCAATCCAAGCACCCATTTTGGCAAGGACTTTCAAATGATGGATATACGCTGCCAGTTCAGCGTGCCAAGAGCATCAGAGCATGGGAATCTCAGAAGGCCCTAGTTTGCTCCATGGCTTCCAAAGTTTCCTGGTCCTACGGATCACTTTGGCAATCCACCAAAAGAGCAATTCCAGAACCTCTTTCCACATTGCTTCAAGATCTGCGACCCCGATTTTTCCCTTGGGTGGCCAGCTCTATCAGACCCACTCAATGTGGAGTGACATGCTTCTCAGACCAGAAGTCGATCTCCACTGCCTCACCATGGGACACACTCTGAACATCCATGAAGGCTACTTGGATTGTAGTGACACCACGTCAGCAACTCCTTTTTGCTGACTTTGTGTCTGATGGTGAATGCATATCCATTGTTTCCTTGAATCCACTGGCTCGGGCCCCATGACCATAAGGGATTATATTTTGAACTGTATTCCATTGCTCAGAGAGTAGCTTTTGAGGCACAAACCCCATAAGGCAATTTTTCCTCTGAGAATGCTCATTCTTCAGCCTCATCCAATTTCAAAGTTTCCTGCGTGACTAGAGGGAGACAATGTTAAGAATCTCTCTGTAGTGAGCTGTGATCACCGTTCAGCTAAGCCATCTGGGCTCTCCTATTTCAGACCAGGTGAGGGAAATGTGCCCATTGTTCCTATGGGGTTGGACCTTGGACTGATAGCCTGAATACTTAGAATATGGTGCTCTCTCTGCAACATTTATAAGCTGCAGGTCTTGGGCTGAAAACTGGACCACCTGAAGACTTCTGTGTAGGTCTCCTAAGCAACCTGAAACCTGGAGAAAAAATGGCTACCATGGGAATGTAGAGTGCTCTGGAATAGTAGGGTGTGCTTCTGTGGGTCTTGGCCAAGCTGTTTTGTGGTTGAGGTATTGAATGGGACCAGTGCCAAAATCCCGTGGCTCCTTGTCTCACACTTTTCCACTGTCTGGGTTGCTGTATCCCAACATTTTCTAGCCTACGCATCCCAACATTTTCCTAGCCTACAGCCTCAGGCAGAAATTCCTTCCATTCAGGGCACTGGAATCTGTGAAGCCATCCCATATTTACTGACCTGAATTTATTTGTCCATTCCTCCTGACTTTTCAGTCTCAGAGTCCCTGAATTCTTTCTTTCTAGGCAGTGTGTAGATGGGTAGTGAAGCTAGAGCAGGATACAACCTTTCTGTAAGTTGCAATCTGGATACGCTATGGAATAGAACCATTTCACCTCTTCACATGCATTTCCTAAGTGCCCTCCATGAGAAACTATGCCTCTGTTATTGTACAAGGCAAAATGATTCAGGGAGAGAAATGTAGGAAATGGAAGTCCCAATGCTCTACCTGAGGCCCATGGCACGTAAGTCACTTAGAAGGCATGTTTGGACTCCTTGAAAAGTTCTCACATCTTTCTACCACTCTCCCATGATGCTCTGTTTCTGTGGTCTCGATAATTCGTCATTGATTCTGTCAATCATTGTGGATGATACCCTATGTTTTCCTGTTACAGTAATATTTTCTTTAATGTTCTATGAATATATATGTATTTATACATGTATAGTCGCATCTCTGTGTGAATTTCATCTTACTTTGCACTGGATCTTCCCACCATGTTTATCCTACCAATTACAAAGAAGGAAAACCACATATGCAGAAGTTCTTTGGACTCTTTTCTCTTCAGGAGGTCCTTCCATGTAAACTATACAAGATCTCATGAGGAGAATTGACATTTCCTTGGTATTCCTGAGTTTGGCACTACTCACAATGCATGAATATGGCCTTCAGTCCATCTATCAAAACTCTGACAAGCTTTGTCTCCATAGAGTGAAGAAGGCAACAGTTTGAAGTCTTCTTGGAATGCAGTCATTTCAGATAGAACACTATGTACTGTTGCATGGAGCAACTGACTCCACTGCGTGGGAATATAAAAGCTGAAATTAGTGGTACATTAAGATTATGATCTAGCTCTTCAGTTTTTAATGTTTGAAGTCCTTCTCAGTGCTTTCAAATCACTTCCCCAATATACATGGATACAGAAAGGAGTTTATGGGGACTCGACGACACATTGATCTGAAGTTGTAGACAGTATGTTTTCTACAGAAAGTCTGTGCATGCGTGTCTCTTTGCTTTTCACTGTGTGCAGACTCCTGTGTGTTTCTGTGTTTAGGCCTTTACAAGGCCAACTTAGGAGGATCACTGTTCTGCTCACCATTTCGTGTGTAGTCTGAGAGCTTGGTTCAGGAGCGCTCGTTTCTTTGGAAATGCCAGATCACAAACTTAGGGTGTGTGTTGGGACCCTTCTTGGTTGTGAGCCTTTGACCTAAGGGCTACATCCCTGGATGCCAGGCCAGGCAATGCCTAGAAATGGATGGAACTCTTCTTCATGTCAGAAGGCTGAGGATCAGGATACCCAGATGTTCTCTTCCACAGAAGCCTTGCTTTTGGGACCCAGAACCAGACGCAGTTGCTTCTATCTCTCCTTTTCTGCTCTCTGCTCACTGCCAATCATTTATTGGGACTCAAGGTATGTGAGAAACCATCAGTGGATCAAATTTTCGTGAGTTCCTTCCCTTTGAGGCAGAACATTTTGTGGATGTTTGAAAGCAAGGGCCAACTCTGCCTGTGATCCACCTCAAGAGGCTTAGATATGGCCAGCAAGAGGTTTGCAAACCATGTGTTTTTCCCGCTTCAGAGAGTGTGAGCCAGTAGCCAATGATTGCAATGCATACGTGTTGATTCTGGACTTCTGCTGTTCCATCAAACACTTGAGGTGGTTCGAATGGTGTGGCTGGTTCTTGCCCAGACTGATGGCTCAAGTCCATTCCTCAGACAATGAAGTAATGTGGAAAGAGGCTTTTGTTTTGGTCTCTTTGGTGGAAAGCTGAATTGATCCAGAGGACTGGGAACTTCAGAAGCCATGGAGGAAAGCAGGGCTTTCAGGGATCGCATCCTCTGATACACTTGGCACGCTGTGGTCACAGTGAATTTCAGTCATTCGCTGGCTGAACAAGGGCTTAAGATTATGATCTAGCTCTTCAGTTTTAATGTTTGAAGTCCTTCTCAGTGCTTTCAAATCACTTCCCCAATATACATGGATACAGAAAGGAGTTTATGGGGACTCGACGACACATTGATCTGAAGTTGTAGACAGTATGTTTTCTACAGAAAGTCTGTGCATGCGTGTCTCTTTGCTTTTCACTGTGTGCAGACTCCTGTGTGTTTCTGTGTTTAGGCCTTTACAAGGCCAACTTAGGAGGATCACTGTTCTGCTCACCATTTCGTGTGTAGTCTGAGAGCTTGGTTCAGGAGCGCTCGTTTCTTTGGAAATGCCAGATCACAAACTTAGGGTGTGTGTTGGGACCCTTCTTGGTTGTGAGCCTTTGACCTAAGGGCTACATCCCTGGATGCCAGGCCAGGCAATGCCTAGAAATGGATGGAACTCTTCTTCATGTCAGAAGGCTGAGGATCAGGATACCCAGATGTTCTCTTCCACAGAAGCCTTGCTTTTGGGACCCAGAACCAGACGCAGTTGCTTCTATCTCTCCTTTTCTGCTCTCTGCTCACTGCCAATCATTTATTGGGACTCAAGGTATGTGAGAAACCATCAGTGGATCAAATTTTCGTGAGTTCCTTCCCTTTGAGGCAGAACATTTTGTGGATGTTTGAAAGCAAGGGCCAACTCTGCCTGTGATCCACCTCAAGAGGCTTAGATATGGCCAGCAAGAGGTTTGCAAACCATGTGTTTTTCCCGCTTCAGAGAGTGTGAGCCAGTAGCCAATGATTGCAATGCATACGTGTTGATTCTGGACTTCTGCTGTTCCATCAAACACTTGAGGTGGTTCGAATGGTGTGGCTGGTTCTTGCCCAGACTGATGGCTCAAGTCCATTCCTCAGACAATGAAGTAATGTGGAAAGAGGCTTTTGTTTTGGTCTCTTTGGTGGAAAGCTGAATTGATCCAGAGGACTGGGAACTTCAGAAGCCATGGAGGAAAGCAGGGCTTTCAGGGATACGCATCCTCTGATACACTTGGCACGCTGTGGTCACAGTGAATTTCAGTCATTTGCGAAGCCCTGGCTGAACAAGGGCTTAAGTCATCTACAGGCTTTTTACCCTGTGTGGCCATCTTGATAGGACCAACTCAGTTCGGAGTGAAGGATTTCTAAGACCAGAGTTCAATCTCTCCTGCCTGAGCATGGGAACACTCAGATCATCCACGCTTACTCTTTGGGTGGTAGGGACACCACATCAGCAGCTCCTTTTGTCAGGCTTTGTGTCTGAGGCTGAATCCATATCCATTATTTCCTTCAATTCTATTGATCAAGTCCCATACCCAGAGGGATAATATTTTGAACAGTATTCTCCTGCTTACGGAGTGGTCTTTGAAGCACAAGCCTAACAGAGGAATTTTCCTCTGGGAATGAGGCATTCTTTGGCCTGATCCACTGTCCAAGCATTCCTACATGGCTGTAGGGGAGACAGCATTGAGAATCTCTCTGTGGCTAACCATGATCGCCATTCAGCCAGGCCATCTGGACTCTCCTATTTCAGACGAGCTGAGGGAAATATGCCTAGGGTTACTATGGGGGTGACAACTGGACTAACAACCCGGAGAATTAGAATATGTTGTTCTCTCTGCAGCATTTGTAAGCAGTAGGTCTTGGGTTGAAAGCTGAACATCATGCAGACTTGAGTGCAGGTCTCCTAAGCAACCTGAATTCTGAGGAAACAATGGCTACCATGGGAATGGAGAGTGTTGTATGATGGGGGTCTGGCCTCCGTGGCTCTTGGCCAAGCTGTTATGTGACTGAGAGACTGAACAGAACCAGACTCAAAACCAGTGACTCCCTTGTCTCACATTTTGCCACTGTTTGGGTCACTGCATGCCATGATTCCCTAGCCTACAGCCTCATCCAGAAATTCCTCCCATTCAAGTCACTGGAATCCGTGAAGTCATCCCACCATTTACTGCTCTGAATTCATTTGTCCAGTTCCTCCTGTCTTTCCAGTTTAAGAGTACCTGAATTCCTTTTTCTTGGCAACGTGTGGATGGGTAGTGAAACTAGAGCAGGAGGAAACATCCGTTCTTTAAGTTTGAGCCTGGATGTGCTTTGGAATGGAACCTTTTCATCTATTCACTTGCATTTTCTCTGCACTCTCCATGAGAAACTGTGCTTCTGCTAATGTACAATGCAAAGTGATCCAGGTAGAGCCCTGATGTGAACGGAAGTCATAATGCTCTAGGTGAGGTCTCTGGCACATAAGCTAGTTCGAAGTACTGTTTGTACTCCATGAGCAAGTTCTCACACATTTCCCCGCTCTGTCTCCCATGATGTTTTTCTCTGTTGTCTCCATAATTTGGAAAAAATTTCGTCAATCATCAAGCGAGAAAAAAAGAGAGAATCCATATGTTTTCTTTTTACAGTAGTATTCTATTTAACGTTCTAGAAATATACAGGGATTTATACATGTTTAGTCTCATCTCTGTGTGAACTTCATCTTACATTGGACAGTACTTTCTCACCATGCTTATCCTACCAATTACAACGAAGGTGAAAACTATAAATGCAGAAACTCTTGGGTCTCTCCTCTCTTCAGGAAGTCTTTCCATGTAGGCTATAGAAGTTTTCATGAGCAGAACTGATGTTTCCTTTGTATTGATTATTTTGGCACAACTCACAATGTATGAACATAGTCTTAAGTCCTTCTGGAAAACTCTTGCAAACTTTGTCTCCACCGAGTGAAGAAGACAAAGGTTGAACATCTTCTTGGAATGCAGGCATTTCAGATAGAAAAACGTGCACTACAGAACGGAGCAATTGACTCCTCTGCGCGAGATTATCAGAGCCAAAATTAGGGGGAAAATTCAGAGTGTGGTTTACTTCTTCAGAACAGAACCAGACTCAAAACCAGTGACTCCCTTGTCTCACATTTTGCCACTGTTTGGGTCACTGCATGCCATGATTCCCTAGCCTACAGCCTCATCCAGAAATTCCTCCCATTCAAGTCACTGGAATCCGTGAAGTCATCCCACCATTTACTGCTCTGAATTCATTTGTCCAGTTCCTCCTGTCTTTCCAGTTTAAGAGTACCCTGAATTCCTTTTTCTTGGCAACGTGTGGATGGGTAGTGAAACTAGAGCAGGAGGAAACATCCGTTCTTTAAGTTTGAGCCTGGATGTGCTTTGGAATGGAACCTTTTCATCTATTCACTTGCATTTTCTCTGCACTCTCCATGAGAAACTGTGCTTCTGCTAATGTACAATGCAAAGTGATCCAGGTAGAGCCCTGATGTGAACGGAAGTCATAATGCTCTAGGTGAGGTCTCTGGCACATAAGCTAGTTCAAGTACTGTTTGTACTCCATGAGCAAGTTCTCACACATTTCCCCGCTCTGTCTCCCATGATGTTTTTCTCTGTTGTCTCCATAATTTGGAAAAAATTTCGTCAATCATCAAGCGAGAAAAAATGAGAGAATCCATATGTTTTCTTTTTACAGTAGTATTCTATTTAACGTTCTAGAAATATACAGGGATTTATACATGTTTAGTCTCATCTCTGTGTGAACTTCATCTTACATTGGACAGTACTTTCTCACCATGCTTATCCTACCAATTACAACGAAGGTGAAAACTATAAATGCAGAAACTCTTGGGTCTCTCCTCTCTTCAGGAAGTCTTTCCATGTAGGCTATAGAAGTTTTCATGAGCAGAACTGATGTTTCCTTTGTATTGATTATTTTGGCACAACTCACAATGTATGAACATAGTCTTAAGTCCTTCTGGAAAACTCTTGCAAACTTTGTCTCCACCGAGTGAAGAAGACAAAGGTTGAACATCTTCTTGGAATGCAGGCATTTCAGATAGAAAAACGTGCACTACAGAACGGAGCAATTGACTCCTCTGCGCGAGATTATCAGAGCCAAAATTAGGGAACATTCAGAGTGTGGTTTACTTCTTCAGTCTTTAGTCTTTGAAATCCTTCTCAATGCTTTCAAATCACTTCCCTGGTGAACAAGGATACAGGATGGATTTCATGGGGACTCGACAACGCATTGATTTGAAGTTGTAGACAGTATATTTTCTACAGAAAGTGTGTGCGTGTGTGTCTCTTTACTTCTCACTGTGTGAGGATTCCTGTGTGTTTATGTGCTTAGGGCTGTCGAAGTCAAACCATAGTAGAGATCACCGTTGTGCTTACCATTTCAAATGTAGTCTGAGAGTTTTGGTCAGGAGCACCCATTTCCTTGGACATGTCAGATCACAAACTTTGGGTGGATATTGGTATCATTCTTCACTGTGATCCTTTTGACCTAAGAGGTACATTTCTGTATGCCAGCCCTGGCAATCCCTAGAAATGGATGGAGCTCTTCATCATGCCAGAAGGTCAGGATATCCAGAAGTTCCCCTCCATAGAAGTCTTGCTTTTTGGAACCCAGAAGCAGAAGCCTTTGTTTCTATCTTACTTTATTTTTCCTGTTCTCTGCTCACTGACCATCATTTTCTGGGATACAAGGTATGTTGGAAACCATCGTCGCGGTCAATTTTTCATGAGTTCCTTCCTTTGAAGGCAGATCTGTTCTGTGGGTGCTTGCACGCAAGGAGAAATTCTGCCTGTAGTCCACCTCCAAATGCTCAGATATGGCCAGCAAGAGATTTGCAAACCATGTGTTTTCCCCACTTCAGAGAGTGTGGGCCCATAGCCAATGATTGCAACATGTGCATGTTGATTCAGGACTTCTGCTGTTGAATCAATCGACTGAGGTGGTCTGCATAGTGGATTGTGATTGCCAGGAATGATGGCAGAGCTCCATTCCTCACACCCTGAAGCAACGTGGAAAGGAGCTCTGTTGTTGGTTTTTGGTGGCAAGCCCAAGTGATCCAGAGGACCTGGGACCTTTGGAAGCCGGGGAGCAAACCAAGGCCTTCAAGATTCCCATGCAGTGATGCTCTTGGAACGCTGGTATTGCAGCTCATATCAGTCATTTGGAAAGCCCTGGTTGAAACAGGGCCTTGGACCACCTATGGGGTTTTTCCTCTGAGTGGCCAGCTTCATCGGACCAACTCCATATGGAGTGACGAGTTTCTAAGTGAAGAAGTCCATATGCACTGCCTGACGAGGGGACACACTCAGATCATTCACACTGGCTCCTTGGGACTTAGGAATACCATGCTAACAACTCCTTTGGGCAGTCTTTGTGTCTGATTGTGAATCCATATCCATCGTTTCCTTGAATTCTCTTGATCCAGCCCCATACCAGAAGGGATGATGTTTTGGCATGATTCATGTGCTCAGGGAGAGGTCTTTGGGGCAGAAACCTCACATAGCAATTTTTCTCTGGGAATGAGGCTTTCTTCTTCCTCATCCAATTTCAAAGCTTCCCTGCATGCCTAGAGTGGAGACAACATTGAGAGCTTCTATGTGGCTAGCCAAGAACAGTATTTGGTCAGACCATCTGAACTCTTGCATTTCAGACGAACTGAGGGAAATGTGCCAAGGGTTCCTATGATCTCGGTCATTGGGCTGATAATCTCAAGAATTAGAATGGGTTGCTCTCTCTTCAAGATTTTTAAGCTACAGGTCTCAGACTGAGAGCTGAACCTCGTGCAGACTTGAGTACAGATTTCCTTTTCAACCTGAATGCTGAAAACAATGGCTACCTTGTTTATGGAGAGTGATCTGGGACAGTGGGGTGTGTTTTCTGTAGGTTTTGGCCAAGTTTTATAAGATTGAGTAATTGAAGTTGTTGAGGCCAAAATTCAGTGGCTCTCTCTCGTCTCACAATTAGCCACCATTTGGGCTGCTGCTTCCTACAATTCTGTAGCCTACAGATTCATAGAAATTCCTCTCTTTCAGGACACTGGAATCTGTGAGGCCATTGCACTCTTTACTGCTCTGAATTCATTCGTCCAGTTCCTCCTGATGTTCTAGTCTCAGAGTCCCTGAATTCCTTCTATCTTAAGAGTGTGTGGACGGATAGTGAAACTTGAGCAGGAGGATACATCCTTTTCTAAGTGGCAGCCTGGATGTGCTTTGGAATGGAATATTTTCATCTCTTCACTTGCATTTCACAAGCACTGTCCATGAGAACGTGGGACTCTTCTAATGTAAAAGTCAAATTGATCCAGGGAGAACCTCATGCAAATGTAAGTCCCAATGCTCTACCTGAGGCCCTTGGAACATAAGCCACTTCGAGGGAGTCTTTGGACTCTGTGAGCATGTTCTCACACATTTTCCTCACTCAAGCTCCCATGATGCACTTTTCTGTTGTCTCAATAATTCATCGTAGATTCTGTCAATCACTGAGGAAAAGAACAAGAGATACCATACATTCTCTTTGTGGCAGTAGTATTGTCTTTAATGTTATATATACATTTATACATGTATAGTCTCATCTCTGTATGAGCTTCATCTTACTTTGCAATGAAATTTCCCAAAATGTTTATCCTGCCAATTACAAGGCCTGTGAAAACCAAAATTCAGAAGCTGTAGGGACTCTTCTCTCTTCTGGAGGTCTTTTCAGGTAGACAATACAAGCTTCCATGTGGAGAACTGACATTTCCTTGGTATGCATGAGTTTGGAACAAGTTAGGTTGTATGAATATGGCCTTAAATATGTTAGGCAAAACTCTTGCAAGTTTTGTCGCCTTAGAGTGAAGAAGACAACAATTTGAAATCTTCTTGGAATGCACTCATTTCTGATAGAACAACATGCACTATGGCACGGAGAAACTGACTCGTCTGTGTGAGTAAATCCAAGCAGGAACGAGAGGTACATTCAAAATATGGCTTAGCTCTTCAGTTTTTCATCTTTGAAGTCCTCCTCAATGCTTTCAAATTACTTCTCCCAATGCACATGGATACAGGATGGATTTCATGGGCACTCAAGGACACGTTGATTTGAAGTTGTAGACAGTGTGTTTTCTATAGAAAGAGTTTGCATGTGTGGCTCTTTCTTTCTAACTGTGTTCACATTCCTTATTGCTTACATGCTTAGGCCTTTTGAAGTCAAACGGTAGGAGGGATCACCGTTGTGGTCACTAATTTGAATGTAGTCTGAGAGTTTGGTTCAGGAGTGAGAATTTCTTTGGAAATGCCAGATTGAAGTTTTGAGTGGATGTTGGTACCCTTCTTCATTGTGAACCTTTTGTCCTAAAAGGTACATTCCTGTATGCTAGGCCGACAATGCCTAGAAATGGCTGGAGCTCACCTTCATGCCAGCTGTCTGAGGCCAGATGTTCCCTCCACATAAGCTTTACTTTTGCTCGAGAGTTGCTTCTATCTTCCTCTATTTTTCCTGCTGCCTGCTCACTGCCCTTCATTTTCTGGGACTCAAGCTCCCATGATGCACTTTTCTGTTGTCTCAATAATTCATCGTAGATTCTGTCAATCACTGAGGAAAAGAACAAGAGATACCATACATTCTCTTTGTGGCAGTAGTATTGTCTTTAATGTTATATATACATTTATACATGTATAGTCTCATCTCTGTATGAGCTTCATCTTACTTTGCAATGAAATTTCCCAAAATGTTTATCCTGCCAATTACAAGGCCTGTGAAAACCAAAATTCAGAAGCTGTAGGGACTCTTCTCTCTTCTGGAGGTCTTTTCAGGTAGACAATACAAGCTTCCATGTGGAGAACTGACATTTCCTTGGTATGCATGAGTTTGGAACAAGTTAGGTTGTATGAATATGGCCTTAAATATGTTAGGCAAAACTCTTGCAAGTTTTGTCGCCTTAGAGTGAAGAAGACAACAATTTGAAATCTTCTTGGAATGCACTCATTTCTGATAGAACAACATGCACTATGGCACGGAGAAACTGACTCGTCTGTGTGAGTAAATCCAAGCAGGAACGAGAGGTACATTCAAAATATGGCTTAGCTCTTCAGTTTTTCATCTTTGAAGTCCTCCTCAATGCTTTCAAATTACTTCTCCCAATGCACATGGATACAGGATGGATTTCATGGGCACTCAAGGACACGTTGATTTGAAGTTGTAGACAGTGTGTTTTCTATAGAAAGAGTTTGCATGTGTGGCTCTTTCTTTCTAACTGTGTTCACATTCCTTATTGCTTACATGCTTAGGCCTTTTGAAGTCAAACGGTAGGAGGGATCACCGTTGTGGTCACTAATTTGAATGTAGTCTGAGAGTTTGGTTCAGGAGTGAGAATTTCTTTGGAAATGCCAGATTGAAGTTTTGAGTGGATGTTGGTACCCTTCTTCATTGTGAACCTTTTGTCCTAAAAGGTACATTCCTGTATGCTAGGCCGACAATGCCTAGAAATGGCTGGAGCTCACCTTCATGCCAGCTGTCTGAGGCCAGATGTTCCCTCCACATAAGCTTTACTTTTTGGAACTCAGAACCAGAAGCAGTTGCTTCTATCTTCCTCTATTTTTCCTGCTGCCTGCTCACTGCCCTTCATTTTCTGGGACTCAAGTATGTTGGAAATCATCAGCATGGTTGATTTGTTTGTGACTTCCTTCCTTTGGAGGCAGATCCATTTTCTGGTTGCTTGCTAGAAAGTGCCAACTTTGCCTGTGGTCCACCTCCAGGTGCTAAATATGGTGAGCATGAGCTTTGCCAGCCATATTTTCCCCCACCTTACTGTGTGTGAGCCCGTTGCAAGGTTCACAGCTTGTGTGTGTTAATTCTGGACTTTTGTGTTCCATTAAACACCTGACGTGGTCCAACTTGTGTGGCTGCTCCTTTCCAGGATTGATGGAAGAGCTCCATTCCTCACAACCTGAACCAATGTGGAAAGGGGCCAAGCTTTGTTGGCAAGCCAAAGTGAACTGGAGGACCTGGTACCTTCAGAAGCCATGGAGGAAACCAGGGTGTTCTGAAATTCCCTCACTCTGATGTTTTGGCATGTGAGGTGACAGCGCATAACTGTCATTTGGGAATCCCTGGCTGAAACTGGAGTTTGGACCACCTACCGGCTTTATCGTCTGAGTGGCCAGCTTGATCGGACCAACTCACTGTGGAGGGATGAGCTTCTAAGACCAGAGGTCGATCTCCACTGCCTGACCATGGGACATGCTCAGATCATCCACGCTGGGTCCTTGGATTGCAGGGACGCTGCAGTAGCAACTTTTTGACAGGCTTTATGTCTGATGGTGAATGCATATCCATTGTTTTTGAATTCTCTTTTTTTTTAAGATTTTTTCTGAGGGTAGAGGGTGAGGGAGGGGTTCGGTGGGCCACTTCTATTGGTATTTCATTCATCTATTTTATCCATCTTTGTTCTTTGGCCTGTGTGGGCCTCCCTTCACAGTGGCCTCTCTCGTCGCAGAACACTGGCTCTGGGCACATGTGCTCCAGAGCTCCAGCTCGGTAATTGGACACATCGGTCAAGTGGCTCCATAGTACATGAGATCTTCCCAGGCCAGGGATCAAACGGGCACCCTTGCACTGCAACGTGGTGTCCTTACCCACTGGACCACCAGGAAACCCCTCTTTGAATTATCTTGATAGAGTCCCATATCCAGAAGGGAGGACATTTTAAACACATTCTCCTTCTCAGGGAGTGGCCTTTAGGGCACAAACCATGCAAATCAATTTTTCCTCCCAGAATGAGGCCTTCTGCATCCTCCTCCAATTTCCAAGCTTTCTAGCGTGGCTGGAGGAGACAACGTTGACAATCTCTCTGAGGCTAGCCATGATCAACATTCGGACATGCCTTATGTTCTCTCCTGCTTCTGATGACCTGCAGGAAAAAGCCCAGTGTGTCTATGGAGTTGGCCATTGGGCTGATAACCTGGAGAATTAGAATATTCTGTGCAGTTCTTCTAAGCAACATGAATGCTGAGGCAACAGTGGCCACCATGGGAATGGAGAGTACTCTGGAACAGTAATGTGTGTCCTCTGTGCATCTTGGCCAACCTTTTATATGATTGAGGGATTGAAAGGACCAGTGACAAAATCCAGTAGTTCCCTTGTCTCACACTAGGCCAACACTTGGGTTGCTGCATCCCACAGTTCCAAAACCTACAACCTTAGCCAGAAATGCCTCCCTTTCTGGGAATTGGAATCCGTGAAGCCAACCCACCATTTATTGTTCTGGATTAATCTGTCCAGTTCCTCCTGACTTTCCAGCCTCATAGTCCCTGAATTCCTTCTTCCTTGGCATCGTGTGGACGGGTAATGAAGCGTGAGCAGGAGGATACATCCTTTCTCTAAGTGACAGCCTATATGTGCATTAGAATGGATTGTTTTCAGCTATTCACTTGCATTTCCATATCACTGTCCATGAGAAACTATTCCTCTGCTAATAAAGAAGCTAAATTGATTCAGGGAGAGTCTTGTTGTGAAAAGTCCCAATACTCTACCTAAAGCCCTTGGAACATAAACCACCTCGAAGGAATGTTTGAACTCTGTGAGCATGTTCTCACATATTTCCACCACTTTGTCTCCCTTGATACTGTTTTTCAGTTGTCTCAATAATTCGTCGTAGATTCTGGCAATCTTCAGGGAAGAAAACAACAGATATCATGTTATTTGTGTGTGTGTGTGTGTGTGTGTGACAGTAGTATTGTCTTTAATGTTCTTCTCTGTGTGAATTTCATTTTATTCTGCACTGGACTTTCCCACAATGTTTATCCTACTAATTACAAGGAATGTGAAAACCAGAAATGCACACGCTCTCAGGGCACTTCTCTCTTCTGGAGCTCTTTCAATGTTGGTTATATAGCTTTCATGAGGAGAAATGACATTTCCTTGATCCTCATGAGTTTGGCACAACTCGTAATGTGTGAGCATGGCCTTTAGTCCATTTGGCAAAACTCTTGCAAGGTTTATGTGCATAAAGTGAAGAAATCAGAGATTTGAAATCTTGTTGGAATGCAGGAATTTCAAAGAGAATAACATGCAATAAGACACGGAGAAACTGACACCACTGAGTAAGAATATTAGAGCAGTAATTGGAGGTGTATTTACAACATGGTTTAGCCATTTAGGTTTCCGTCTTTGAAGTCTTCTAAATGTTTTCAAATCACGTCTCCAGATTGACATGGCTACAGGAAGTATTTCATGGAGACTTGAAAACGATTGATTTGTAGACAGTGTGTTGTGTACAGAAAGTGCGTGCATGTGTGTGTCTTTGTTTTTCACTGTGGGTGGATTCCTGTGTGTTTGTGTGCTTAGGCCTTTCCAAGCAAACGGTAGGTGGGATCACAATTGTGGTCACTATTTCTTATGGATTCTGAGACTTTCGGTCAGGAGCGTGCATTTCTTGGGAAATGCCAGATCGAAACTTTGTGTGGGTGTTGGTACCCTTCTTCATTGTGAGCCTTTTGACCAAAGAGGTCCATCCCTGGATCCCAGGCCAGGCAATGCCTATAAATGGATGCAGTTCTTCTTCATGCCAGCAGTCTGAGGCTCAGGATACCCAGATGTTCCCCTCCGCAGGAGCCTTTCTTTCTGAACCGAGAGACAGAATCGGTAGTTTCTATCTTTATTTTTGCTGCTCTCTGCTCACTGACCATCATTTTCTGGGACTGAAGACATGTTGGAAACCACCAGCATGTTTTATTTTTGTGAGTTCCTTCATTTGAATGCAGACCCACTTTGTGGATACTTGCAAACAAGGGCCACCTCTGCCTGTGGTGCACATGCAGATGCTCAGATACGGAGAGCAAGAGGTTTCCAAACCATGTGTTTTACCTGCATTAGTGAGTGAAAGCCCGTTACCAAGTTTTAGACGTGCATGTTGATTCTGGACTTCTGCTGTTCCATCAATTCCCTGAGGTGGTCCGCATGTAGTGGCTAGTGCATCTTCTGGAGCTCTTTCAATGTTGGTTATATAGCTTTCATGAGGAGAAATGACATTTCCTTGATCCTCATGAGTTTGGCACAACTCGTAATGTGTGAGCATGGCCTTTAGTCCATTTGGCAAAACTCTTGCAAGGTTTATGTGCATAAAGTGAAGAAATCAGAGATTTGAAATCTTGTTGGAATGCAGGAATTTCAAAGAGAATAACATGCAATAAGACACGGAGAAACTGACACCACTGAGTAAGAATATTAGAGCAGTAATTGGAGGTGTATTTACAACATGGTTTAGCCATTTAGGTTTCCGTCTTTGAAGTCTTCTAAATGTTTTCAAATCACGTCTCCAGATTGACATGGCTACAGGAAGTATTTCATGGAGACTTGAAAACGATTGATTTGTAGACAGTGTGTTGTGTACAGAAAGTGCGTGCATGTGTGTGTCTTTGTTTTTCACTGTGGGTGGATTCCTGTGTGTTTGTGTGCTTAGGCCTTTCCAAGCAAACGGTAGGTGGGATCACAATTGTGGTCACTATTTCTTATGGATTCTGAGACTTTCGGTCAGGAGCGTGCATTTCTTGGGAAATGCCAGATCGAAACTTTGTGTGGGTGTTGGTACCCTTCTTCATTGTGAGCCTTTTGACCAAAGAGGTCCATCCCTGGATCCCAGGCCAGGCAATGCCTATAAATGGATGCAGTTCTTCTTCATGCCAGCAGTCTGAGGCTCAGGATACCCAGATGTTCCCCTCCGCAGGAGCCTTTCTTTCTGAACCGAGAGACAGAATCGGTAGTTTCTATCTTTATTTTTGCTGCTCTCTGCTCACTGACCATCATTTTCTGGGACTGAAGACATGTTGGAAACCACCAGCATGTTTTATTTTTGTGAGTTCCTTCATTTGAATGCAGACCCACTTTGTGGATACTTGCAAACAAGGGCCACCTCTGCCTGTGGTGCACATGCAGATGCTCAGATACGGAGAGCAAGAGGTTTCCAAACCATGTGTTTTACCTGCATTAGTGAGTGAAAGCCCGTTACCAAGTTTTAGACGTGCATGTTGATTCTGGACTTCTGCTGTTCCATCAATTCCCTGAGGTGGTCCGCATGTAGTGGCTAGTGATTGCAGGATTGATGGCAGAGGAACTCCTCAGACCCTGAAGAAATGAGGAAAGGGACTCTTGACATGGTCTCTTTGGTCCACAGTCAAAGTGATCCAGCATACATGGGAACTTGGAAGCCAGGGAGGAAACTAAGGCCATCTGAGATTCCCATACTCTGGTGCTCTTGCCAGATGAGGGGACAGCACACATCAATGATTTGGAAAGCCCTGGCCAAAACAGGGGCTTGGACCACCTACCGACTTTTTCCTTGGGTGGTCAGCTTGACCGGACCAACTCAATATGAAGTGACAAGGTTTTAAGACAAGAGGTCGAACTCCACTGCCTGACCATGGAACACACTCAGATGACACTGGTTACTTGGCTTGTAGGGACTTGGTGTTATCAACACCTTTTGCAGGCTTTGTGTCTGATGCTGAATCCATATCCAATGTTTCCTTGAATTCTCTTGATCAAGAAACGTACTCAAAAGGGATGATATTTTGGACAGCATTCCCTCTTCGGAGAGTGACTTTTGATGCACAAGACTTGCAAAACAGTTCTACCCCTTAGAATGAGGCATTCTTCAGCTTCATTCAATTTCCAAGCTTCCCTGGGTGGCTGAAGGGAGACCATGTTGGGAATCTCTCTGTGGGAAGCCATGATCGCCATTCAGCCAGGTCAATTGGACTCTCCTATTTTGGACGAGCTGGGGGACATGTTCCAAGGGTTGCTATTGGATTGGCCATTAGGATGCTAATCTGGAAAATTAGAACGTGTTGCTCTCTCTACAAGGTGTGTAAACTGCAAGTCTCAGGCTTAAACCTGAACCTTGTGCAGACTTGAGTGTGGGTCTCCTAAGTGACTTTAATGCTGAGGAAACAACATTTACCATGGCAATGGAGTAGGCTCAGGCACAGCGGGTGGGTCCTTTCTGTGTCTTGGCCAAGGTTTAATGTGATTGAGGGATTGAATGGGACCAGTGCCTAAATCCAATGGCTCCCTTGTCTCACTCAGGGTCACCTCTTGGCCTGTTGCATCCCACAATTCCTTTGTCTACAGCCTCTGCCAGAATTTCCTCCCTTTCAGGGCACTGGAATCCATGAGGCCATACCTCCATTTACTGTTCCGAATTCATTCTTGAAGTTCCCTCCTGATGTTCCAGCATTAGAGTTCCCTGAATTCCTTCTTCCATGGCAGTGTGTGGATTGATAGTGAAGCTTGAGCAGGAGGATACATTTCTTCTTTAAGTTTCGGACTGTATGTGTTTTGGAATGGAATCCTTTCATCTCTTTACTTGCATTTCCTTAGCACTGTCCATGAGAAACTATGCCCTGTTAAAGTTAAAGGCAAACTGATCCAGTGAGAGCCCTGTTGTGAACCTAAGTCCCAATGCTCTAGCTGAGGTCTCTGGCATATAATCCACTTCACAGTAGTGTTTGAACTCCGTGAGTACATTCTCACACATTTCCACCACTGTGTCTCCCATGATGTTCTGTTTCGGTTGTCTCAATAATTTGTCATAGGTTCTTTCATTCCTCAAGAAAACAATGACATACCATAGATTTCCTTTGTTACAGTAGTATTCTTTTTAATGTTCAGTAAATACATATGTATATACACATGTAGAGTCTTATCTCTGTGTGAGCTTCATCTTACTTTCTACTGGAATTTCCCACCATGTTTAACCTACCAGTAACAAGGAAGGTGAAAACCAGAAATGCAGATGCTCTAGGGGATCTTCTTTCTTCCAGAGCTCCTTCCATTTAGGCAATAGAAGCTTTCATGTGGAGAACAGACATTTCTTGGTATTCACAAGTTTGACAAAATTCACCATGCATGAAAACTGCCTTAAGTCCGTCTACCAAAACTTTTGCAAGCTTTATCTCCATAGAGTGAGGAAGCCAAAGGTGTGAAATCTTCTTGGAATGCAGTCATTTCAGAGAGTACACCATGCACTTTTGCATGGACAAACTGACACTTCTGCAAGAGAATATCGAAGATGAAATTAGAGGTACATTAGAATGTGGTTTAGCCATTTTGTTTTTAGTCTTTGAAGCCCTTCTCAATGCTTTGAAATCACTTCCCCAATTCACATGGATACAGGAAGAATTTCATGGACACTCGAGGACACATTAATTTGAAGTTGTAGACAGTTTTTCTTTTTTTAGAGCAAGTGCGTTCATGTGTGTCTCTTTGCTTCTTCCTGTGTGTGGATTCCTGTGTGTTTGTGTGCATAGGCCTTTCAAAGGCCAATGATAGGAGGATCCTCATTGTGGTCACCATTTTGAATATAGTCTGAGAGTTTGGGTCAATATCGCAGGTTTCTTTGGAAATGCCAGATCTCAAATTTGGTGTGGGTGTTGCGACCCTTCTTCAATGTGAGCCTTTGACCTAAGAGTTCCATCCCTGGATCCCAGGCCTGGCAATGCCTATAAATCAATGGAGTTCTTCATCATGCCAGAAGGTTGATGCTCAAGATATTCACCACCGGAGGTTTCTATAGACAGAAGCCTCTCCTGTTGAAACCCAGAGCCTGACACAGTTGCTTCTAGCTTACTCTGTTTTACCTGCTCTCTGCTCACAGCCCATCATTTTCTGGGACACACGGTATGTTGTAAACCATTTGCATGGTCGAATTATTCATAAGTTCCTTCCTTCAGAGGCAGATCTGTTTTGTGGATGCTTTCAAGCAAGAGCCAACACTGCCTGTGATGCACATGCCGATGCTCAGATATGGCCAGCAAGAGGTTTGAAAACCATGTTCTTTTTGTGCCTTAGTGAGCATGAGCCCATATCCCAGTTTTGCAACATGTGAGTGTTGATTCTGGGTCTCTTCTTTCTTCCAGAGCTCCTTCCATTTAGGCAATAGAAGCTTTCATGTGGAGAACAGACATTTCTTGGTATTCCAAGTTTGACAAAATTCACCATGCATGAAAACTGCCTTAAGTCCGTCTACCAAAACTTTTGCAAGCTTTATCTCCATAGAGTGAGGAAGCCAAAGGTGTGAAATCTTCTTGGAATGCAGTCATTTCAGAGAGTACACCATGCACTTTTGCATGGACAAACTGACACTTCTGCAAGAGAATATCGAAGATGAAATTAGAGGTACATTAGAATGTGGTTTAGCCATTTTGTTTTTAGTCTTTGAAGCCCTTCTCAATGCTTTGAAATCACTTCCCCAATTCACATGGATACAGGAAGAATTTCATGGACACTCGAGGACACATTAATTTGAAGTTGTAGACAGTTTTTCTTTTTCTAGAGCAAGTGCGTTCATGTGTGTCTCTTTGCTTCTTCCTGTGTGTGGATTCCTGTGTGTTTGTGTGCATAGGCCTTTCAAAGGCCAATGATAGGAGGATCCTCATTGTGGTCACCATTTTGAATATAGTCTGAGAGTTTGGGTCAATATCGCAGGTTTCTTTGGAAATGCCAGATCTCAAATTTGGTGTGGGTGTTGCGACCCTTCTTCAATGTGAGCCTTTGACCTAAGAGTTCCATCCCTGGATCCCAGGCCTGGCAATGCCTATAAATCAATGGAGTTCTTCATCATGCCAGAAGGTTGATGCTCAAGATATTCACCACCGGAGGTTTCTATAGACAGAAGCCTCTCCTGTTGAAACCCAGAGCCTGACACAGTTGCTTCTAGCTTACTCTGTTTTACCTGCTCTCTGCTCACAGCCCATCATTTTCTGGGACACACGGTATGTTGTAAACCATTTGCATGGTCGAATTATTCATAAGTTCCTTCCTTCAGAGGCAGATCTGTTTTGTGGATGCTTTCAAGCAAGAGCCAACACTGCCTGTGATGCACATGCCGATGCTCAGATATGGCCAGCAAGAGGTTTGAAAACCATGTTCTTTTTGTGCCTTAGTGAGCATGAGCCCATATCCCAGTTTTGCAACATGTGAGTGTTGATTCTGGGTCTCTGCAGTCCCATCATACAACTGAGTTGGTCCGAATGCTGTGGCCGGTGCTTGCCAGAGTTGATGAGAGAGCTCCATTCCTCAGACCCTGAAGCAATGAGGAAAGCAGCTCCAGTTTTGGTCTCTTTGGTGACAAGCCAAAGGTTCTTCCTCCAGAGAACTGAGGAAGATTGGGTGCCATAGAAGAAACCATGACCATCCTAGATTCCCATGCTCTGATGCTCTTGGCATGATGAACTGGCAGTGCATATCAGTGACTGGGGAAGCCCTGACAGAATCAGCAACCTTGGCCACCTACTGCCTTTCTTCCTGGGTGGCCACCATGATCAGACCAATTCAATGTGGAGTGATGAGCTTCTAAGTACAGAGGTTGATCTCCACTGCCTGACCATGGGACATGCTCATATCATCCACGCTGGCTCCTTGGGTTGTGGGGCATTGCAATAGCAAATCCTCTTGGCAGGCTTTGTTTGTGATGGTGAATCCATATCCATTGTTTCCTTGAATTCTCTTGATTAGTCCCCACAGCCATTAAGGATGACATTTGGGACTGCATTCCATTGCTTAGGAAGTCTCTTTGAGACTCTAACCTTGGAATGCATGTTTCCTTGAGAAATGAGGCATTCTTCAGTCTCATCCACTTTGGATGCCATCCTGCATGTCTGGAGGGTAGACAATGTTGAGAATCTCTGAGGATAACCATGATTGCCATTCAGCCAGGAAATCTGGATTCTCCTATTTCGAACGAGCTGAGTGAAGTGTGTCCAGGGCTGCTATTGGGATGGCCATTGGGCTAATAACCTGGATAATTAGAATAATTGCTCTCTCTACAACACTGGCAAACTGCTGGTCTTGGCCTGAAACCTGAATTTTGTGCAGACTTGAATATAGGTCTCATAAGTAACCTGAAAGCCAAGGAAACAATGGCTACCATTGGAATGGAGAGTTCTCAGGGACAGTGGGGGTGTCCTGTGTTTCCTAGCCAAGTTTATATGTGACTAAGTGATTGAACGTCACCTGTGCCAAAATTCAATGCCTCTCTTGTCTCACACTTGGACACCGCTTGGGTTTCTGCATCCCACGATTCCCTAGCCTACAGCCTCAGTTAGAAATGCCTCCCTTTCTTGGCACCGGAATCCATGAGGCCTTCCCACCATTTACTGCTCTGAATTCATTCGTCCAATTTCCGCCTGACTTTCCAGCCTCAGAGTTTCATGAATTCCTTCTTTCTTGGCAGCTTGGGGAACAGTAATGAAATTTGAGAAGGAGGATTTGTCCTTTCTTTAAGTTGCAACCGGGTGTGCTTTGAAATGAAATGTTTTAAGCTCTTCACTTGCATTTCTGAAACACTGTTAATGAGAAACTATGTATCTGCTAATATGCAAGGCAAATTGATCCAGGGAGAGGCCTGTTGTGAATGGAAGTCCCAATGCTCTACGTGAGACTCTTGGCATATAAGCCACTTTGAAGGTGTGTTTGGACTCTGTGAGTACGTTCTCACACATTTCCACCACTTTTATCCCATGATGCTGTTGTCTTGATAATTTTTGTATGTTCTGTAAATCATCAAGTAAAAGAAATGACAGATAATATATGTTTTCTTTGTGACTGAAATATTTTCTTTAATGTTCTATGAATATATATGTATTCATACATGTATAGTCTCATCTCTGTGTGAACTTCATCTTCGTTTGAACTTTAGTTTCCCACCATATGTGTCCTACCAACTACAAGGAAGGTGAAATGAGAAATGCAGAAGCTCTAGGGGCTCTTCTCTCTTCAGGAACTCCTTCCATGTAGGCTATACAAGCTTTCATGAGGAGAACTGACATTTCTTTGGTCCTCATGAGTTTGCACAACTCACAATGGATGAACATGGCCTTAAATCCATCTAGCAAAACTCTTCCATGCTTTGTCTTCATAGAGTGAGGAAGCAAAGCTTTGAAATCTTCTTTTAATGCAGTTATTTCAGAACAAAGAGCATGTGCTCTCACACAGAGAAACTTGCTTTTCTGCGCGAGAATATCAGAGAGGAAATTAGAGGTTCATTCAGAATATGGTTTAGCTCTTCTGCCAAGTTTATATGTGACTAAGTGATTGAACGTCACCTGTGCCAAAATTCAATGCCTCTCTTGTCTCACACTTGGACACCGCTTGGGTTTCTGCATCCCACGATTCCCTAGCCTACAGCCTCAGTTAGAAATGCCTCCCTTTCTTGGCACCGGAATCCATGAGGCCTTCCCACCATTTACTGCTCTGAATTCATTCGTCCAATTTCCGCCTGACTTTCCAGCCTCAGAGTTTCATGAATTCCTTCTTTCTTGGCAGCTTGGGGAACAGTAATGAAATTTGAGAAGGAGGATTTGTCCTTTCTTTAAGTTGCAACCGGGTGTGCTTTGAAATGAAATGTTTTAAGCTCTTCACTTGCATTTCTGAAACACTGTTAATGAGAAACTATGTATCTGCTAATATGCAAGGCAAATTGATCCAGGGAGAGGCCTGTTGTGAATGGAAGTCCCAATGCTCTACGTGAGACTCTTGGCATATAAGCCACTTTGAAGGTGTGTTTGGACTCTGTGAGTACGTTCTCACACATTTCCACCACTTTTATCCCATGATGCTGTTGTCTTGATAATTTTTGTATGTTCTGTAAATCATCAAGTAAAAGAAATGACAGATAATATATGTTTTCTTTGTGACTGAAATATTTTCTTTAATGTTCTATGAATATATATGTATTCATACATGTATAGTCTCATCTCTGTGTGAACTTCATCTTCGTTTGAACTTTAGTTTCCCACCATATGTGTCCTACCAACTACAAGGAAGGTGAAATGAGAAATGCAGAAGCTCTAGGGGCTCTTCTCTCTTCAGGAACTCCTTCCATGTAGGCTATACAAGCTTTCATGAGGAGAACTGACATTTCTTTGGTCCTCATGAGTTTGCACAACTCACAATGGATGAACATGGCCTTAAATCCATCTAGCAAAACTCTTCCATGCTTTGTCTTCATAGAGTGAGGAAGCAAAGCTTTGAAATCTTCTTTTAATGCAGTTATTTCAGAACAAAGAGCATGTGCTCTCACACAGAGAAACTTGCTTTTCTGCGCGAGAATATCAGAGAGGAAATTAGAGGTTCATTCAGAATATGGTTTAGCTCTTCAGTTTTAGTCTTTGAAGTGCTTCTCAATGCTTTCAAATCACTTCCCTGATACACATGGATACAAGAAGTATTTCATAGGGAGTCAAGGAAGCATTGACTTGAAGCTGTTGACAGTGCGTTTTCTACAGAATGTGGGTGCATGTGGGTCTCATTGCTTCTCACTTTGTGCGGATTACTGTGTTTTTGAGCTTGAACCTTTCCATCCCAAACAATAGTAGGATCATTGCTGTGGTCACCATTTTGAATATAGTTTGAGATTTTGGACCAAGAGCACACATTACTTTGGAAATGCCATATCACAAACTTTGTGTGGGTGTTGGGATCCATCGTCGTTGTGAGCCCTTTGATGTAAGATGTCCATCCCTGTATACCAGGCCAGGCAATGCCTAAAAATGCATTGAGCGGTTCTCCATGCGAGGAGGCTGAGGCTCAGGATACCCAGATGTTCCACTCCACAGAAACCTTGCTTTTTGGAACCCAGAACCAGAAGCTCTTGCTTCTTTCTTTCTCTGTTTCCCCGCTCTCTGCTCACTGCCCATCATTTTCTGTGACTCAAGGTATGTTGGAAACCATGTCATTTTGTGGATGCTTGCAGATCCGTTTTGTGGATTCTTGCAAACAAGGGCCAACTCAGGCCTGTGGGCTACCTCAGATGCTCAGATATGGCCAGCAAGAGGTTTGAAAACCATGTGTTTTCCGCATTAGTGAGCGGGAGCTCATTACCAAAGTTCACAACATGTGCGCTTAGATTCTGGACTTCTTTGGTACCATAAATCACGTGATTTGGTCCAAATAGGATGACTGATGCTTGCAAGGAATGATGGCAGAGCTCCATTGCTCAGACCCTGAAGCAATGTGGAAAGGAGTTCCAGTGTTTGTCTCTTTGGTGGCAAGTTAAAGTGATCCGAAAGACCTGGGATCTTTGGAATCATAGAGGAAACCAGGTCCTTCAGATATTCCCATGCTCTTGAAAGGATTTTACCTGAAATTGAGACTTCAACCCAGGGCCCAGACCCGATCAAACACAACTTGGGATTTGGACCCACGCGGCTAGAGCTTGAATTCTAGACAAAACTCTATCTGGGACATGAACCCAAGTGATTGGTCCTTGAATCTAGTCAAAACCTGGTTTGGGACAGGAACCCACGTGGTTAAGGCTTAATACCAGCCATAACCCTGCTTGAAACGTGAACCCACGTAGTCGGGACTCAATCCCGGCCAAAACACTGTCTGGGACTCGAACCCATGCAGCAGATACTTAGTCCAGCACTCACCCAATGTCTGGACGAACTTAGGCTCAGGTTTTCATGCCTCAACGCAGAAGGAATTCAGCGAGAGGCAGAGTGATAGTCAAGAGGAAGATTTATTAAGATAGGGTATTTGTAAGAGGTGCAAGTCAGTAGGCAGGAAAGCTCTGCTCTGCTCTTATTCAACTGAGTGGGCAGCAATATATATATATATATATATATATATATATATATATATATATATATATATATATATATATATATATATACAGGATGGTAGAAGACTGCCCCTCAAGTAGGCACAGATGCAGGACATGCGTTATAGGTTGCTTCTTTGCCATCTCCTCCTTCATCAGCTGTTTATACCCAGTCAAGACTGCTTTACTGAAAAGGAGCAACTCTCCTGATTTACTGTCAACTCTGGACTCCCCACCTTTCTCAGATGTCTCCTTTCTACCTACCATCCCCTACTAGGGCTCTATAACCACCTGCCTTTTCTACTGTCCTTATCATTCTGATGCTGTTGGAACGCGAGGTTGCAGAGAATATCCGTCATTTGGGAAGCCCTGGCCGGAACAGGGCGTTGAATAATATGCAGGCTTTAATCCCTCAGTCACCAACTTACTCTGACCAACTCAATGTGGATTGATGAGCTTCTTAGACTAGAGGCAGATCTCCACAGCCTGACCATGGGACACGCTCAGATCATCCAAGCTGGCTACTTGCGTTGTAGGGATGCCACGCTAGCAACTACTTTTGTAAGGTTTTGTGTCTGATACTGAATCCATATTCATTGTTTCCTTGAATTTTCCTGATATAGCCCCATAACCAAAAGGGATGACATTTTTGATAGCATTCCCCAACTCAGGGTGTGGCCTATGGGGCACAAACCTTGAAAAGCAATTTTTCTTCAGGAATGAGGCATTCTTCAGCCTCATTGAATTTACAAGATTTCCTGCATGGCTGGAGGGACACAACGTTGAGAATCTCTCTGTGGCTAACCATGATTGTCATTTGGCCAGGCAATCTGGACTCTCCTATTTCAAACACGATGAAGGTAATATGCCCAGTGTTCCTATGGGGTTGGCTATTGGGCTTATACCTGCAAAATTAGAATGTGCTGCTCTCTATGCAATATTTATAAGATGTAGGTCTTAGACTGACAGCTGAACCTTGTGCAGACTTGACTGCAGGTCTCCTAAGCAACCTGAATGCTGAGGGAAAAATGGTTACCATGGGAATGAAGAGTTCTCTGGGAAAGTGGAGTGTGTCCTCTGTGTCTTGGTCAAGCTTTTCTGGGATTGAGGGATTGAACGGAATCAGTGTCTAAATGCAGTGGCTCCCTTGCCTTGAACTTGGCCAATGCTTGGGTTGCAACATCGCACAATTCCCTAGCCTACAGTCTCAGTCACAATGGCATCCCATCGTGGGCACTGGAATCTGTGTGGCCATCCCACCATTTCCTGCTCTGAATTCATTTGTCCAGTTTCCTCCTGACTTTCCAGCCTCAGGCTCCCCAGAAGTCCTTCTTCCTTGGCAGTGTGTGGATGGGTAGTGAAACTTGAGCAGGCGGATACATAGTTTCTGTAAGTTCCAGCCTAGAAGTGCTTTGGAATGGAACGTTTTCATCAATTCACTTGCATTTCCTAAGCACTGTCCAACTATGCCTAGTAGTTGGGAAACTATGCCTCTGCTAATGTACAAGGCAAATTGATCCAGGGAGAAACCTGTTGCGAATAGAAGTCCTAATGATCTATGTCCCCTTGACACATAAGCCACTTTGAAGGAGTCTTTGTACTCTGTGCACACGTTATCACACATTTTCCCACTCTGCCTCCCATGATGCTCTGTTCCTGTTGATTTGATAATTCATGATTTTTCTACCTGGGATGCGTTGTAGGGATGCCACCAATTTTTTTCTACTGAATCCATATTCATTGTTTCCTTGAATTTTCCTGATATAGCCCCATAACCAAAAGGGATGACATTTTTGATAGCATTCCCCAACTCAGGGTGTGGCCTATGGGGCACAAACCTTGAAAAGCAATTTTTCTTCAGGAATGAGGCATTCTTCAGCCTCATTGAATTTACAAGATTTCCTGCATGGCTGGAGGGACACAACGTTGAGAATCTCTCTGTGGCTAACCATGATTGTCATTTGGCCAGGCAATCTGGACTCTCCTATTTCAAACACGATGAAGGTAATATGCCCAGTGTTCCTATGGGGTTGGCTATTGGGCTTATACCTGCAAAATTAGAATGTGCTGCTCTCTATGCAATATTTATAAGATGTAGGTCTTAGACTGACAGCTGAACCTTGTGCAGACTTGACTGCAGGTCTCCTAAGCAACCTGAATGCTGAGGGAAAAATGGTTACCATGGGAATGAAGAGTTCTCTGGGAAAGTGGAGTGTGTCCTCTGTGTCTTGGTCAAGCTTTTCTGGGATTGAGGGATTGAACGGAATCAGTGTCTAAATGCAGTGGCTCCCTTGCCTTGAACTTGGCCAATGCTTGGGTTGCAACATCGCACAATTCCCTAGCCTACAGTCTCAGTCACAATGGCATCCCATCGTGGGCACTGGAATCTGTGTGGCCATCCCACCATTTCCTGCTCTGAATTCATTTGTCCAGTTTCCTCCTGACTTTCCAGCCTCAGGCTCCCCAGAAGTCCTTCTTCCTTGGCAGTGTGTGGATGGGTAGTGAAACTTGAGCAGGCGGATACATAGTTTCTGTAAGTTCCAGCCTAGAAGTGCTTTGGAATGGAACGTTTTCATCAATTCACTTGCATTTCCTAAGCACTGTCCAACTATGCCTAGTAGTTGGGAAACTATGCCTCTGCTAATGTACAAGGCAAATTGATCCAGGGAGAAACCTGTTGCGAATAGAAGTCCTAATGATCTATGTCCCCTTGACACATAAGCCACTTTGAAGGAGTCTTTGTACTCTGTGCACACGTTATCACACATTTTCCCCACTCTGCCTCCCATGATGCTCTGTTCCTGTTGATTTGATAATTCATCATAGATTCTGTCAATCATCCAAGAAAAAACTACAGATATCATGTTTTCTTTGTGACAGTAGTATTTTCTTTGATGTTCTGTGAATATATATGTATTTGTACATGTACAGTCTCAACTTCTGTGAACTTCATCTTTCTTTTCACTGGACGTTCCAACCATGTTTATCCTAACAATTACAAAAGGTCAAAACCAGAAATGCAGACGCTCTAGGGGATCATCTCTCTTCAGGAGTTCCTTCCATGTGGGCTATACAAGCTCTCATGAGGAGAACTGACATAGGTTCGTTCAGAATATGACTTAACTCTTCAATTTTTAGTCTTTGAAGTTCCCCACAATTCTTTCAAATAGCATGTCCCGATGCACCTGGATACAGGAAGGATTTCATGGGGACTCGAGGACACATTGATTCGAAGTTATAGACAGTGTGTTTTCTACAGAAAGTGTGTGCATGTGTGTCTCTTTCCTTCTCACTGTGTGCGGATTTCTTTGTGTTTTTGTGCTTAGGCCTTTCCAAGGCAAACAGTAGGAGGAACCACCGTTGTGGTCACCATTTGCAACGTAGTCTGAGAGTTTGAGTCAGGAGTGTGCATTTCCTTGGAAATGCCAGATCCCAAACATTGCGTGTGTGTTGGGATCCATTTTCATTGTGAGTCTTTTGACCTAAGAGGTCCATCCCTGTATGCCAGACCAGGCAATGCCTAAAATGAATGGAGCTCTTCTTCATGCCAGGAGGCTGAAGCTCAGGATACCCAGATGTTCCTCCACATAAGCCTTGCTTTTCAGAACCCGGAACCAGAAGCCATTGGAGCCCTTCTTCTATGATTTGACTATGCCTCTTTGACACATAATGTTTTCACTTTGCAAGCACTGTCCAACTATGCCTAGTAGTTGGGAAACTATGCCTCTGCTAATGTACAAGGCAAATTGATCCAGGGAGAAACCTGTTGCGAATAGAAGTCCTAATGATCTATGTCCCCTTGACACATAAGCCACTTTGAAGGAGTCTTTGTACTCTGTGCACACGTTATCACACATTTTCCCACTCTGCCTCCCATGATGCTCTGTTCCTGTTGATTTGATAATTCATCATAGATTCTGTCAATCATCCAAGAAAAAACTACAGATATCATGTTTTCTTTGTGACAGTAGTATTTTCTTTGATGTTCTGTGAATATATATGTATTTGTACATGTACAGTCTCAACTTCTGTGAACTTCATCTTTCTTTTCACTGGACGTTCCAACCATGTTTATCCTAACAATTACAAAAGGTCAAAACCAGAAATGCAGACGCTCTAGGGGATCATCTCTCTTCAGGAGTTCCTTCCATGTGGGCTATACAAGCTCTCATGAGGAGAACTGACATAGGTTCGTTCAGAATATGACTTAACTCTTCAATTTTTAGTCTTTGAAGTTCCCCACAATTCTTTCAAATAGCATGTCCCGATGCACCTGGATACAGGAAGGATTTCATGGGGACTCGAGGACACATTGATTCGAAGTTATAGACAGTGTGTTTTCTACAGAAAGTGTGTGCATGTGTGTCTCTTTCCTTCTCACTGTGTGCGGATTTCTTTGTGTTTTTGTGCTTAGGCCTTTCCAAGGCAAACAGTAGGAGGAACCACCGTTGTGGTCACCATTTGCAACGTAGTCTGAGAGTTTGAGTCAGGAGTGTGCATTTCCTTGGAAATGCCAGATCCCAAACATTGCGTGTGTGTTGGGATCCATTTTCATTGTGAGTCTTTTGACCTAAGAGGTCCATCCCTGTATGCCAGACCAGGCAATGCCTAAAATGAATGGAGCTCTTCTTCATGCCAGGAGGCTGAAGCTCAGGATACCCAGATGTTCCCTCCACATAAGCCTTGCTTTTCAGAACCCGGAACCAGAAGCCATTGCTTCTTACTTTGTCTATTTTCCTGTTCTCTGCTCACTTCACATCATTTACCAGGATTCAAGGTATCTTGGAAACCATCAGGACGGTCAATTTGTTGGTGAGTTCCTATTGGGTTGCAAAGAGTTGGACATGACTAAGTGACTAAGACATCACCCTTATGTTTCCTCGTGCCCCACTGTAATAGTTCCACTACCTATCTGTTCTACCCTGTTCCTAGACAGCTAATAGTCTACTTCTTGTTAGAAGTAGATTTAACAGAATCTGGAGGCAGATCCGTTTTGTGGATGCTTGCAAACAAGGGCCAACTCTGCCTGTGGTCTACCTCCAGATGCTTTGATATAGCCAGCAAGAGTGTTGCAAACCATGCGTTTTTCCCACATTTGTAAGCACGGGCCTGTTTCAAGTTCGCAAAAATTGCGTCTGTGTGCTTGACCGCTTTTGTTCATTCAAAATCCTGTGGTGGTTCCAATGGGGTGGTTGGTGCTTGCCAGGATTGATGGCAGAGCTCAATTCCTCAGACTCTGAAGCAGTGTGGAAAGGGTTCTGGTTTTGTTCTCTTTGGTCGCAAATCAAAATGATCCAGAAGACCTGGTAAATTTGGAAAACATGGAGCAAACCAGGGTCTTCCTAGTTACCCCTTTTCTGATGCACTTGGCACGCTAACGCGAAGCGCATATCAGTCATTTGGGAAGCCCTGGCAAAACGGGGCCTGGACCACCAATTGGCTTTTTCACTGGTTGGCCAGCTTGATCAGACCAACTCTATGTGGAGTGAATAGCTTCTAAGACCAGATGTCAATCACCGCTGCGTGACCATGGGACATGCTCAGATCATCAACGCTGACTACTTGCATTGTAGGGCACTGCACAAGCAACTCCTTTTGGGAGGCATTTGTCTGAAGCTCAATCCATATGCATTGTTTCCTGGAATTCTCTTGATTGAGTTCCATACCCAGAAGGAATAATATTTTGAACAGCATTCCCTGCTCAGGAAGTGGTCTTTGGGGCACAAACCTTGCAAAGCACTTTTCCTCCGGGAATAAGGCATTCTTCAGACTCATTTAATTTGCTATTTTCCTGCATGGCTGGAGGAGACAATGTTGAGAATCTCTCTTTGCTAACCATGACCGCCCTTCGGCCAGGCCAACTGGACTCTCCTATTTCATAAGAGTGGAGGGAAAAGTGCCTAGTGTTCCTGTGGGGATGGACACTAGGCTGATAACGTGGAGAATTAGAAGGTGTTGCTCTCTACAACATGTATAAACTGCAGTTCTCAGGCTGAAAGTTTAACCTTGTGCAGACTTGAGTTCATGTCTCCTAGGCAACCTGAATGCTGAGGAAAAGTGGCTACCAATGGAATGGAGACTGCTCTGGGACAGTAGGGTGTGACCTCTGTGGGTCTTGGACAAGGTTGCATGTGAGTGAGGGATTGAACTGGACCTGTGTTAAAATGCATTGACTCCCTCGTCTCACACTTGGCCATCGCTTGGCTTGCTGCATCCCCAATACCCTAACCTACAGCCTCAACCAGAAATTTCTTTTTCAGAGTACTGGAATCCATGAGGCCATCCCACCATTTCCTTCTCTGAATTGATTCGTCCTGTTCTCTCCTGCCTTTCCAACCTCAGAGTCCCCTGATTTGTTTTGTTTGGCAGTGTGTGGAAGGGTAATGAAATTTGAGAGGAAGATTCATTCTTTCTTTAAGTTGCAGTCAGGATATGCTTTGAAATGGAATGTTTTAAGCTCTTCACTTGCATTTCTTAAGTGCTGTCCATGAAAACTATGCGTCTGCTAATGTGCAAGGCAAATTGATCCAGGAGAGGCCTGTGAACATCAGTCCCAATTCTCTATCTGAGGCCCTTGGCACATAAGACACTTCAAGGGAGTATTTGGACCCATTGAGCACCATCTGACCAATTTCCACCACTCTGTCTTTCATGATGTTCTGTTTCTGTGGTCTCGATATTTCATCATAGATTGTCAATCATCGAGGAAAAAATGACAGATACCATTGGTTTTCTTTGTTACAGTTGTATTCTCTTTAATGTTCTATGAATATATACGTATTCATACATGTATAGTATCAACTCTTTGTGAAATTTATTATACTAAGCACTGGAGTTTCCCATCATAATTATCCTACCAATTACAAGGAAGGAGAAAACGAGAAATGCAGAAGCTCTAGGGGCTCTTCTTTCGTCAAGACCTCCTTCCACGTAAGTTATGCAAGTGTTTATGAGAAGAACTGACATTTCCTTGATATCCATGATTTTGTTACAACTCACCATGTGTGGACCTGGCCTTAAGTCCATTTAGCAAAACTCTTGCAAGCTTTGTCTCCATAGAGTGAGGAAGCCAAAAGTTTGAAATCTTCTTGGAATGCAGTCATTTCAGATAGAACACCATCCTCTATTGACCTGAGTTACAGACTCCTGTGCGTGAGAATATCGGAGACGAAATTAGAGGTACATTCAGAATACTGTTTAGGGTTTCAGTTGTTAGTCTTTGAAGTTCTTCTCAATGCTTTAAAACCACTTCACCCGATGCACATGGATACAGGAAGAATTTCATGGGGACTCTAGGACACATTAATTTGAAGTGGTAGACAGAGTGTTTTCTAGAGAAAGTGCATTCATGTGTATCCTTTGCTTCTCACTGTGTGCGAATTCCTGGGTGTTTGCATGTTTATGCCCTTCCAAGTCAGAGGGATCATCGTTGAGCTCACCACTTTGAATGTAGTCTGAGAGTTTGGTTCAGGAGTGCACATTTATTTGGAAATGCCAAATCGTAACCTTAGGGTGGGTGTTGGGATCGTTCTTCAATGTGAGCCCTTTGACGTAAGATGCCCATCCCTGGATTCCAGGCCAGGCAATGCCAGGAAATCAATGGTGCTCTTTATGCTAGGAGGCTGAGGCTCAGGATACAGTCCATGGGAGTTTTGCTCCATAGGAGCCTCACTTGTTGGAACCTGGAGCCAGATGAAGTTGCCTCTACATTGCTCTACTTTTTCCTGCTCTCTGTTTACTACCGATCATTTTCTGGGTCGAAAGGTATGTTGGAAATCATCCGCATGGTCGATTTGTTTGTGAGTCCCTTCCTTTTGAGGTAGACCTGTTCATGAATGCCTGCAAGCAAGCACCAACTCTGACTGTGGCCAACTCCAGATGGTCAGGTATGGCCAGCGAGTTTTGCAAACCATGTGTTTTCCCACCTTAGAGAGGGTGAGCCCTTAGCCAAGGTTCGCAACACGTGCATTTTCTGGATTACAAGTAGAGCTCTAGGGCTCTTCTTTCGTCAAGACCTCCTTCCACGTAAGTTATGCAAGTGTTTATGAGAAGAACTGACATTTCCTTGATATCCATGATTTTGTTACAACTCACCATGTGTGGACCTGGCCTTAAGTCCATTTAGCAAAACTCTTGCAAGCTTTGTCTCCATAGAGTGAGGAAGCCAAAAGTTTGAAATCTTCTTGGAATGCAGTCATTTCAGATAGAACACCATCCTCTATTGACCTGAGTTACAGACTCCTGTGCGTGAGAATATCGGAGACGAAATTAGAGGTACATTCAGAATACTGTTTAGGGTTTCAGTTGTTAGTCTTTGAAGTTCTTCTCAATGCTTTAAAACCACTTCACCCGATGCACATGGATACAGGAAGAATTTCATGGGGACTCTAGGACACATTAATTTGAAGTGGTAGACAGAGTGTTTTCTAGAGAAAGTGCATTCATGTGTATCCTTTGCTTCTCACTGTGTGCGAATTCCTGGGTGTTTGCATGTTTATGCCCTTCCAAGTCAGAGGGATCATCGTTGAGCTCACCACTTTGAATGTAGTCTGAGAGTTTGGTTCAGGAGTGCACATTTATTTGGAAATGCCAAATCGTAACCTTAGGGTGGGTGTTGGGATCGTTCTTCAATGTGAGCCCTTTGACGTAAGATGCCCATCCCTGGATTCCAGGCCAGGCAATGCCAGGAAATCAATGGTGCTCTTTATGCTAGGAGGCTGAGGCTCAGGATACAGTCCATGGGAGTTTTGCTCCATAGGAGCCTCACTTGTTGGAACCTGGAGCCAGATGAAGTTGCCTCTACATTGCTCTACTTTTTCCTGCTCTCTGTTTACTACCGATCATTTTCTGGGTCGAAAGGTATGTTGGAAATCATCCGCATGGTCGATTTGTTTGTGAGTCCCTTCCTTTTGAGGTAGACCTGTTCATGAATGCCTGCAAGCAAGCACCAACTCTGACTGTGGCCAACTCCAGATGGTCAGGTATGGCCAGCGAGAGTTTTGCAAACCATGTGTTTTCCCACCTTAGAGAGGGTGAGCCCTTAGCCAAGGTTCGCAACACGTGCATGTTGATTCTGGACTTCTGCTGTTCCTTCAAAGGACTGAGGTGTTCTGAATGGGGTGGGTGGTGCTTGCCAGGCTTGATGGCAGAATTCCATTCTTCAGTCCCAAGAGCAATGTGGAAAGGAGCTCCGGTGTTAGTCTCTTTATTGGCAAGCCAAAATGATCCAGCGGATCTGGGGCCTTCAGAAGCCATGGAGAAAACCGGGGCCTTCTGAGATTCCCATGTTATGATTCTCTTGGCACACTAAGCTGACAGCTCATATCCGTCATTTGAGATGATCTGGCCGAAACAGTGAGTTTGACCACCTACACGCCTTTTTCCCTGGGTGGCCAGTTTGATCAGACCAACTCACTTTGGAGTGATGAACTTCTAAGACCAGAGGTCAATCACCACTGCCTGACCATGGGACATGCTCAGATCATCTACCGGGCATCTTGGGTTGTAGGAACGCCAAACTAGTAACTTCTTTTGGCATGCTTTGTGTCTGATGATGAATTCATATCCATTGTTTCCTTGAATTTTCTTCATTTAGCCCCATACGCAGATGACTTGACATTTTGAACAGCATTCCTCTGCTCAGGGATGGCCTTTCAGGCAAAAATCTCACAAAGCACTTTTTCCTCCGTGAATGAAGCATTCCTCAGACTCACTTAAATTTTCAAACATTCCTGCATGGCTGGAGGGAAACAACATTGAGAATCTGTCTGTAGCTAGACACGATCGCCATTCAGCCAGGCCTTTGAACTCTTCTATTTCAGACAAGCTGAGGGAAAAGTGCGTAATGTTCCCATTGGGTTGGCCACTGGGCTGATTACGTGGAGAATTAGAATATGCTGCCCTCTCTGAAACATTTATGTACTGCATTTCTCGTGCTGAAATCTGAACCTCGTGCAGACTTGAGTTCAGGTCTCAGAAACCTGAAAGCTGAGGAAACAATGGCTATGATGTTTATGAAGAGTGCTCTGGGAAAGTGGGGTGTGTTTTCTGTGGATCTTTAAAATGGGACCAGTCGCAAAACTGATTGGCCACCTCTTCTCACACTTGCCCACATCTTGGGTGACTGCATTCAATGATTCCCCAAGCTTACAGCCTCAGCCAAATATTCCTCCCTTTTAGGGCACTGGAATCCATGAGGCCACTACACATTTTATTGCCCTGAATTCATTTGTTCATTTCTCTCCTGACTTTCCAGTCTCAGAGTCCCTGAGTTCCTTCTTTCTTGGCAGCGTGTGCACGGGTAGTTAAACTTGAGCAGGAGGATACATCCTTTCTGTAAGTTGCAGCCTGGACATGCTTTGGAATGGAACCTTTTCATCTCTTCACTTGCATTTCTAACCACTGTACTATAGAAACTATGTCTTTGCTAATATACAAGGCAAATTTATTCAGGAAAGCCCTCCTGTGAACATAAGTCCCAATCTTCTACCTGAGACCCTTGGCACACAAGCCACTTGGAAGGACTGTTTGGACTCCGTGAGCAAGTTCTTACACATTTCCGTCAGTCAGTCTCCCATGAGGTTCTGTTTCTGTTGTCTCGATAATTCATCGTAGAGTCTATCAATCATCGAGGGAAAAATGAAAGATACTGTATTTTTTTGTTGTTACAGTAGTATTTCTTTAATGTTTTATAAACACATATGTCTTACATGTAAAGTCTCATCTCTGTCTGAACTTCATCTTACTTTTCACTGGACTTTCCCACAATGTTTATCCTACCAATTAAAAGGAATGTGAAAAGCAGAAATGCAACAGCTCCAGGGGCTCTTCTTTCTTCAGGAGACACTTCCATGTAGACTATAGAAGCTTTCCTGAGGTGAACTGACATTTTATTGGCATTCCTGAGTTTGGCACAATTCACCATATATGAACATGGCCTGAAGTCCATCTAGCAATGCTCTTGCAAATTTGTCTCCATTGAATGAAGAAACCAAAGGTTTGAAATCACCTCAAAATGCACTCATTTCTGATAGTACAACATGCACTATGGCACGGAGAAAGTGACTCCTCCGATTGAGAATATTAGAGCAGAAATTAAAGGTACACTCTGAATATGGTATGGCAATTCAGTTTTAAGTCTTTGATGTCTTCCTCAATGCTTTCAAATAACTTCCCCAATTCACATGGAAACAGGATGTGTTCATGGGGACTCAGTACACATTGATTTGAAGTTGTAGACAGTGTGGTTTCTGCAGAGAGTGTACATGTGTGTCTCTTTGCTCCTCACTGTGTGAAGATTCCTGTGTGTTTCTGTGCTTATGCCTTTCCAAGGCAAATGGTAAGAGGATCATCTTTGAGCTCACCATTTCTAATGTAGTCCAAGAATTTGTGTCAAGACTGTGCATTTCTTTGGAAATGCCAGATCCCAAACTTTGGGTGGGTGTTGGGGCCCTACTTTTTGTGAACCTTTTGGCCTAAGAGTTTCATCCCTGGATCCCAGGCCAGGCAATTCCTCGAAATAGATGGAGATTTCTTCATGCCAGGAGGCTTAGGCTAATGACACCCTACACAGTAGTTTTCCTTTAAAGGGACCTCGCTTGTCAGAATGCAGTTCCAGAAGTTGTCGTTCCTATATTTCCCTGATTTTTCTTGGTCTCTGAGCTTTGCCCATAATTTTTGGACGGAAGGTATGACAGAAAACCGCGTGGTTGATTTTTCGGTGAGTTCCTGTTTTGGAGGAAGATACATTTTGTGGATTCTTTCAAGCAAATGCCAACTCTGACTGTGGTCCAATTCCATATGGTCAGATATAACCAGCAGTGGTTTTGCAACCTTGTGTTTTCACGCCTTAGAGAACGTGAGTTCGTAGCCATGTTTCACAACAGGTGCATGTTGATTCTGCACTTTTGCGGTTCCATCAAATGCCTGAGACAATCCAAATGGGATGGTTGATGCTTGCCAGGATAGATACCAGAGCTCGATTCCTCAGACCCTGAAGCAATGTGGAAAGAGGCTCGAGTGTTGGTCTCCTTGGTTTCAAACCAAAGTTTTCTGGAGAACCTGGGAAAATCAGAGGCATTTAGAAAACCAAAGCCTTCCGAGATTCCCAACACTGATATGTCAGCACATATCCATCATGTGGGAAGGCCTGACCAAAACAGGGGCTTGAATCATATACCAGTTTATTTCCCTGGGTGGCTTGCTTGATTGGAACAACTCAATATGGAGTGATGAGCTTCTAAGACCAGAGGTCGATTGCCTCTGCCTGACCATGGGACACACTGAGATCATCCACATGGGCTCCTTGAGTTGTAGGGACGCCATGCTAGCAACACCTTGGGCAGGCTTGTGTCTGATGGTGAGTCCATATCCATTGTTTCCTTGAATTCTCTTCATCGAGCCCCGCACTCAGAAGGGATGACATTTTCAACAGCATTCCCTTCTCAGGGAGGGACCTTTGGCTCACAAACCTCTCAGAGCACTTTTTCCTCTGGGAATGAGGCATTCTTCAGACTCATTCAATTTGCAAGCTTTCCTGCATGACTGGAGAGGAGACAACGTTGTGAATCTCTCTGTGGCTAGCCATGGTCGTTATTTGTCCAGGCCATCTCAACTCTTTTATTTCACATGAGCTGAGGGAAATGTGCCCAGTGTTCCTATGGGGATGGCCATCAGTCTGATAACCTGGAGAATTAAAATGTGTTGCTCGCTCTGCAACATTTATAAGCTGCCAGTCTTGAGCTGAAAGCTAAACCTTGTGCAGGCTTGAGTGCACGTCTCCTAAGCAACCTGAATGGTGAGGAAACAATGGCTACCATGTTTATGGAGAGTACTCTGGGAAAGTGGGGTGTGTTTTTTGTGGGTCTTGTCCAAGTTTTCATGAGATTGAGGGATTGAACGAGACGAGTGCCTACATCGAGTGGTTTCCTTGTCTCACCCTTAGCTACCGCCTGCGTTGCTGCATCCCCACGATTGCCTGGCCTACAGCTTCAGCCAGAAATTCCTCCCTTTCAGGGCACTGGAATCCGTGAGACCAAACCACCAATTACTGCTCTAAATTCATTTGTGCTGTTCCTCCTGACTTTCCAGTCTCAGAGTCCCTGAATTCCTTCTTTTGTTGCATCATGTGGGCAGGTCGTGAAGCTGTACAGCAAGATACATCCTTTCTCTGAGTTGCACCCTGTATGTGCTTTGGAAGGGAAACCCTTTTTAATGTTTTCATTTGCATTGGCTATGCACTGTCCATGAAACACTACGCCTCTGCTAAAGTACAAGGCAAATTGATCCGGGCTGAGCCCTTTTGAGAATGTATATTTCGATGCTGTAGCTGAGATCTCTGGCACATCAGCCACTTTGAACGAGTGTTTGTATTCCTGCGAATTTTCTCAACATTTCCACCAAGTGTCTCCCATGATGCTTTTTTCTGTCTTTTTCATAATTTGTGGTGGATTCTGCCAATCATTGAGGAAAAATTACTGATACTATATGTATTCTTTGTCACAGTAGTATTTTCTTTAATGTTCCAAGAATATATATGTACTTATACATTTATAGTCTCATCACTGTGTGAACTTCATCTTACTTTGCACTGGATTTCCCAGAATGTTTGTCCTACCAATTACAAAGAAGGTGAAAACTAGAAACGCAGACAATCTAGGAGCTCTTATCTCTTCATGTGGCCTCCCATGGAGGCTACACAATCTTTCATGAAGATAACTGATATTTGATTGGTTTTCATGGGTTTGACAAAACCCACAATGTATGAAAATTGTCTTCAGTCCATCTGCCAAATATTTTGCAAGCTTTGTCTCCATAGAGTGATGAAGTAAAAGGTGTGAAATCTTTTCCAGAATGTAGTCATTTCAGATAGAACAACAAGGACTGTTGCACAGAGAAATTGATGACTCTGTACGAGATTATGAGAACTGAACTTACAGGTGCATTCAGAATATGGGTCAACTATTCAGATTTTAGTCTTTGAAGTCCTTTTCAATGCTTTTAAATCACTTCCCTCAGCACATATGTATACAGGAAAGATTTCGTGGGGACTGGAGTACACATTGTTTTGAGGTTGTAGACAGTTTGTTTTCTACAGAAAGTATGTGCATGTTTATGTTTTTGCTTCTCACTGTGTGCAGATCCCTATGTGTTTGTGTGCTTAGGCCTTTCCAAGGCAAATGCTAGGAGGGATCATCCTTGTGGTCACCATTTTGAATGTAGTCTGAGAATTTAGGTCACAAGCACACATTTCTTCGGAAATGCCTGATTGCAAGTTTTGGGAGGCTGATGGGACCATTCTTCAATGTGAGCCTTTTGAAATAGGAGGCCCATCCCTGTATGCCAGTCCAGGCAATGCCTAGAAATGGATGGAGCTCTTCTTCATTCTGGGAGCATGAGGCTCAGGATAACCTCCACAGGAGTCTTCACTCCACAGCAGTCTAGCTTGTCACAACTCAGAGCCAAACGCAGTTGCTTCTATTATTCTCTACTTTTTCCTGTTCCCTGCTCACCGCCCATCATTTTCTAGGACTCAAAGTATGTTGGAAACCATCCACGTTGTCGATTTGTTCGTGAGTTCCTTCCTTTGGAGGAAGATCAGTTTTGTTGATGCTTGCATGCAAGGGCAACTCAGCCTGGGATCCACTTGCAGATGTACAGATATGGCCAGCAAGACTTTTGCCAACAATATGTTCTTCCTGCCTTATAGAGTTTGAGCCCATGGCCAAGGTTTGCAACACGTGGGTGATTATTCTTGACTTCTGTGGTTCCATCAAATGCCTGAGGTGGTCCAAATGGACTGACTGGTGCTTTACAGGATTGATGGCAGAGGTCCATCCTCAGACCCTGAAGCAGTGTGGAAAGAGGCTCCAAAGATGGTCTCTTTGTTGTCAAGACAAAGTGATTCTGAGGATCTTCAAACTTTGGAAAAAAGGAGGCAACAATGGCCTTCCTATATTCTCATGCTCTGATCCTCTTTGCACGCTGAGATGGCAGTGCAAATCCGTCATTTGAAAGCCCTGGGTGAAGCATTGGCTTAGACCACCTACAGGTGTTTTACCCTGATTGGCCAGTTTGATTGGTCCAACTCAATGTGTAGTGATGACTTTCTCAGACCAGAGGATGATCTGCACTGCCTGTCTATGGGATACGCCTAGATCATCCATGCTGGCCCCGTGGGTTGTAGGGATGCCAAGCTAGCAACTCCACTTGGCAGGAATCGTGTCTAATGTGTGCTTAGGCTTTAAATGCTAGGAGGGATCATCCTTGTGGTCACCATTTTGAATGTAGTCTGAGAATTTAGGTCACAAGCACACATTTCTTCGGAAATGCCTGATTGCAAGTTTTGGGAGGCTGATGGGACCATTCTTCAATGTGAGCCTTTTGAAATAGGAGGCCCATCCCTGTATGCCAGTCCAGGCAATGCCTAGAAATGGATGGAGCTCTTCTTCATTCTGGGAGCATGAGGCTCAGGATAACCTCCACAGGAGTCTTCACTCCACAGCAGTCTAGCTTGTCACAACTCAGAGCCAAACGCAGTTGCTTCTATTATTCTCTACTTTTTCCTGTTCCCTGCTCACCGCCCATCATTTTCTAGGACTCAAAGTATGTTGGAAACCATCCACGTTGTCGATTTGTTCGTGAGTTCCTTCCTTTGGAGGAAGATCAGTTTTGTTGATGCTTGCATGCAAGGGCAACTCAGCCTGGGATCCACTTGCAGATGTACAGATATGGCCAGCAAGACTTTTGCCAACAATATGTTCTTCCTGCCTTATAGAGTTTGAGCCCATGGCCAAGGTTTGCAACACGTGGGTGATTATTCTTGACTTCTGTGGTTCCATCAAATGCCTGAGGTGGTCCAAATGGACTGACTGGTGCTTTACAGGATTGATGGCAGAGGTCCATCCTCAGACCCTGAAGCAGTGTGGAAAGAGGCTCCAAAGATGGTCTCTTTGTTGTCAAGACAAAGTGATTCTGAGGATCTTCAAACTTTGGAAAAAAGGAGGCAACAATGGCCTTCCTATATTCTCATGCTCTGATCCTCTTTGCACGCTGAGATGGCAGTGCAAATCCGTCATTTGAAAGCCCTGGGTGAAGCATTGGCTTAGACCACCTACAGGTGTTTTACCCTGATTGGCCAGTTTGATTGGTCCAACTCAATGTGTAGTGATGACTTTCTCAGACCAGAGGATGATCTGCACTGCCTGTCTATGGGATACGCCTAGATCATCCATGCTGGCCCCGTGGGTTGTAGGGATGCCAAGCTAGCAACTCCACTTGGCAGGAATCGTGTCTAATGATGAATCCATATCCATTGTTTCCTTGAATTATGTTGATTGAACCCTGTATCCAGAAGGAATGACATTATGGACAGCATTAGCCTGTTCAGGGAAGGGCCTTTGGAGCACAAACCTTGCAGAGTACATTTTCATCAGGGGAAAAAGGGATTCTTTAGTCTCATCCATTTTAAAAGCATTCCTGCTTGGCTGAAGCAGAGACAATGTTGAGAAACTCTCTATGGGTAGCCATGATAGTTTTTCGGCCAGGTCATTTGGTCTCTCTTATTTCAGACGATCTGCAGAAAAGGTGCCAAGGATTCCTATGGAGTTGGTTATTGGAGTGCTAACCTGTAGAATTAAAATGTGTTGCTCTCTGCAACATGTATAAACTGCAGGTCTCCAGCTAAAACCTGAACCTTGTGCAAACTTGAGTGCGTGTTTTCTAAGTGACCTGAATGCCGAGGTAACAATGGCTAACATGGCAAGGGAGAATGTTCTGGGACAGTGGGATGTGTCCCCTGTGGGTCGTAGTCACGCTTTTATGTGATTGAGGGATCAAACGGGACCAGTGCCTAAATCCAGTGGCTCTCTTTTCTCACACTTGGCCACCGCTTGACTGCTGCATCCCACGATTCCCTAGCCTACAGCCTCAGGCAGAATGTGCTCCCATTCAGAGCAATGGTAACCATGAGGCCAACCCACCATGTACTGCTCTGAATTCATTCGTCAAGTTCCCTCCTGACTTCCTAGCCTCAGAGTCCCTGAATCTCTTTCTTCTTGACAGCGTTTGGAAGGGTAGTGACGCTTGAGCAGGTGGATACATGGTTTCTGTAAGTTCCAGCCTGGAAGGGCTTTGTAATGGAAAGACTTATCTCTTCACATGCATTTCATAAGCACGTTCCATGAGATATCATGCCTCTAATAATGTACAAGATGAACTGATCTAGGGAGAGCCCTGTTGTGAGCAGAAGTCCAAATCCTCTATGTGAGGCCCTTGGCACATAAGTCACTTCGAAGGAGAGCTTGTCCTCCGTGTGTACAGTCTCACACATGGCCACCATTCTGTCTCCCATGATGTTTTATTTCTGTTGTCTAGATAATCCATTGTACATTCTAGCAATCATAGAGGAAAAACCACAAATACCGTATGTTTTCGTTGTGACAGTAGTATTGTCTTTAATATTCTATGAATGCATATGTATTTATACATGTATAGTCTCATCTCTGTGCTAACTTCATCTTATTTTGCACCAGAGTTTCCCACCATGTTTATCCTACCAATTATAAGGAAGATGAAAACCAGAAATGCTGGCACTCTAATGGCTCTTCTCTCTTCAGGGAGCTCTTTACATGTAGACTATAAAATCGTTCTATAGGAGAACTGACAATTCCTTTATACTCATGAGTCTGGCACAACTCACAATATATGACCGTTGCCTTCAGTACATCTCCCAAATCTCTTGAAAGCTTTGTCTCCATGGAATTAAGAAGCCAAAGCTTTGAAATCTTCTGAGAATGTAGTCAATTTAGATAGAACTACATGCACTGTTGCACTGAGAATCTGACTCATCTGTGCTAGAATATCGGAGCCAAAATTAGAGGTACATTCATAATATGGTTTAGCTCTTCAGGTTTTAGTCCTTGAAGTCCTTCTCAATGCTTTCAAATCACTTCGCTTGATTCTTATGGAAACAGGAAGGATTTCATGGGGACTCGAGGAGGCATTGATTTGAAATTATTGCCAGTGTGTTTTGAGAGAAAATGTGTGGGTGTGTGTCCCGTGCATCTCCCTGTGTGCAGATCCCTGTGTGCTTATGTGCTTAGGCCTTTCCAAGGCAAATGGTAGGAAGGATCATCGTTGTGTTCACCATTTGGAATGTAGTCTGAGAGTTTGGGGCAAGAGCGCGTATTTCTTTGGAAATGCCAGATCACAAACTTTGCGTGGGTGTTGGTACCCTTCTTTGTTTCAAGCCTTTTGACCTAAGAGGCCCATCCCTTGACCCAAATCCTAGAAAGGGATTGAGCTCTTCTTCATGCCAGAAGACTGAGGCTCAGGATACCTTCCAAAGGAATTTCCTAAACAGGAGCCACGCTTTTCAGAACCCAGAGCCAGAAGCAGTTGCTTCTTTATTTCTCTACATTTTCCTGCTCTCTGCTCACTGCCCATAATTTTATGAGATACAGGGTATGATGGAAATCATCTGCATGGTCAGTTTGATCATGAGTTCCTTCCTTTGAGGCAGATCTGTTCTCTGGATGCCTGCAAGCAAGCCAACTCTGCCTGTGGTACACAGGCAGATGCGCCGATATGGTAAGCAAGAGGTTTGCCAGCCATGTGTAATTGTGGACAACTGGGGACATGTTAATTTCTCACAAAAAATTTTAAAAATTAAGAAAAGATCTCCAGGATGAACAGACAATTGTCTACTCACGCTAAGGCTAAGTACTGCCTACAAGCCTCGCTTCTCTGAAACCTCCCCTGAGGAAGAATAGGTAGCTAGTTACTGATAAACGCCTGGGCTGAAATAGAGCCACTCATAAGATTAGCAATTTCAAACTATTACCTTTAGAAAACCTGGATAGAAATGCTAATGCAAGTGCAAAAACTCTTCCTCTTACCACTTTTCAATGCTAATGAAACATACTTTTGCAACTCTGGTTCCTTGGTAACTAAGAATTGTAAGAATGTTTTTCTATAAACAAATGTTTCCTCAAGAGCAAAGGTGTTGGTGGGGAGAAAGGGCTCTGGTGATGACCTCTTTACATTTCTAGAGAGACAAAAGCTTCTTCATGATTATTAATTAGCTTGAGATTTCTAGTTGGAAAAATATAAAAGGGGTGGGGAGGATTGTGCATTAGCCTCTCCCATGGAGATTGGCTGAGCCCGATGTGATCAAGACTCTACAGCTCTGGGGTAAGAACATCTGTTTACATTTGATTGAGGTCTGATTATTTCTGATTATTTCTGATGCCTGGTGCTTGACTTTATATGATGGCTGATAAGTCCACTCTTGCTTTGACAATACTTGAGACCAGGATACTTTATTATTGAGGTCTGGGGCTCACACCCTGAGGGGAGCAGGTTTGGCCTGGTGCTTGACTTATAGATTGCCAGAAGACTGAGGCTCAGGATACCTTCCAAAGGAATTTCCTAAACAGGAGCCACGCTTTTCAGAACCCAGAGCCAGAAGCAGTTGCTTCTTTATTTCTCTACATTTTCCTGCTCTCTGCTCACTGCCCATAATTTTATGAGATACAGGGTATGATGGAAATCATCTGCATGGTCAGTTTGATCATGAGTTCCTTCCTTTGAGGCAGATCTGTTCTCTGGATGCCTGCAAGAAAGCCAACTCTGCCTGTGGTACACAGGCAGATGCGCCGATATGGTAAGCAAGAGGTTTGCCAGCCATGTGTAATTGTGGACAACTGGAGACATGTTCATTTCTCACAAAAATTAAGAAAAGATATCCAGGCTGAACAGACAATGGTCTCCTTATGCTAACGATAAGTGCTGCCTACAAGCCTCGCTTCTCTGAAACCTCCTCTAAAGAAGAATTACTGATAAAAGCCTGGGCCGAAATAGCCCCACTCATAAGATTAGCAGTTTCAAACTATTACCTTTAGCAAACAAGGATTGAAATGCTAATGCGGAGCACAAAAGCCTCTTCCTCTTACCCCTTTTCAATGCTAATGAAACACGCTTTCTGCAACTCTGGTTCCCTTGGTAACTAAGAATTGTAAGAATGTTTTTCTATAAACAAATGTTTCCTCAAGAGCAAAGGTGTTGGTGGGGAGAAAGGGCTCTGGTGATGACCTCTTTACATTTCTAGAGAGACAAAAGCTTCTTCATGATTATTAATTAGCTTGAGATTTCTAGTTGGAAAAATATAAAAGGGGTGGGGAGGATTGTGCATTAGCCTCCCATGGAGATTGGCTGAGCCCGATGTGATCAAGACTCTACAGCTCTGGGGTAAGAACATCTGTTTACATTTGATTGAGGTCTGATTATTTCTGATTATTTCTGATGCCTGGTGCTTGACTTTATATGATGGCTGATAAGTCCACTCTTGCTTTGACAATACTTGAGACCAGGATACTTTATTATTGAGGTCTGGGGCTCACACCCTGAGGGGAGCACGCTGTGTTCACGGAAAAGTCTCTGAGCTATTTAATATAGTTTCTCTTAGCAAGAACTAGTGAGAATAGTAATCAGAGTAAGCTCAGAACACGGTGCCTATGACAGTGTTCTTCCTGCCTTAGAGAGTGTGAGACCCTAGACAACGTTTGCAAAACGTGCTTGTTGTCTTTGGACTTCTGCGGTTCCATCAAATGCCTGAGGCCATCAGAATGGGAGGCTGGTGTTTGCCAGGATTGATAGCAGTGCTCCATTCCTCAGACGCTGAAGTGATGTGGAAAGAGGTTCCAGAGTTTCTCCCTTTTGACAAGACAAAGTGATCCTGAGGACCTGGAAACATCTGAAGCCACAGAGGAAATCAGGGCCTTCCATGATTCCCACACTCTGATACGCTTGGCAGCCTGAGGGGCAGTGCATATACGTCATTTTGGAAGCCCTGGCCTAAACTAGGTCTTGGAAAACCTGAAGGCTCTTTTCCTTCTGTAGTCAGCTTAATAGTACCAAGTCAATGTAGAGTAATGAGCTTCTATGACCAGAGGTCCATCTGCCATGAGCGAACATGGGAAACGGTCAGATCATCTACGCTGGCTCCTTTTGTGGAAGGGATGTCGCACTAGCAACTCCTTTTGGCAGTGCTTGTGTCTGATGGTGAATGTATACTGATTGTTTCCTTGAATTCTATTGATTGAGCCCCATATCCAGAAGGGATGATATTTTGGACAGTATTCCCCTGCTCAAGGAGGGGCTGTTGGGAACAATCCCTGTAGAGCATTTTGGGTGGGTTTGGGACCTCTCTTCGTTGTGAGCCTTTTGACCCAAGAGATACATCCGTGGATCCCAGGTCAGTCAATGCCTAGAAATGGATGGAGTTCTTTTCATGCCAGAAGGCTGATGCTCAAAATATTCTCCACAGGAGTTACCCCTCTATAGCAGCCTTGCTTATCATAACCCAGAACAAGAAGAGGTTGCTTCTATCATTCTCTACTTTTGCTGCTCTCTGCTCACTGTGCATCATTTTCTGCAATGCATGATGTGTTGAAAACCCTCAGCGTGGACGATGTGTTTCTGAGTTCCTTCCTTTGGAGGAGATCCGTTTTGTGGATGCTTGCAAGCAAGAGCCAGTTCTGCCTGTGGCCCAGCTCCAGATGCTCAGATATGGCCAGCAAGAGGTTTGCAAATGAGGTGTTCTTTCTGCCTTAGACAGCGTGAGCTTATTGCTAAGGTTTGCAAGATGTGTGTGAGAATTCTGGACTTCTGTGGTTATATCAAATGCCTGACGACATCTGACTGATGTGGCTTGTGCTTGCCAGAATTGATGGCAGAGCTCCATTCCTCAGACCCTGAAGTAAGGTGGAAAGGGATCCGGCATTGGTCTCTTTGGTGGGAAGGCAAGTGATCCGGAGTACTTTTGACCTTTGGAATCCGTGGAAGAAACCAGGGCTTTCAGAGATTCCCGTGGCCTGATGCTCTTGGAACGTGAGGTGACAGCACATATCAGTCATCTGGGAAGACTTTTCTGAAATGGCGGCTTGGACCACCTACAAACTTTTCTCCCTTGGTGGCCAGCTTCATCGGACCAACTCAATGTGGAGTGACGAGCTTCTAAGACCAGAGGTCAATTTCCTGCCTAACCATGGGACACACTCAGATAATCCAGTTCAACTACTTGGGTTGTATGGATGCCACACTTGCAACTCCTTTTGGAAGACTTTGTGTCTGATGTTGAATGCATATCCATTGTTTCCTTGAATTCTCTTGATCGAGCCTCATACCTGTAGGGATGACATTTTGAACAACATTCCTCTGCTCAGGAGGGCCTTTGCACCACAAACCTCGCAAACCATTTTTTCCTCCAAGAATGAGGTGTCCATCAGCCTCATCCAATTTCAAAGCTTTCCTGCTTGGTTGGATGGGAGACACGTTGAGAATTTTTCTGTGGCTAGCCATGATGGCCCTTTGGCCAGTCCACTGGGAATCTCCTATTTCTGATGAGGTGAGGGAAATATGCCCTGTGTTCCTATGGGGTTGGTCATTGGGCTGATAACCAGAGAAATTAGAATGTCTGGCTCTCTCAGAAACATTTATTGGCTATAGTTCTCAGGCTGAAAGCTGTACCCCGTGCAGGCTTGAGTGAACGTCTCCTAGGCAACCTGAATGGTGAGGAAACAATGTCTACCATGGGAATGGAGAGTGCTCTGGGAGAGAGGTTTGTGTCCTCTGAATCTTGGCTGAACTTTCATGTGATTGAGGGATTGAATGGGGCCAGTGCCTAAATCCAGTGTCTCCTTTGTCTCACACATGGCCACCACTTGGGTTGGAACACCCCACAATTCCCTAGCCTCCAGCTTTGGCCAGAAATTCCTCCCTTTCAGAACACTGCAATCTGTGAGGCCATACCACTATTTACTGCTCTGGATTCATTCGTCCAGATCTGTCCTGATTTGCCAACCTCAGACTCCCATGAATTCCTTCTTTCTTAGCAGAGTGTGGATGAATAGAGAAGCTTGAGCAGGATGACACATCCTTTCTTTAAGTTACAGCCAGGGTGTGCTTTGGAATGGAAACTTATCTTCTCTTCACTTGCATTTCCTAAGCACTGTCCATGAGAAACTATGCCTATGCTAATATACAAGGCAGATTGATTCAGGAGAGCCCTGTTGTGAACATAATCCCAATGCTCTAGAGAAGGCCCTTCACACATAAACCACTTTGAAGGAGTGTTTGACCTGTAAGCACATTCTCACACATTCCCACCACTGTGTGTCCCATGATGCTCTATTTCTGTTGTCTCGATAATTTGTCACAGATTCTGTAAATCATCGAGAAAAAAATGACATACACCATATGTTCTCTTTGTGACAGTAGTATTCTCTTTAACATTCTATGGATATATATATACTTATGCATGTATAGTCACATCTCTTTGTTAACTTCATCTCCCTTTGCAACAGACTATCCCACCATGTTTCTCCTACCAATTACAAGGAAAGTGAAAACAGGAGATGTGAAGAAGCTCTTGGGGCTCTCTCTCTTCAAGGGGTCCTTCCAGTTAGGCTATACAAGTTTTCATGTGGAAAACTGACATTTCCTTGATACTCATGAGTTTGACACAACTTACGATGTATGACCATAACCTTCAGCCCATCTCAAAAACTCTTGCAAGTCTTGTCTACATAGAATGAAGAAACTTGAAGATTTGAAATCTTCTCTGACTTCAGTCATTACGAGAGAAATACATGCACTATGGCACGGAAAAACTGACTCCTCCGTGTGAGAATCTCAGAGCCGAAATTAGAGCTATGTTCAGAATATGGTTTAGCTCTTCAGTTTTGAGTCTTTGAAGTCCTTCTCAATGTTTTCAAATCAATTTCCTGGTTCACATGGATACAGGAATTACTTCATGGGGACATGAAGACACATTGATTTGAGGTTTTCAAGAGTATGTTTTCTAGAGAAAGTTTGTGCATGTGTGTTTCTTTGCTTCTCACTGTGAGTGGATTCCTGTGTGATTGTGTGCTTAGGATTTCCAAGGAAATGATAGGAGGGATCACAGTTGTGCTCACCATTTCGATTGTAGTTCGAGAGTTTGTGTCAGGAGCACACATTTCTTTGGAAATGCCAGATCACAAACTTTCGGTCGGTATTGAGACCCTTCTCATTGTGAGCCTTTTGACCTAAGAGATCCAATCCTGTATTCAAGGCCAGGAAATGCCTAGAAATTGATGGAGCTCTTCTTCATGTCACGAGGATGAGGCTTAGGTTACCCAGATGTTCCCTCCACAGAAAACTTGCTTTTCAGAACCCAGAACAAGAAGCAGTTGCTTCTATCTTTCTCTATGTTTCCTGCTCTTTGCTCACTGTCCATCTTTTCTGAGACTCAAGATATGATGGAAACCATCAGCATAGTCGATTTGTTCATGAGTTCGTTACTTTGGAGACAGATTTGTTTTGTGGATGATTGCAATGAAGGACCAACTCTGCCTGTATACTTATGCATGTATAGTCACATCTCTTTGTTAACTTCATCTCCCTTTGCAACAGACTCCCACCATGTTTCTCCTACCAATTACAAGGAAAGTGAAAACAGAGATGTGAAGAAGCTCTTGGGGCTCCTCTCTTCAAGGGGTCCTTCCAGTTAGGCTATACAAGTTTTCATGTGGAAAACTGACATTTCCTTGATACTCATGAGTTTGACACAACTTACGATGTATGACCATAACCTTCAGCCCATCTAAAAAAACTCTTGCAAGTCTTGTCTACATAGAATGAAGAAACTTGAAGATTTGAAATCTTCTCTGACTTCAGTCATTACGAGAGAAATACATGCACTATGGCACGGAAAAACTGACTCCTCCGTGTGAGAATCTCAGAGCCGAAATTAGAGCTATGTTCAGAATATGGTTTAGCTCTTCAGTTTTGAGTCTTTGAAGTCCTTCTCAATGTTTTCAAATCAATTTCCTGGTTCACATGGATACAGGAATTACTTCATGGGGACATGAAGACACATTGATTTGAGGTTTTCAAGAGTATGTTTTCTAGAGAAAGTTTGTGCATGTGTGTTTCTTTGCTTCTCACTGTGAGTGGATTCCTGTGTGATTGTGTGCTTAGGATTTCCAAGGAAATGATAGGAGGGATCACAGTTGTGCTCACCATTTCGATTGTAGTTCGAGAGTTTGTGTCAGGAGCACACATTTCTTTGGAAATGCCAGATCACAAACTTTCGGTCGGTATTGAGACCCTTCTCATTGTGAGCCTTTTGACCTAAGAGATCCAATCCTGTATTCAAGGCCAGGAAATGCCTAGAAATTGATGGAGCTCTTCTTCATGTCACGAGGATGAGGCTTAGGTTACCCAGATGTTCCCTCCACAGAAAACTTGCTTTTCAGAACCCAGAACAAGAAGCAGTTGCTTCTATCTTTCTCTATGTTTCCTGCTCTTTGCTCACTGTCCATCTTTTTCTGAGACTCAAGATATGATGGAAACCATCAGCATAGTCGATTTGTTCATGAGTTCGTTACTTTGGAGACAGATTTGTTTTGTGGATGATTGCAATGAAGGACCAACTCTGCCTGTGATTCAACTCCAAATATTCCAGGATGGGGAGCATGAGGTTTGGAAACCATGGGTTTTTCCGCCTATTGAGCATGAGCCCATTGTTAAGGTTCGCAAAACATGCATGTTGATTGTGGACTTCTGCGGTTCCATCAAAAGCCTGAGGTGATCTGTATGGAGTGACTGGTACTAGCCAGGATTGATGGCAGAGCTCCACTCCTCAGAACCTAAAGCAATATTGAAAGGGGCTTCAGGTGTCCAGCCAGAATGATTCGGAGGACCTGGGAACCTTGGAATCCACTGAGCAAACGAGGTCTTTCTAGATTCCCATGCTCTGATGCTCTTGGCATGCTAAGGTGGCAGAGTATAGCCATATTTTGGAAACCCTGCTCGAAACAGGTGCTTGGGTTCCCTACTGGCATTTTTACCCTGGTGGCCAGCTTGGTCGGACCAGCTCAATGAGGAGTGATGACCTGCCAGACCAGAGGTCGATCTCCACTGTCTGACCATCAGACATGCTCAGATGATCCACGCTGGCTACTTGGGTTGTAGATACACCATGCTAGCAACTCCTTTTGGCAGAAGTTCTGTCTTGTGGTGAATGCATATCCATTGTTCACTTGAATTCTCTTGATCAAGTGCCAAACGCAGAAGGGATGATATTTTGAACAGTTTTCCTGCTCGGGAGTGGCCTTTGGAGCACAAACCTCTCAAAGCAGTTTTTCTTCTGAGATTGAAGCATTCTACAGCCTCATCCAATTATCAAACATTCCTGCATGGCTGTAGGGGAGACAACATTGAGAATCTCTCTGTGGCTAGCCACGATCACCATTCGGCCAGAAAATGTGGACTCTTCTGTTTCAGACGAGCTGAGGAAAATATGCCCAGTGTTCCTATGGGGTTGGCAATTGGGCAAATAATCTGGAGAATTAGCATTTGTTGCGCAGGTCTCCTAAACAACCTGAATGTGGAGGAAACAATGGCTACCATGGTAGGTAATAGTGAGTGCTCTGGGACAGTGGGGTGTGCCCTCTCTGTGTCTTGGCCAAGCTTTAATGTGCTTGAGGGATTGAACAGGACCAGTATCTAAATCCAGTTGTTCCCTTGTCTCACACATGGTCACCGTTTCTGTTGCTGCATCCCGCAGTTCCCTAGCCTACAACATCACCAGAAATACCTCCCTTTTAGAACCCTGGAATCTATGAGGCCATCCCACTATTTACTGCTCTGAATTCATTCGTCCAGTTCCCTCTGTCTTTCCAGACTCAGAGTCCCCTTAATTCCTTCATTCTTGGTAGCATGTGCATGGGTAGTGAAGCTTGAGCAGGAGGATACATCCTTTCTGTAAGTTTCAGCCTGGATGTGCTTTGAAATGGAACCTTTTCATTTCTTCACTTACATTTCCTAAGCACTGTCCATGAGAAAGTATGCCTCTGGTACATTGCAGGGCAAACTGATACAGTGAGAGCCCTGTTGTGAGCAGAAGTCCCTAGGCTCTACCTGAGGCCATTGGTACACATGCCACTTTGAGGAGTACTTGTATTCCGTGAGAACATTCTCACACATTTCCACCACTTTGTCTCCCATGATGATGTTTTTCTGTTGTCTCCATAGTGCGCTGGTATTTCTGTCAATCATTGAGAAAATGTACTGATATCATGTGTTTTCTTTGTTACAGTAGTATTCTCTTTAATGTTCTAGGAATATATATGTATTTATACATGTGTAGTCTCATCTCTGTGAATTTCATCTTACTTTGCACTGGACTTTCCCACCATGTTTATCCTACCAATTACGAGGAAGGTAAATACCATAAATGCAGAAGCTGTAGGGGCTCTCCTCTCTTCAGGAGGTCCTTCTATGTATGCTATACAAGCTTTCATGAGGAAAACTGACATTTCCTTTGTATTCATTATTTTGGCTAAACTCACAATGTATGAACATGGCCTTAAATCTGTCTAGCAAAACAGTTGCAAGCATTGTCTCCACAGAGTGAAGAAGCCAAAGGTTTGAAATCTTCTCAGAATGCAGTCATTTTAGAGAGAACAACATGTGCGAAGGTACGAAGAAAGTGACTCTACTCTGTGAGAATATCAGAGCCATAATTAGAGGTACATTCAGAATATGGTTTAGCTCTTCAGTTTAAGTCTTCGAAGTCCTTCTCTATGCTTTCAAATCACTTCCCATGATTCACATGCATACAAGAAGTATTTAATGGACTTAGGACACATTGATTTGAAGTTGTAGACTGTGTTTTCTACAGAAAGTGTGTTCATGTTTGTCTCTTTGCTTCTCATTGTGTGCAGATTCCTGTATATTTGAGTGCTCAGGCCTTTCCAAGGCAAACGGTAGGAGGGATTATCGTTGTGGTCACCATTTCAAATATAGTCTGAGAGTTTTGGTTAAGAGCGCACATTTCTTTGGAGTGTTGGGACCCTTCTTCAGTGTGAGCCTTTTGACCTAGGAGGTACATCCATGGATCCCAGGCCAGCAGTGCCTAGAAATGGATGGAGATCTTCTTCATGTCAGGAGGCTGAGGCTCAGGATACACTCGACAAACAGGTTTCTGTAAACAGGAGACTCGCTTGTCAGAACCCAGAGGAAAACTCAGTTGCATCTATCTTTCTCTTTTCCTGCTCTGTGCTCACTGCCCATCATTTTCTGCAATGCAACGTATTATGTAAACCATCTATGTTGTCGATTTGTTGGTGAGTTCCTTTATTTGGAGGAAGATCCGTTTTGTGGATACTTGTAAGCAAGGGCCAACTCTGCCTGTGGACCAACTCCAGATGCTCAGATATGGCCAGCAAGAGATTTGTGAATGAGGTGTTCTTCCCAATTTAGAGAGTGTCAGCCTGGGTCAAGGTTTGCAACACGTGCGTGTTGACTCTCTACTTCTGCGGTTTCAACAAATCCCTGAGGTGGTTCGAATAGGGTGTCTGGTGCTTGCCAGGATTGGTGCCAGAGCTCCATTTCTCAGACCCATAAGCTATGTGGAAAGAGTCTCCAGCGTTGGTCTACTTTGTGGCAAGCCAAAGTGATCTGGAAGACCTGGAAACTTTGGAAGCCATTAAGAAAACCAGGGTGTCCCTAGATTCCCATGTTCTGGTGGTCTTTGAACGTTGAAGTCACAGCACATATGCGACTTTTAGAAGCACTGGCTGAAAAAGCAGGCTTGGACCACCTACCAGCTATTTTCCCCGGGTTGCAAGTTTCATCATACCAACTCAATGGGGAGTGACGAGACTCTAAGACCAGAGGTGAATTTGCACTCCTGAACATGGGACATGCTCAGACTATCCACTTTGGCTCCTTGGGTTGTAGGGATGCTGCACTAGCAATTCCATTTGGCAGGAATTTTGTCTGAGACTGAATGCATAGCCATTGTTTCCTTTAATTGTCTTCATTGATTTCTACACTCAGAGCAATGATATTGTGAACAACATTCCCCTGCTCAGGGAGGGGCCTTTGCGGCACAAAGCTCACAGAGCATATTTTCCTCCAGGAGTGAGGCATTCTTCAGCCTCATGCAATTTCTGAGCATTCCTGCATGGTTGAAGGAGAAGAAACATTAAGAATCTCTATGGGGTAGCCATGATCACATTCAGCAAGGCCATCTGGACTCTCCTTCTTCAGATGAGCTGAGGGAAAGATCGAAGGGTTACTATGATGTTGGTCATATGGCTGATAACTGGGAGCATTAAATTGTGTTGCTTTCTCTGCAAGAAATATAAATTGCAAGTCTCAGGCTGAAAACTGAACCTTGTGGAGACATGAATGCCAGTCTCCAGAGTGACCTGAATGCTGAAGAAACAATGGCTATCATGGGAATGAAGAGTACTCTGGGACAGTGGGGTGCCTCCGCTTTGGTCTGGACCACATTTTTATGTGATTGAGGGATTGAACGGGACTGCTGTCTAAATGCACTTGTTTCCCTGTCTCACATTTGGCCACCGCTTGGGGGGATTCATTCCACGTTTCCATGACCTACAGCCCCAGGAAGAATGTGCTACCATTCCGGACACTGCAATCCATGAAGTCATCCCACCATATATGGCTCTGAATTCATTCATTCAGTTCTCCTTGACTTTCCAGCCTCAGAATCCCTGAATTCCTTCTTCTTGGCAGCGTGTGGACGGGTCGTGAAGCTTGAGCAGGAGGATACATCCTTTCTTTTGGTTGAAGCCTGGATGTGCTTTGGAATTGAAACTTTCCATGTCTTCCTTGCATTTCCTAAGCACTGTCTATGAGAAAGAATGACTCTGATAAAGTACAAGGCAAATGGATTCAGGAGAGCCCTGTTGTGAACTAAGTCCTAATGCTCTAGCTGAGGTCTCTGGCACATAGCCACTTGAAGGATTGTTTGGACTCTGTGAGCAGGTTCTCACACATTTCCACCACTTTGTCTCCCATGGTGCTCTGTTACTTTTTTCTCAATAACTTGTCACTGATTCTTTGAATCCTCAAGGAAAAATGTGACAGATATCCTACGTTTCCTTTGCTACAGTAGTATTCTCTTTAGTCTTCTCTAAGTATATATGTATTTATACGTGTATAGTCTCATGTCGTTTTGAACTTTTATCACTTTGCAATAGACTTTTCTGCATGTCTATCCTACCAATTACAAGGAAGGTGAAAATCAGAAATTCAGAAGCTCTGGGAGCTCCACTTTCTTCAGGAGGTCCTTCCAGGTAGGCTATACAAGCTTTCATCAGGAGTACTGAAATTTCCTTGGTATTCATGAGGTTGGCACAACTCACAATGTATAACCATAGCCTTCAGTTCATCTACCAAAACATTTGCAAACTTAGTCTCCATAGAGTGAAGAAGCCAAAGGATTGAAATCTTTCTGAATGCCAGTCTCCAGAGTGACCTGAATGCTGAAGAAACAATGGCTATCATGGGAATGAAGAGTACTCTGGGACAGTGGGTGCCTCCGCTTTGGTCTGGACCACATTTTATGTGATTGAGGATTGAACGGGACTGCTGTCTAAATGCACTTGTTTCCCTGTCTCACATTTGGCCACCGCTTGGGTGATTCATTCCACGTTTCCATGACCTACAGCCCCAGGAAGAATGTGCTACCATTCCGGACACTGCAATCCATGAAGTCATCCCACCATATATGGCTCTGAATTCATTCATTCAGTTCTCCTTGACTTTCCAGCCTCAGAATCCCTGAATTCCTTCTTCTTGGCAGCGTGTGGACGGGTCGTGAAGCTTGAGCAGGAGGATACATCCTTTCTTTTGGTTGAAGCCTGGATGTGCTTTGGAATTGAAACTTTCCATGTCTTCCTTGCATTTCCTAAGCACTGTCTATGAGAAAGAATGACTCTGATAAAGTACAAGGCAAATGGATTCAGGAGAGCCCTGTTGTGAACTAAGTCCTAATGCTCTAGCTGAGGTCTCTGGCACATAGCCACTTGAAGGATTGTTTGGACTCTGTGAGCAGGTTCTCACACATTTCCACCACTTTGTCTCCCATGGTGCTCTGTTACTTTTTTCTCAATAACTTGTCACTGATTCTTTGAATCCTCAAGGAAAAATGTGACAGATATCCTACGTTTCCTTTGCTACAGTAGTATTCTCTTTAGTCTTCTCTAAGTATATATGTATTTATACGTGTATAGTCTCATGTCGTTTTGAACTTTTATCACTTTGCAATAGACTTTTCTGCATGTCTATCCTACCAATTACAAGGAAGGTGAAAATCAGAAATTCAGAAGCTCTGGGAGCTCCACTTTCTTCAGGAGGTCCTTCCAGGTAGGCTATACAAGCTTTCATCAGGAGTACTGAAATTTCCTTGGTATTCATGAGGTTGGCACAACTCACAATGTATAACCATAGCCTTCAGTTCATCTACCAAAACATTTGCAAACTTAGTCTCCATAGAGTGAAGAAGCCAAAGGATTGAAATCTTTCTGAATGCAGTAATCTCGGTTAGAAAAACACGCACTGTTTTTCGGAGAAACTGACTCCTCTGCGTGAGAATATCGGAGCCAAAATTAGAGCTACATTCACAATATGGTTTAGCTGTTCAATTTTGAGTCTTTGAAGTCGTCATCAATACTTTCAAATCACTTTCCATGATTCAGATGGATATAGGAAGGATTTCATCAGGACTTGAAGACACATTGATTTGAAATGGCAGACAGTTTCCTCTCTACAAAACGCGTGTGCATGTGTGTCTCTTTGCTTCTCCATGTGTGCAGATTCCTGTGTGTTTGTCTGCTTAGGCCTTTCCAAATCACACGGTAGGAGGGAATCATCATTGTAGTCACCATTTTGAATGTAGTCTGAGAGTCTGGGTCAAGAGTGCGTGTTTCTTTGGAAATGCCAGATCGTAGACTTTGGGTGGGTGTTGAGACCCTTCTTCAATGTGAGCCTTTTGACCTAAAGGTGCTTCGCTGGGTCCCAGCACAGTTATTACCTAGAAATGGATGGAGTTCTTCTTCCTGCCAGGAGATTGATGCTCAGGATACCCTCCACAGGAGGTTTCCTTCCACAGAAGCTTTGCTTGTCGGAACCCAGAGACAGACGCAGTTGCTTCAATATTTCTGTACTTTTCACTGCTCTCTGTTCAGTGCCTGTCATTTTCTGGCATTCAAAGTATGTTGTAAACCATCCTTGTGGACTTTGTTCATGAGTTCCTTCCTTCGGAGGCAGATTCGTTTTGTGGATGCTTACAAGCAAGGTCCAACTCTGCCTGATGTCCACCTCCCGATGCTCACATATGGCCAGCAAGAGGTTTGCCAACAATGTGTTCTTCCACCTTAGAAAGTGTGAGCCCATGGTCAAGATTTGAAACATATGTGTTGATTCTTGACTCCTGAGGTTCCATTATACAAGCTTTCATCAGGAGTACTGAAATTTCCTTGGTATTCATGAGGTTGGCACAACTCACAATGTATAACCATAGCCTTCAGTTCATCTACCAAAACATTTGCAAACTTAGTCTCCATAGAGTGAAGAAGCCAAAGGATTGAAATCTTTCTGAATGCAGTAATCTCGGTTAGAAAAACACGCACTGTTTTTCGGAGAAACTGACTCCTCTGCGTGAGAATATCGGAGCCAAAATTAGAGCTACATTCACAATATGGTTTAGCTGTTCAATTTTGAGTCTTTGAAGTCGTCATCAATACTTTCAAATCACTTTCCATGATTCAGATGGATATAGGAAGGATTTCATCAGGACTTGAAGACACATTGATTTGAAATGGCAGACAGTTTCCTCTCTACAAAACGCGTGTGCATGTGTGTCTCTTTGCTTCTCCATGTGTGCAGATTCCTGTGTGTTTGTCTGCTTAGGCCTTTCCAAATCACACGGTAGGAGGGAATCATCATTGTAGTCACCATTTTGAATGTAGTCTGAGAGTCTGGGTCAAGAGTGCGTGTTTCTTTGGAAATGCCAGATCGTAGACTTTGGGTGGGTGTTGAGACCCTTCTTCAATGTGAGCCTTTTGACCTAAAGGTGCTTCGCTGGGTCCCAGCACAGTTATTACCTAGAAATGGATGGAGTTCTTCTTCCTGCCAGGAGATTGATGCTCAGGATACCCTCCACAGGAGGTTTCCTTCCACAGAAGCTTTGCTTGTCGGAACCCAGAGACAGACGCAGTTGCTTCAATATTTCTGTACTTTTCACTGCTCTCTGTTCAGTGCCTGTCATTTTCTGGCATTCAAAGTATGTTGTAAACCATCCTTGTGGACTTTGTTCATGAGTTCCTTCCTTCGGAGGCAGATTCGTTTTGTGGATGCTTACAAGCAAGGTCCAACTCTGCCTGATGTCCACCTCCCGATGCTCACATATGGCCAGCAAGAGGTTTGCCAACAATGTGTTCTTCCCACCTTAGAAAGTGTGAGCCCATGGTCAAGATTTGAAACACATATGTGTTGATTCTTGACTCCTGAGGTTCCATTAAACACCTGAGGTGGTACGAATAGGGTGTCTAGTGCTTGCCAGGATTGATGGCAGAGCTCCATTCCACAGAGCATGAATCAATGGTGAAAAGGGCTCAAGTCTTGGTCTCTTTCGTGGCAAGCCAAAGTGACCCAGAAGACCTGGGATGTTTGGAAGTGAGGGAGGAAATCAGGGTCTTCTGAGATTCCCATGCTCTGTTGCTCTTGGCACACTGAGCTGGCAACATATATCCGTCATTTTGGGAGCCCTGGCCAAAACAGGGGCTTGGACCACCTACAGGAATTGTTTCCTGGGCAGCCAGCTTGATTGGGCCAACTGAATGTTTAGGGACAAGCTTTTAAGATGAGAGGTCAATCTCCACTGTCTGAACATGGGACACACTCAGATAATCCACGCTGTTTTCTTGGGTTGTAGGGCCACCATTGTAGCAACTCTTTTCCCAGGCTTTGTGTCTGGTGGTGAATGCATATGCATTGTTTCCTTGAACACTCTTGATCGAGCCCCATATCAGGAAGGGATAACGTTTTGGAGAGAATTTTCCTTCTCAGGGAGGGGCTTTGGGGCCCAAAACACGTAGAGCATTTTTTCCTCCGGGAATGAGACAATCTTCAGTCTCATCCAATTTCCTTGTATTCCTGCATAGCTGGAGGAAACAACATTGAGAATCTCTCTGTAGCTAGCTATGATCATGTAACTGTCACTGTGCTGTACCTTGTTCTGATTTCTGTTCTTACCTGTACTATCTTAAATAG
>JAIOJX010000018.1:848725-974780 GCA_022376925.1 Tragulus kanchil
GGCCGGGCATATCTGAGCAGATCCACAAAATGGATCTGCCAGTGAAGGAAGGAATTCACGAACAAATCGAACACGTGGATGGCTTCCAAAATACGTTACATTTCAGAAAATGATGGATAGTGAGCAGAGAACAGAAAAAACTGGAAAACTACAAGCTACTGCGTGTTGCTCTGTGTTCCGACAAGCAAGGCTCCTGTGAAAGGCAATCGCCTGTGGAACCTATGGTGAGCCTCAGCCTCCAGGCAGGAAGAAGGTCTCCACGTATTTCCAGGAATTACCTGGCCTGGGATACAAGAATGTACCTCTTAATTCAAAAAGCTCACAATGAAGAAAGGTTCCAACACCCACGCAAAGTTTTGGATTTGGCATTTCTAAAGAAATGCGCACTCCTGACACAAACTCTCAAACTACATTTGTAATGGTGACCACAGCGATGATCCCTATTACCATTTGATTTGGAAAGGATTAAACACACAAACACACAGGAATACGCACACAGTGAGAAGTAAGGAGACACACATGTACACATTTTCTGTAGAAAACACACTGTCTACAACTTCAAATCAGTGTGTCTTCAATTCCCATGAGATCCTTCTTGTATCCATGTACACTGTGGGAAGTGATTTGAAAGCCTAAAGAAGGACTTCAAAGTCTAAAAGTGAATAGAAAGCATATTCTGAATGTACCTCTAATATCGATTAAGATATTCTTGTACAGAGGAGTCAGTTTCTCCGTGCCATGGTGTATGCTGTTCTGCCTGAAATGACTGCATTCCTAGATTTCAAACCACTGGTTTTGAACGCTATGGAGACAAAGCTTGCAAGAGTTTTGCCTGATGGACTTAAGGCCATGTGCATACATTGTGAGTTGTGCCAAACTCATGAATAACAAGGAAATGTCAGTTCTCTTCATGAAAGCTTGTATAGCCTACATGGAAGGATCTCCTGAAGAGAGAAGAGCCCCTAGAGCATCTGCATTTCTGGTTTTCACATACCTTGTAATCGGTAGGATAAACCTGGTGGGAAGTCCAGTGCAAAGGAAAATGAAGCTCACACATTAATGCAATTAACCGTGTATATATATATATGTGTGTGTGTGTGTGTGTGTATATATATATATATATATATATATATATATATATATGGAACATGAAACAGAACATTTAACACAGAACATTACAGAGAATACCACTATCACAAATAAAGCATATGGTATCTCTCGATTTTTCCTCGATGATTGACACAGTCTACGAAGAATTATGGAGACAATAGAAAAGAGCATCATGGGAGACAGAGTGGTGGAAAAGTGTGAGAACGTGCTCATCGAGTCGAAATACACCTTCAAAGTGGCTTATGTGCCAAGAGCCTCAAGTAGGGCATTGGGACTTACGTTCACAAAGGGCTCTCCCTGGATCAATTTGCCTTGTACTTTAGCAGAGGAATACTTTCCATGGACAGTGCTTAGGAAATGCAAGTGAAGGGATGAAAACGTTCCTTTAAAAGAACATCCATTCTGCCAAATACAGAAAGGATGTAGCCTCCTGCTCAAGTTTCATTACCATGCATACGCTGCCAAGAAAGAAGGAATTCAGGAGACTCAGAGGCTGGAATGTCAGGAGAAGGCTGGACGACAGAATTCAAAGCAGTAAATGGTTGGATGGCCTCACAGATTCCAGGGCCCTGAAATGGAGCCATTTCTGGCTGAGGCTGTAGGCTAGGGAATTGTGGGATGCACCAACCCAAGCGGTGGAAAATTGTGAGACAAGGAGCCACTCAATTCTGTTACTCGTCCTGTTAAATCTCTCAAACACATAAAATCTGGGCCAAGACCAACAGGGGACAAGCACCACTGTCCCAGCGCACTCAATTCCCATGGTAGACATTGTTTCCTCAGTATTCAGGTTGCTTAAGAGACCTGCACTCAAATCTGCACAAGGGTCAGTTTTCAGCCCGAGACCTGTAGCTTATAAATCCTGCAGAGAGCACAACACATTCTAATTCTGCAGGTTATCAGTCCAATGGTCAAACCCATAGGAACCCTTGGCACATTTCCCTCAGCTCATTTGAAATCAGAGAGTCCAGATGGCCTGGCTGAATGGCAATCATGGATAGACACAGAGAGGTTCTCCACGTTGTCTCCTTTCCAGCCACGCTGAAAGCTTAGAAGTTGGATGAGGCTGAAGAATGTCTCATTCCTGGAGGAAAAAGTGCTTCATGAGTTTCCTGCCTGAAAAGTTACTCTGTGAGCAGGAGAATGCTGTTCCAAATGCAGCCCTTCTGGGTATGGGGCTCAATCAAGAGAATTCAAGGAAACAATGGGTATTCATTCAGCATCAGACAGAAAGCTAGTCAAAAGAGTTACTCGCGTGGCGTGCCTACAACCCAAGGAGCCAGAGTAGATGATCTGAGCATGTCCCATGGTCAGGCAGTGGAGATCAACCACGGGTCTTAGAAATTTGTCAGTCCACATTGTGCTCATCTGATAAACTGGCAACCCAGGTTAAAGGCCGATAAGTGCTCCAAGCCCCATTTCAGCCAGGACTTCCCAAATGATTGATATGTGCTGTCACCTGAGCATGCCAAGAGCATCAGAGCATGGGATTCTCAGAAGGCATTAGTTTCCTCCTGGCTTCCGAAGATCCCAGGTCATCTGGATCACTTTGGCTTACAAATGAAAAGAGTAACTCGGGAGCCATTTTCCACGTTTTCAGGGCCTGAGGAATGGAGCTCTGCCAGCAATTCTGCTAAGCACTAGTCACCCCATTCAGACCACCTCAGGTGTTTGATGGAACCAGAGAAGTCCAGAATCAACACACATTCTGTGAACCTTGGCTACAGGCTCAAGCTCACTAAGGCGGAAAACACATGGTGTGTAAACCACTTGCTGGCCATTTCAGAGCATCTGCACATATACCACAGGCAGAATTGCCCCTTGCTTGCATGCATCCACAAAATGGATCTGCCTCCAAAGGAAAGAACTCACAAACAAATTGACCATGGGGATGGTTTCCAACATAGCTTGAGGGCAAAAATGATGGGCAGTGATCAGAGAGCATGAAAATAATAGAGAAAGATAGAAGTAACTGCGTCGGGCTATAGGTTCCGACAAGCAAGGTTCCTGTGCAGGAAACCTCCAGGTGTCCTCAGACTCAGTCTTCTGGTATGAAAAAGTTCCATCCGTTTCTAGGAATTGCCTTGCCCAGGAAACAGAAAGGTATGTCTTTGGTCAAAAGTTCAGAATGAAGAATGATCCAATCACCCAAACAAAGTTTGAGATCTGGCATTTCCAAAGAAATGCGTGCTCCTGGACCAAACTCTCAGACTACATTTGAAATGGTGACCACAATGGTGATCCCTCCTCCTGTTTGGCTTGGAAAGGCCTAAACACACAAACACACAGGAATCCTCACACAGTGAAAACAAAGAGACACACATATACACACTTTCTGTAGAAAACACACTATGTACAAGTTCAAATCAATATGTCCACTAGTCCCCATGAAATCATTCCTGAATCCATGTGAATCGGGGAAGTGATTTGAAAGCACTGAGAAGGGTCTCAAAGACTAAAAATGGAACAGGTAAACCAAATTCTGAATGTACATCTAATTTTGGCTCCAATATTCTGCCGCAGAGGAGACAGCTTTTCCATGCAACAGTGCATGTTGATCTATCTTAAATGGCAGCATTTAGAGAAGATCTCAAGCCTGTGGGTTCCTCACTGTATGGAGACAAAACTTGCAAAAGTTTTGGTAGATGGACTGAAGGCCATGTCCATACATGTTGACTGTGCAAAGCTCAAGAATAACAAGGAAAAGTCAGTTCTCCTCATGAAAGTGTGTGTAGCCTACATGGAACAGTGAAGAGCCCTAGAGCCTCTGCATTACTGGTTTTGCCCTCCTTGTAATTCTTAAAATAAACATGATGGGAAATTTCAGTGCAAAATCAGATGAAGTTTGTACAGAGATGAGAGAATACTTTTATAAATACATATATATCCATAGAACATTGAAGAGAATACTAATGTAAGACAGAAATTGTATGGTATCTGTTGTTTTTTCCTCGATGATTGACAGAATCTATGATGAAATATCAAGAAAACAGGAACAGAGCATCATGGGACACAGAGTCGTGGAAATGTGTGAGAATGTGCTCAAGAAGTCCTAACACTCCTTCAAAGTAGATTGTGTGCCTGAAACCTCAGCTAGATCATTGAGACTTATGTTCACAACATGTCTTTCCCTGGATCAGTTTGCCTTGAACTCAGTAGAGGCATAGTATCTCATGGACAGTGCTTAGGAAATACAAGTGAAGAGATGAAATGCTTCCATTGCAAAGCACATCCACGCTGCAACTTACAGAAAGGATGTATTTTCCTGCTACAGCTTCATGACCCATCCACATGCTGCCAAGAAAGAAGGAATTCAGCGGACTCTGAGGTTGGAAAGTCAGGAGGAACTGGACGAAAGAATACAGAGCAGTAAATGGTGGGATTGCCAGATGAATTCCAGTGCCCTGAAAGGGAGCACATTCTGGCTGAGGCTCAGGGTAGAGAAACGTGGGATGAAATGATTCAAGCAGTGGCCAAGTGTGAGACAAAGGAGACACTGGACTTAGGCACTTGTCACGTTCAATCCCTCAATCACATAAAAGCGTGCCAAGAGCCAAAGGGGACACATACCACTGTCCCAGACCCTTTTCCATTGCCATAGCTGACATTGTTTCCTCAGTGTTCAGATCACTATGGAGACCCACCATCAAGGTTGAACGACATTCAGGTTTCAGCCAGAGACCTGCAGTTTATACAAGTTGCAGGGTCAGAAAAACATTATAATTCTATAGGTTATCAACCCAATAACCATCCCCATAGAAACCCGCTGATCATTTCCCTCAGCTCATCTGAAATAGGAGAGTCCAGATGGCCTGGCCCAGTGGTGATCACGGCTAGCCACAGAGAGATTCTTAATGCTGTCTTCCCTCCAGGTACACAGGAATGCTTGTAGCTTGGAAGAGGCTGAAGAACACCTCATTCTCAGAGGAGAAAAACTTTGTGAGGTTTGTGCCCCAAAAGCCTCTCCCTGAGAAGGGAATGCTGTCCAAAATGCCATCCCTTCTGGTTATGGGGCATGATCAAGAGAATTCAAAGGAACAATGGATATGGATTTACCATCAGACACAAAGCCTGCTGAGAGGAGTTGCTGGCTTATCATATCTACAGTCCAAGGAGCCAGCGTGGATGATCTCAGTATGTCCCATTGTCAGTCAATGGAGATTGGCTTCTGGTCTTAGAAGCTCATCACTCCACACTGAGTAGGTCTGATCAAGCTGGCCATCAAGGGAAAAAGCTGGTATTTGGTCCAAGCTCCAGTTTTGGGCAGGATTTCCAAAATGACTTATATGCGCTGTCACCTCAGCGTGCGAAGTGCATCAGAGTAAGGGTGTCTCTGAAAGCCCAGGTTTCAACCATGACTTCTAAAGTTTGCAGATCCTCCATATCACTTTGGCTTGGCACCAAGGAGACCAGCGCTGGGGCCCTTTTCCACATTGCTTTAGGGTCTGAAGAATGGAGTTCTGCCATCAATCCTGGAACACGGCATTTGGAAATCCTCAGGTGTTTGATGGAACCACAGAAGTCCAGAATCAACACACACATGTGGCAAACCTTGACTACAGGTTCACACTCTCTAAGAAGGGAGTAAACTATGGTTGGTAATCCTCATTCTAGTCATATCTGTGCGTCTGGAGGTGGACCACAGGTAGAGTTAGCCCATTCTTGCAAGCATCCACAAAAAGAATGTGCCTCCAAAGAGGAACTCAAGAACAAATCGACCACACAGATGGTTTCAAACATATCTTGCATATTAGAAAATGATGGGCAGTGAGAAGACAGCAGGAAAAAATAGAGAAAATAGAAGCCACTGAGTGTGGCTCTGGGTTCCAACAAGCTAGGCTCCTGTGGAGGGAAACATCCTGTGGATTGTATCCTGAGCCTCGGTCAACTGGCATGAAGAAGATCTCCATCCATTTCTAGGCCTTGCCTGACCTGGGATCCAGGGATGTACTGCTTAGGTCAAAAGCTCACAATGAAGAAGTGACACAACACCTACGCAAAGTTTGGAATCTGGAATTCGCTCCTGAATGAAACTCTCAGAATACCTTCAAAATGGTTACCCCAATGATGATCCCTCTACCATTTGCCTTTGAAAGGCCTAAGCATATGGACACACAGTAATCCACACACAGTGAGAAGCAAAGATATACATATGCATGCACCTTCTGTAAAAACCACAGTGTCTACAACTTCAAATCAATGTGTCCTCGAGTTCCCATGAAATCATTCCTATATCCATGTAATTGGGGAAATGATTTTAAAACTTTGAGAAGGACTTCAAACACTAAAACTAAACAGCTAAGTCATATTCTGAATGTACCTTGAATTTCTGCTCCAATATTCTTGCACAGAGGACTCAGTTTCTCTGTGCATAGTGCATGTTGTTCATTCAGAAATGACCGCATTCTGCGAAGATGTCAAACCTTTCTCTTCTTCACTCTATGGAGACAACGCTTGCAAGAGGTTTAGGAGACTGACTTCATCCCATGTTCATACAGCGTGAGTTGTGCCAAACTCATCAATGCCAAGGAAATGTCAGTTCTCCTCATGAAAACTTGTGTAGCCTACATGGAAGGACCACCTGAAAAGACAAGAGCCCCTACAGGTTCTGCATTTTTGGTTTTCACCTTCCTTCTAATTGGTAGGATATGTCACACAGACATAAGACTACCATAAATACACACATATTCATGGAACATTAAAGAAAATACTAATGTGACACAGAAATCATATGACATCTTGTCATTTTTTCCCTAGATGATCAATTGAATCTACTATGAACTATCAAGACAACAGAAACAGAGCATTATGAGATAAAGCGTGGTGGAGATGTAGGAGAACATCCTCACTGAGCCCAAACACTCCTTCAAAGTGGTTTATGTGCCCAGGGCCTCAGCTAGAGCATTGGGACTTACATTCACATTTGGGCTCTCCTCAGATCAGTTTGCCTTGTAGATTTGCAGAGGCATAGTTTTTCATGAACAGTGCTTAAGAAATGCAAGTAAAGCGCTGAAAAGCTTCCATGCCCAAGCACAGCAAGGCTGCAGGTTAAGGAAATGATGTATCCTGCTGCTCAAGCTTCACTACTCATCAACACGCTGTGAAGAATAAAGGAATTCAGGGACTTAGAGGCTTGAAAGTCAAGAGGAACTGGTCGAACGAATTCAGAGCAGTAAAAGTTGGGATGGCCTCACGGATTCCAGTGCTCTGAAAGGGACCAAAGTCTGTCTGAGGCTGTAGGGCAGGAAATTTTGGGATGCAGCAATCCAAGCGGTGGCCAAGAGTGAGACCTGAAACCACTAAATTTTCTCATTGGACCCATTCAATCCCTCAAACACATAAAACTTCGGCCAAGTTCCACACAGAACACAACCCTCTGTCTGAGAGCACTCTCCATTTCCATGGTAGCCATCATTTCATCAGCATTTAGTTTGCTTAGCTGAATGGCACTCAAGTCTGCACAAGGTTCAGGTTTCAGCCTGAGAACTTCAGTTTATACGTGTTGAAGAGAGAGAACATTCTCTAATTCTCCAGGTTATCAGCACAAAAGCCAACACCATAGGAACATTGGGCACATTTCTCTCACCTCCTCTGAAATAGGAGAGTCAACATGGCCTTGCCGAATAGTAATCATGGTTAGCCACAGAGCGATTCTCAACATTGTCTCCCATCCAGCCACTCTGAAAGCTTGAAAAGACAAGAGCCCCTACAGGTTCTGCATTTTGGTTTTCACCTTCCTTCTAATTGGTAGGATATGTCACACAGACATAAGACTACCATAAATACACACATATTCATGGAACATTAAAGAAAATACTAATGTGACACAGAAATCATATGACATCTTGTCATTTTTTCCCTAGATGATCAATTGAATCTACTATGAACTATCAAGACAACAGAAACAGAGCATTATGAGATAAAGCGTGGTGGAGATGTAGGAGAACATCCTCACTGAGCCCAAACACTCCTTCAAAGTGGTTTATGTGCCCAGGGCCTCAGCTAGAGCATTGGGACTTACATTCACATTTGGGCTCTCCTCAGATCAGTTTGCCTTGTAGATTTGCAGAGGCATAGTTTTTCATGAACAGTGCTTAAGAAATGCAAGTAAAGCGCTGAAAAGCTTCCATGCCCAAGCACAGCAAGGCTGCAGGTTAAGGAAATGATGTATCCTGCTGCTCAAGCTTCACTACTCATCAACACGCTGTGAAGAATAAAGGAATTCAGGGACTTAGAGGCTTGAAAGTCAAGAGGAACTGGTCGAACGAATTCAGAGCAGTAAAAGTTGGGATGGCCTCACGGATTCCAGTGCTCTGAAAGGGACCAAAGTCTGTCTGAGGCTGTAGGGCAGGAAATTTTGGGATGCAGCAATCCAAGCGGTGGCCAAGAGTGAGACCTGAAACCACTAAATTTTCTCATTGGACCCATTCAATCCCTCAAACACATAAAACTTCGGCCAAGTTCCACACAGAACACAACCCTCTGTCTGAGAGCACTCTCCATTTCCATGGTAGCCATCATTTCATCAGCATTTAGTTTGCTTAGCTGAATGGCACTCAAGTCTGCACAAGGTTCAGGTTTCAGCCTGAGAACTTCAGTTTATACGTGTTGAAGAGAGAGGAACATTCTCTAATTCTCCAGGTTATCAGCACAAAAGCCAACACCATAGGAACATTGGGCACATTTCTCTCACCTCCTCTGAAATAGGAGAGTCAACATGGCCTTGCCGAATAGTAATCATGGTTAGCCACAGAGCGATTCTCAACATTGTCTCCCATCCAGCCACTCTGAAAGCTTGGACATTGGATGAGGATTAAGTATGCCTCACTCCTGGAGAAAAAGTGCTTTGCAAGGTTTCTGCTCCAAAGCCCAGTCCCTGAGCAGGTGAATGATGTTCAAAATGTCATCTCTTATGGGTGTGGGGCTCGATCAAGAGATTTCAAGGAAACAATGAATATGCATTCACTATGAGACATAAAGCCTGCCAAAACTAGTTGCTTGCACAGCATCTCTAAAACCTAAGAAGCCTTCGTGGATGATCTGAGCATGTCCGTGGTCAGGCAGTGGAGATTGACCTCTGATTTTCGAAGCTCATCACTCCAAACTGAGTTGGTCCAATAAAGCTGGCCGTGTAGTGAAAAAGCTGGAAGGTGGTCCAAGCTCCCATTTTGGACAGGGCTTCCCAAATGAGTGATATGCGCTGCCACCTCACTTGCCATAGACATCAGAGTATGGGAATCCTGGAAGGCCCTGGTTTCCTCCATGGACTCCAAAGGTCCCAGGTCCTCCAGATCACTTTGGCTTGCCACCAAAGAGATCATTGCCAGAGCCTCTTTACACATTGCTTCAGGGTCTGAGGAATGGATCTATGACATCAATCCTGGAAAGCACCAGCCACCCCATTCAGACCACCTCAGGCATTTGATGGAACAGCAGAAGCCCAGAATCAACACGCACGTGTTGCAAAACATGACAACAGGCTCAGAGTCATTAACGCTGGAAAAACACATAGTATGCAAACCACTTGCTAACCATATTTGTGCATCTGCAAGTAGACCACAGGCAGAGTTGGCCCAGGCTTGCAAGCATTCACAAAATGGATCTGTCTCCAATGGGAGGAACTTATGAACAAATAGACACTGCAGATGGTTTCCAACATATCCTAAGTCCCATAAAATGATGGGCAGTGAGCAGAAAGCAAAAAAAAGAGAATTCTCCAAGGTTATCAGCACAAAAGCCAACACCATAGGAACATTGGGCACATTTCTCTCACCTCCTCTGAAATAGGAGAGTCAACATGGCCTTGCCGAATAGTAATCATGGTTAGCCACAGAGCGATTCTCAACATTGTCTCCCATCCAGCCACTCTGAAAGCTTGGACATTGGATGAGGATTAAGTATGCCTCACTCCTGGAAAAAAAAGTGCTTTGCAAGGTTTCTGCTCCAAAGCCCAGTCCCTGAGCAGGTGAATGATGTTCAAAATGTCATCTCTTATGGGTGTGGGGCTCGATCAAGAGATTTCAAGGAAACAATGAATATGCATTCACTATGAGACATAAAGCCTGCCAAAACTAGTTGCTTGCACAGCATCTCTAAAACCTAAGAAGCCTTCGTGGATGATCTGAGCATGTCCGTGGTCAGGCAGTGGAGATTGACCTCTGATTTTCGAAGCTCATCACTCCAAACTGAGTTGGTCCAATAAAGCTGGCCGTGTAGTGAAAAAGCTGGAAGGTGGTCCAAGCTCCCATTTTGGACAGGGCTTCCCAAATGAGTGATATGCGCTGCCACCTCACTTGCCATAGACATCAGAGTATGGGAATCCTGGAAGGCCCTGGTTTCCTCCATGGACTCCAAAGGTCCCAGGTCCTCCAGATCACTTTGGCTTGCCACCAAAGAGATCATTGCCAGAGCCTCTTTACACATTGCTTCAGGGTCTGAGGAATGGATCTATGACATCAATCCTGGAAAGCACCAGCCACCCCATTCAGACCACCTCAGGCATTTGATGGAACAGCAGAAGCCCAGAATCAACACGCACGTGTTGCAAAACATGACAACAGGCTCAGAGTCATTAACGCTGGAAAAACACATAGTATGCAAACCACTTGCTAACCATATTTGTGCATCTGCAAGTAGACCACAGGCAGAGTTGGCCCAGGCTTGCAAGCATTCACAAAATGGATCTGTCTCCAATGGGAGGAACTTATGAACAAATAGACACTGCAGATGGTTTCCAACATATCCTAAGTCCCATAAAATGATGGGCAGTGAGCAGAAAGCAGGAAAAATAGAGAAAGATAGAAGCACCTGCATCTGGTTCTGTGTTCTGAAAAGCAAGTCTTCTGTGAAGGGAAGATCTAGGTATCATGAGCCTCAGCCTCCTGACATGAAGAACTGCATTCATTTGTAGTCATTGCCTGGCCTGAGACACAGTGAAGAACTCAATATGTCAAAAGGCTCAAAATGAATAAAGGCCCAACACATGTAAAGTTTAGGAGTTGACATTTCCAAAGAAATGCACATACCTTACCGAAGCTCTCAGACTACACTGGAAATGGTGAACATAATGGTGATCCCTCCTACCATTTGACTTGGAAAGTCCTAAGCACACAAACACACTGGAATCCATACAGTTTGAAGGAAAGAGACACACATGCACACACTCTGTGTAGAAAACACTCTGCTACAACTTCAAATCAATGTGTCCTCAAGTCTTCATGAAATATTTCCTGTATCCATGTGCATCAGAGGAAGTAATTTGCAAGCACTGAGAAGAACTTTAAAGACTAAAATGGAATAGCTAAACCATTTTCAAATTGAACCTCTAATTTTGGCTCCGATATTCCCGCTCAGAGGAGTTAGGACTTCCGCCATACAGCATTTTGTTCTATCTGAAATGACTGCATTCAGAGAAGATTTCAAACCTTTGGCTTCTGCACTTATGGAGACAAAGATTGCAAAATTTTGCTAGACAGTCTTAAGGCCATGTTCATACATTGTGAGTTGTGCTAAACTCATGAATACAAAGGAAATATTAGTTCTCCTTGTGAAAGCTTGTATAGCCTACATGCAAAGACCAACTGAAGAGAGAAGAGCTACTAGAGCTTTTGTATTTCTGGTTTTCACCTTAATTGATATTGGTAGGATGAACATGGTGGGAAAGGCCAGTGCAAAGTAAGACGAAGTTCACATGAAAATGAGATTATACATGTATAATTCCATATCTATTCATAGAACATTAAAGAGAATACTACTGTCACACAAAAAAATTGGTATCTTTCAATTTTTTCCTCAACGATTGAGAAAATATATGACAAATTAATAGAAAAGATCATCATGGGAGACAGAGTGGTGGAAATGTGTGGGATTGTGCTCATGTAGTACAAACACTCCTTCGAAATGGTTTATGTGTGAAAGGCTTCAGGAAGAGCATTGGAATTCCATTCACAACAAAGCTCTCCTGAATCAATTTGCCCTCTACATTAGCAGAGGCAATGTTTCTCGTGGACAGTTGTCATGGGCACTGTGATGTAGCCTGCTCTGATTCCAATTCTTATTAGTGCTTACTAAGAGACACTCTCTTAAATAGATCAGAGAACTTTTCTGTCACAGTGTAGTCCCTTCAGAGTTGTAAGTCTCGAACTTGGACAATAAAGTGTCACGGTATTGAGTATTGTCAAACCAAGAGTAGCCTTATTAATCATTAAACATATAATAATCAGAATCAAGATTCTATTAATCAGAATTCAAATAAAGGCAACTACAAAGAATCAGAACTCAAATAATCAGAACTTCTTAAGTAAAATCAGAACTCAATTAAGAAAAATCAGAACTCAATCAAATGCGAACCAAAGTTCTGACTCCAGATCTGGAGAGTCTCAATCTCACATCGGGTGCAGACAATCTATGTGAGTGAGCCTGCTGCAAAATCTTACCTTATTCTTGTGTATTTTTTCAACTAGAAATCTCAAGTTAATTAGTAATGATAAAAGTGATTGTTACAAGACCTTTTGAGCTTCTAGAGATGCAAAAGTGGTTATGCCTTGAGCTTTGTGTTCGTCTACTAACGCCTAGGTAAACACATTTGTTCTCGAGGGAAACATGTGTTTGAAAACATTCATACAATTCTTAAACTACAAAGGAACTACCAGGTGTAAAGACAGTCTTACACCTATAACTAAAAAGAGCACAAGAGGAAGTATTTTTGAGCTGTGTATTAGGAAAATATCTATGTAAACATCTCTATCAATGTTTGTCAAAGGTGATAGTTTAAGTCTATAAACTACTGATTTTATGAGGGGGGCTGTTTCAGACCCAGGCTTCTATCAGTAAAAGTATCAGCTACTTAGTCATCCTCAGAGGAGGTCTCAGAGAGGCGGGGCTGTAGGCAGCGCTTATCGCTAATGTGAAGAAACATTTGTCTGCTCGGCTCAGGTATCTTTTCCTGATCTTTCTTATGAGAAGTGAATATGAAACCATCTCCTCGTCCTAATGGCCACCCTTGTGGGAGCATTCGACATACCACCAAGTTAGTTTAGAGGGTCTTCTTCACCACATAATGACATTCCTGCAAATAACCTAACTTATTTTCCTCATCACTTTCCCCATCACAACTGTTCTCATCATAATCAGGGTCCCAATATCTGTCAGTGAAGATGTCTATGCTTGTCCATGACACCTCTCCTTCAGGCCTCCAAGCAATGATCCATATGCTTGAGTAGCCAACAGAAATGATATAGTGATAAATCCTGATATAGAGTATTTTTAAATTTTGAAGCCCGTGTTTTGTTGTTGAGTTTTAATAAAAGGGATATTTTTCTATGTAATAGCCTCATCATTGAGGGGTGTATGTGTCATTTGAGAAAGTAACACTCTCTACCTGAGAATAGCTGAATTACATACTGGCATATCATGAATAGAAGGTGGTTTCCCCAAATTATTCTTGGATTTTGTCCTGAACTTAGACAAGTCAGGAAGGTTAAGGTACATTTACCAATAGTTAGTGGTCCAGTCATGTGCAAGGACCAACATACACTTTTATTATAAAGCATATCATTAAACTATTTCCCTGCGTTGCCAATACAGATTTTCACACAGGTCATTTCTCTCCCAGTCTTACATTCAGTAAATCCAATCCATGTATAAAAGTTGATATCCCCAAAATCTTCCAATCCATAGTTCTGGTCCAGATGAACGGGTCCTTTTTCGATGCCAGTTCCGGGTTGAGATTGAGGGTCAGATAGGCCAGGTTCCTCATCATTTCTGTTGGTCTCCCACTGTTATTGTAATCAGGAAGATTATGGGTACCGGGACCTCTGGCTCCACTTAGATTCTCACTTGTCCTTTTGCCTGGAGGTTCCTCAAGACCTCCTGCTTCTGTGGACCTGAAATAGTTTCTAACCCTAAGACAATCAGGCATAGGTAGGCCCCATAAGTCAATAATTATTGTTTCAGAATTTTCGGTCTAAGCTTCCAGTCAGGCTTCACTGTCTTTCATTGATTTTCTTACCAGCTATTTGAAGTCATCCTATTATTTTTATAAAAATAATATTCCAAAATAAGCATAATGCCTATAAGAACACGTTTTAAATAGGATCAAATCCTCACCATAGTCCCAAACGCACCATCAGCTGCATTATTAATAAAATTTCTAATATGTTTTATCGTATTTGTAGCTAGAGGCCAAATATTTTGAGCCACTTGTGCAAGTTGATTAAGTCATTCAGGAATGTCTCCTTCATGTAGATCCAGGCGCATCTGTTCTTTCCTCAGTCGTGCGACTTGACTCTTCATTTTCTAGGAGGAATTAGTCATGGTGATCCATATGCCTTTTAACTTTGTTATGATCCCTATTAGGTGAGGAAGTGTTACAGATAGCTGTAGTATGTGTGGCCTGAGATAGTCCGAATCTCTGGGCCGCTGGATTATTCTCTCGTGCTTTTGCGGTAACACTTTACCATATCGTAAACAGAAACTATTGAAGGTACATAAGGCACAGTCTGTTTTATCTGTCATAAATGAATAGCTTCCATTCTTTAAAGGTTGAACCGTATGAAAGGGTTTTTCTATCTTTAAAGCTTCTATGGGGCAATCCTGCCAAGTTTGATTTCAAAGGAGCATTTTAAAACTTCTTTACAGATTAAGTAATTTTTAAAGATTTATTTATTTATTTTGGGTGGGGGTCAGGTTGGGGTGGGAGGGGAGCAGGCGGGCCACTTCTATTGGTCTTTCATTTCTCTATTTTCATCCGTCTTTGTTCTTTGGCTCCTGTGGGCCTCCCATCGCGGTGGCGTCTGTCATCGCAGAGCACCGGCTCTGGGCGCATGCGCTCCAGAGCTCCGGCTCGGTAATTGGACACATGGGTCCAGCCACTCCGTGGCACGTGGGATCTACCCAGGCCAGGGATCAAACCGGTGCCCCTTGCACTGCAAGGCGGTGTCCTTACCCACTGGACCACCAGGGAAGCCCTTAAGCAATCTTTGATATAACCATCTATTAACTTCAAATACCTGCTTCGTGGGAAATCTTGATTTAAAATTTGGTAAGGATCTTCAATACATAATTTGGCTAGATGTCTTGAATTTTTACCCGAATGTCTAATACTTTTTATTGCTCAATTTTGTGTATACACCTTCCTGGGTACAACTATTTTATTATATATAAATTATTTTATTATATATAATATATATATATATACATACATACATATACATATACATATATACATATATACATATGTATAATTTCCCATGTTGTACCTAATAGTTCTTTCCTGGTTTGTTCTATTTTAAAAGTTATACTAGTGGCTGTTTTTCATATAATTTTCATTATCTCATCTGTAAGTTGTAACCCATTTTGAATGCAATCAGAACTCATTTCTTTTCAATCCACTTAATTATTTATGAGCATATTCTTAAATTGTGATATATATGTATGGATACGTTCTGTCACAATTGCTTCAGTTAAGAAATCAATATCATTAACAGAGGCTTCCATCCAAGTCACTATGTGGTCCCTCAAGACATGAATTCCATTAGCTGAATTTTGATCATTTAGATCACTAAGTTCGGCTTTTTTGTGGTGGCTTACATCAGCCTGAGCACTGTTTGTATTCTCCAAAAGTTCTCAATTTTCTTCCACCTCTGAGAGCATCCTCTCTTTTCAGTTTTGTTTTCTTTCTGGTCATAGTGTGGCCATGTAAATTTGAGTAAGACCTGATGAGCCCATTTTCATTTCCTTTAAAACCAATTAATTTTAACAATTTCTTTATTACTAATCTAATTTCATGCTTCTTTCCCTATTTATGCATCCAGCATATAACAAATGTATTTTATATTGATGTTTATCAATAGTATATATTTGTTCATTACAAATAGGACTAGAAAAATGCCTATGATAGACCAACAACTCAAAATCTTTGGTTCTTTCAGCAGTATCATATTCAGGGTAATATAAACAATCCTTTTTCTCAGCCTTTTGGACACAATATTTTCTCAGGTCTTATTCTGTTTCTCTAATGTCTGTAAGTCGATGGATGACTGTTCACCTTCTGATTAAAATTTATAAACTCCATTAACCTCATAGTGAGATTGTCTTTAGATATGTCACAATCTCCTTCCCAAAAGACCATGTATAGTACGTGGAAATCAGTAATTTTACTGCCCTAGGTCTCATTTATGAGTCCATAGGATTAACTCTCTGAAACATCTAATTTTTCCCTTCTTTATGTCATTTAGGAGGCAAATTTTCTGGTTTCAGTTCTGACGTCCTATTGGTAAGATGTGTTGTGTCACCTTTGTGTCTGACAAAGTTTCTTTCTCCATTACTGTGGTCGCATTATTAAACCATGTACCATATTATTATTATTATAAATTATTATTATTATTTATAGTAATTTATAATTAGTACTATATTTTTAATTTATAATATATGAATATTATAATATTTAATTACTAAATAGTATAATTAATTATAAGTTATTATGACTGTTTTATAATTTTTTCAAATCATGTACTATAAATCATCAGTACAGAAAATAACATGTGGCATCTCCTGCCTCTTTTCTGGTGGCATATAAAAATGTTAACCTGTGCCTTACCTTCATGATCTTTCAGTTTTCCTCTTTTGGGTCAGGTTATGAAAAGGAAACAATATTTCTGCAAAGGTTGGTGATTATAACTTAATAGCTCTGTCTATTTTAACCACCTTGATGCAGATAGTACTCTCTCCTTTTCCATAATTGGCATTGAATGGGGTTACAATATATACCTTGTGGAAGTGGATACACCTGTACCTTTACAGGCATAAATGCAAAATGCTCATGTCTTTCTGTTTTTCTAGGCACTGATGATGTCAACAAGGTCTGGTTAATCCATCTTACATTCCAAGTTATAATAGGGCTGGAGCTTTTAACCACAGTTCTCCATTGGAGCCTAAAATATGAAATCATTAAGGCAGCTAATATAATAAGCATCAGGTAAAATAAACAATCCTTTTTCTCAGCCTTTTGGACACAATATTTTCTCAGGTCTTATTCTGTTTCTCTAATGTCTGTAAGTCGATGGATGACTGTTCACCTTCTGATTAAAATTTATAAACTCCATTAACCTCATAGTGAGATTGTCTTTAGATATGTCACAATCTCCTTCCCAAAAGACCATGTATAGTACGTGGAAATCAGTAATTTTACTGCCCTAGGTCTCATTTATGAGTCCATAGGATTAACTCTCTGAAACATCTAATTTTTCCCTTCTTTATGTCATTTAGGAGGCAAATTTTCTGGTTTCAGTTCTGACGTCCTATTGGTAAGATGTGTTGTGTCACCTTTGTGTCTGACAAAGTTTCTTTCTCCATTACTGTGGTCGCATTATTAAACCATGTACCATATTATTATTATTATAAATTATTATTATTATTTATAGTAATTTATAATTAGTACTATATTTTTAATTTATAATATATGAATATTATAATATTTAATTACTAAATAGTATAATTAATTATAAGTTATTATGACTGTTTTATAATTTTTTCAAATCATGTACTATAAATCATCAGTACAGAAAATAACATGTGGCATCTCCTGCCTCTTTTCTGGTGGCATATAAAAATGTTAACCTGTGCCTTACCTTCATGATCTTTCAGTTTTCCTCTTTTGGGTCAGGTTATGAAAAGGAAACAATATTTCTGCAAAGGTTGGTGATTATAACTTAATAGCTCTGTCTATTTTAACCACCTTGATGCAGATAGTACTCTCTCCTTTTCCATAATTGGCATTGAATGGGGTTACAATATATACCTTGTGGAAGTGGATACACCTGTACCTTTACAGGCATAAATGCAAAATGCTCATGTCTTTCTGTTTTTCTAGGCACTGATGATGTCAACAAGGTCTGGTTAATCCATCTTACATTCCAAGTTATAATAGGGCTGGAGCTTTTAACCACAGTTCTCCATTGGAGCCTAAAATATGAAATCATTAAGGCAGCTAATATAATAAGCATCAGAAGGATGAATAATAATATGTAACAAAGGACACTTATAGTGGTTGTGCAGGTCAGATAAGAGTAATTTCTCATTTTCATTCTAAAAGGGATTTTACGAGTTTTGCTCTTTCTTCTTTGTTCCAGCAGAGGCCTCAAGTTGGCTTTGGGAATTTCCTCTGTAAATAACTTATCATTGGATTTTCTCCATAGTAGCCATTCTTAAAGAGTCCTAGGTGGTGCCATTTATCTGCTGTTGAGCTGTTTTTGAGGTTATCAATGATTACTGCTTTCAGGTCGCCCATGCGGTCCAAAATCTGTATTGTTCAGTTATTCAAAACAGTGACAATAGGTGTCAGTTTCTGCCACTTAGGTTGTGATTGTGAGGACCCACACTCTCTCCTGGACCAGCAAGCTAACTTTTAGAGTCTAGTGAGAGGAAGAAGGGCTAGAAGAATCAGAAGTTAAACATTTACAAATTAATGTGAGGATGGCCAGTTGGTTTTTGAGTCCAATCAAAAGTATCTTGATTAGCAAATTGTTGGTTACAATCAACACCATACATGAGTTAATGTGGAGTATATTTGGTCCGTGTGAAGGTGGTATTATTTAAGGCAAACTAAATATCCAGAATATAATTGTATGGTTTTATAGGCCTTCCAGCCAAAAGTTTGGTCACAAGCTTCTTAATCTCAGTTTTTCCTTTACACTTCTCACTGTTTTGGGAGTGATATTGAGTAATGAACTTCAATTGCATTCCCTGTCCTTAACTCAAGTGGATAAGTCAGAATAGGTAAATGCTGACCCTTGACCAGAGTGCAGCACCCTAGAAATCACAGTACCGGTATAACCGAAGGTATCCAATTGCTATATCCACAATGACCAATATAGGAAACTCTCCTTCAGATGGTGGTAATGGACTTAACTAGTCCATTTGGATCTTTAAAATGGCTTATCTGGCCATCCTTGTGAGACTGACCTTTGTGGCAATGGCATGGGTTTGTTTACCCTGTGGTATGTCTAACAAATAGCAAGAGTCTTAACCACATCTCCTCTCATATTAGGCCACCAGTATTTGTTTTCTCACTAAAGAATCACAATCTCACGGCCTGAATGTGCAGCTTGTTGTTTTGTAAAATGATTTGAGTACAGGTAAATACGAAATCTAATAATATGTAACAAAGGACACTTATAGTGGTTGTGCAGGTCAGATAAGAGTAATTTCTCATTTTCATTCTAAAAGGGATTTTACGAGTTTTGCTCTTTCTTCTTTGTTCCAGCAGAGGCCTCAAGTTGGCTTTGGGAATTTCCTCTGTAAATAACTTATCATTGGATTTTCTCCATAGTAGCCATTCTTAAAGAGTCCTAGGTGGTGCCATTTATCTGCTGTTGAGCTGTTTTTGAGGTTATCAATGATTACTGCTTTCAGGTCGCCCATGCGGTCCAAAATCTGTATTGTTCAGTTATTCAAAACAGTGACAATAGGTGTCAGTTTCTGCCACTTAGGTTGTGATTGTGAGGACCCACACACTCTCCTGGACCAGCAAGCTAACTTTTAGAGTCTAGTGAGAGGAAGAAGGGCTAGAAGAATCAGAAGTTAAACATTTACAAATTAATGTGAGGATGGCCAGTTGGTTTTTGAGTCCAATCAAAAGTATCTTGATTAGCAAATTGTTGGTTACAATCAACACCATACATGAGTTAATGTGAGTATATTTGGTCCGTGTGAAGGTGGTATTATTTAAGGCAAACTAAATATCCAGAATATAATTGTATGGTTTTATAGGCCTTCCAGCCAAAAGTTTGGTCACAAGCTTCTTAATCTCAGTTTTTCCTTTACACTTCTCACTGTTTTGGGAGTGATATTGAGTAATGAACTTCAATTGCATTCCCTGTCCTTAACTCAAGTGGATAAGTCAGAATAGGTAAATGCTGACCCTTGACCAGAGTGCAGCACCCTAGAAATCACAGTACCGGTATAACCGAAGGTATCCAATTGCTATATCCACAATGACCAATATAGGAAACTCTCCTTCAGATGGTGGTAATGGACTTAACTAGTCCATTTGGATCTTTAAAATGGCTTATCTGGCCATCCTTGTGAGACTGACCTTTGTGGCAATGGCATGGGTTTGTTTACCCTGTGGTATGTCTAACAAATAGCAAGAGTCTTAACCACATCTCCTCTCATATTAGGCCACCAGTATTTGTTTTCTCACTAAAGAATCACAATCTCACGGCCTGAATGTGCAGCTTGTTGTTTTGTAAAATGATTTGAGTACAGGTAAATACAGGGGAATAATCTTGTTGCTTTCAGGCATAGCAACAATGACTTGACCATCTTTAAGTTCATAAATATATTTAGATGGATAGCCTTTTGGAAAAGTTCCTAATAGCAACTGATTGAGTTCTGACTCCAGCTCTGGACATTTTCTAATATCCTCAACTTCATATAAGGCTTGCACTTCTAACTTATCTGCCAGACTCTTACCCATTGTGTGATAAAAAGTATTCAGTTTTTGGTGGCTTGGCTCATGAAGCACCAAAATGTCTGACTTCATCTTAAGGCATCAGCAGTATATTTCCATTTTCCAATATTCATGAGAGGATTCTTTCAATTTTTCAGAAGCCCTTTTGAAATCTAATAGCTTAACTCATTGTTAAGTGATTTTGCCAAATAATCACTATCAGTAACGACAAATTACAAGTTACAACAACAGGTAACAAGAAGTTACTGGTTACAAGGTACAAGTTACAAGTAATAACAAGTTATAGTTAAAAAGTTATAGTTAAAAGTTTCTTCAGTGATTTAACTTGGATTCAGTTTTAGTAAAATTATTGCCATATATTGCATTGGAGAATTTTCTCCATGATTGTAGCATCTAATATAACCAGTTGTAGGAAAGGCATTCTATTTCATTACTAACTTCTTTTTATGTTTTTGTTCAACTAATTTAGCAACTGTGTTTAAGTCAGTCAATATTCTAACTAAAATATTTGTATGTTCTTTAGTCCAGGGCACACATTCTTTTTAGCAGCTGGGATCAAAGTATATAAAGGAGTAATTAATTCACTGAAATTTGGAAGAAAATTTCTAGCAAAATTTAGAAATTCCAAAATACTGTGTAATTGTTTCAAGGTCATGGAGGTGTCAACCTTGTAAACTTCTGTTTATATGAATCGGTTAATCTCTTGCCCTTATTAGTTATCTTGAATCCAAGTAATTCAATCTGTTTTGGAATAACTGAGACTTATGCAAGGAAACTGTATAACTTGCCTTTTTAATTTCATAAACATTTGGTTAAGGCATTATAATGTTCTTCAAATGTATCACGACATAAATACACATCATCAACATATACCTGTACATTCTTAATTTCTTTAAGTGGATCTACTATATCTCTTGTAGATAAGGCAGGGCTGTTAAGAAATCCTGGTGGCAACACTGTCCAACAGTACTCTTTTCCTGCCTATTAAAACCTGTAATCCAGTAACTTTCCCTAGCAATAGGATGTGCCTAAAAACCATTGGCTAAATCTATGGTACACTTATATTTTCTCCTCTATATTGAGACTAAAATCCCTGTAGAGTGACAATTTGGGGTAGCAATTATAGGAGTTACTTTATTTACTGATGGCTAATATAATACCACTCTCCATTTTCCATTCCATTTGGGTACAGTATATACTGGAGAATTCACAGTTCTGTCTTGTTGAATCAAAGCCCTTGTCTAATTAGGTCATTAATCACAATTTGAACATCTGGTTTGGCCTTAGGATTGATATGATATTGTTTTGAGGCCTGGGATGCTTAGTGCCAGTTTCTATTTTATATGAAGTTATTTTCTTTGGTTCTGTGTACATGGTTCTATCCTTACAAATACCTGTGCAATTTGATCATGAGGACCTGCTATTAGATAGTCATGCACTAAGTCAATTGCTCCAGAGAGAACTCACCACTGTAATTGTGGCAATGGTTGCTCTTGAACATGTTCCAACAAGATTTCTATTGTATTCCATCTGTCACCTATTCACCATGGTACATTGGTCATACAAACAGCAACCTAATCAGTATTGGCTCATTGTTGCTGAATGCCATTTAATAAATAAAGAGTGTTGAATCCAATAGTATCAAGATTACGAGGATTTTGCCTTCTGCAGTACTGTAAGGTCTCTAGAGTAAAGTTCTCACAGAACGTATTAGATTTCCAATACTCGAGGCCAAAGTTGGGCGCCGAATTACACGGGCACTCTGCCGCAGCTCACTCTGATTCCTATTCTTATTAGTTCTCACTAAAAGACACTGTCTTAAATATATCAGGGACCTTTACAGTGACAGAGCATCTGCCTCAGAGTCATGAGTCTCGCACTTGGATTATAAAGTGTCGTGGTCTTGGGGTGGAGCTAAGATGGCAGCTTAGGATGACATGCCCTCATCTCTCCTTCAAAATCGCCTGAATTGCAACAAGGTCCTGAAAAACCATAGACAGGAGGAACTTGGATCTGATCACAGAGAGGATACACCACATTGAAGAACAAAGTAGAAGCCGCATCAAGACGGTAGGAAGGGCACAATTGCACTTTTAAAAGTCAAATCTCATACCTGCCAGAGAGGCTGGGCGGGTCAAAGGCGCAAAGCCTGTTGCAGACCAAGACCTGGGAAAGGAATGGTGACACACACAAGGGACTGAGCCAGACCTGCTTTGGAGGATGCAAGTGCCCCCTTGAACTAGAAGTGTCCTAGAGCAGTGCTCGGAAGTATGGCACTCAGTTCCCTTTGGAAGAGTTTACCATTAACCTGATCCCAGAGCCGCCAAGGAGGACTAGAAACTCTGTATGCACTGTGATCCAGGAGAGGGAACAGCGATCCTGCATGAGACTGAGTCAGACTCACCTCTAAGTAATATGATGTCTCCCGTGGTTGCAGGGGTCGACGGTGACCTGCAGCATAGAGCGTGTGGGAATAAATCCTTTGTGAGACAAATGCCATTTTCCCTACTGTAGTTTGGCTGCTGGGCAAACTGCAGGGCTGCTGGTCAAGCTACAGGCAGGGAACTTAGCTCCACCCAGCAAGAAAAGGGATTTGGACTGCGAAACCCCCAGGGCCAGGCTGGGTGGCCCTTTTAGTTCTGGAATAGGCCGAAATAAACAAGCAGTCAAAGAGGTCTTCAGATCCAACCACTGCCAGAGGCAAGAAAAAGACTGATAATTCCTGAATAGTCAGCAACAGACAGAAGAACATAAACGGTATTTTCATGTTTTGTCTGAAGCTGGAGTTACTGCTGGATTTTTTAAAATTTCATTTTATTCCTTATTCTTTGTTGTTGCTTTTTTTGTATTGTATTGCTTTGTTTCAATTGTTTTTTTCCCTTTTTTCCAAACCCACTCAGTGAACCACCCATGTGAGTGTGTGTGTGTGTGTGTGTGTGTGGGTGGGTGTATGTGTGTGTGAGTACGGGTGTTTTTATGTCCTCCATTGAATTCTATTGGGAAATACTAATCTTATCAGTAAAACTGAATATATTCAAGTTTCGATACTTTTTCTTATTTTTTTCTTTTTATTCTAAACCACACATTTTATTTTGGTATTAACTCCTGGTTCCCCATTGGCCTTTTAAGGTTCTGTGGGGTTCTGATTGTTTTTACTGTTTTTGCTTTGTTTTTCCATATTTTTCTATGTACATATCTGTCTTTTAATTTTTAATTTTTGCATTTGTACTACTATAATTCCTTCCTCTATAATTCCTTGGTTTCTCTGATGCTCTTTTCCTACAGCACTAAACTCTAATGCATACAAATCTTTATCTCCCTATATTTAACTTTGCAATATTATTCTATATTTCTCTTTTATCCTGCCTTTCTTTTTTTCCTTTCCCCACCTTATTTCTTAGTCTGTTCTGTCCTCATTGCCTTATCCCCAACTGGGACCCTGCTCTAGCATTATTCTCCAATTTGTGCTCTAGTTCGTTTGGTTATTAACTGGTAGATATCATTCTTGGTTTTCTCTATTTGCCATGCTAACATATTGTACTGTATTTCTTGTTGGAATGCTTGGGTTATCTTACAGCTGTATATGTTTGTGTGTATAATTTAGTACACTAGATAGTATTTGCAGAATATTTTAATTGCCATTTGTCAAAGGTATACCTTCTGTTTCTCATTCGCATATATATGTTTTAATATCATTTAATACCATAACAAACCAGCTGTGAAATCTTAATTCCCTGGTCAGGCAACAAGCCCCGGGGATTTAGGGAGGGAGCACTGACTCCAAAACTCTACAATACTAGAGAACGCCTAGCACTAGAGAGCAGTATACAAGTAAGAACACCAACAAGGGTAATCACTTGTATGCAAGTCCTGACATCACCCAACCACCAGCATCACCCAGAATAAGAAGCCCCATCCAAACAACAAATACCAACAGATGTAACTCAAAGTCTGGGAAAAGGAAATCCCAGAGTCAGTTAAAAAATTAATAATAACAATGAAATGGCAGAGAAAGACCACACAAGTGAAGGAACAATCTACAAACACACAAGATCAAATCAATGAAGAGAATTTGGACAAACTTTCTGAAAGGAATTTCAGAAGAAGGTTAGTAAAGATGATCAAAAACACTGAAAACAGAATGTTAGAGAAATTGCAAGATACGACTAACACATGCATTAAAGAAACACAAGAACTTACGAAAAAGTAACAGAGACAAACAACCCAATTGCTGAACTGAAAACACTGTAGAAGGAATCAAGAACCAAGTATCTGAGACAGGAGACCGGATAAGTGAACTGGAAGATAAAATGGAGGAAGTAAGTGCTGAAAAACATAATCTAGCTCAAAGAATGAAAAGAGCAGAGGATAGCCTCGAAAACCTCTGGGATAATATCAAACACACCAATATTTGAATCATAGGGGTTCCAGAAGAAGAAGAAAAAAAAAAAGGCTATTGGAAAATTTTTGAAGGGATTATAATTGAAAATTTCCCCAACATGGGAAAAGAAATAGTCAATCAAGTGCAAGAAGCACAAAGATACCATACAGAATCAATTCGAGAAGAAACACACCAAGACACATATTAATGAAGTTAACACAAATTAAACACAAAGATAGAATTCTCAAAGCAGCAAGGGAAAAGCAACTAGTGACATACAAGGGAAAGCCTATGTGTTTAACAGCTGATCTTTCAACAGACAATCTGCAGGCCAGAAGGGAATGGCAGGACACATTTAAACGTCTAAAAGAGAATAATCTGCAGCCAAGAATCCTCGACCCTGCAAGGATCGCCTTGAAAATTGATGGAGAAAGCAAAAGTTTTACAGATAAGCCAAGATTAAAAGAATTTGAAAAAAGGGTTAAGCACAATAAAAAAGCCAGACTTCATAACAAAAATAAGAGACAAGTAAACCAAAGTCACTTGTATGCAAGTCCTGACATCACCCAACCACCAGCATCAGCCAGAATAAGAAGCCCCATCCAAACATCAAATACCAACAGATGTAACTCAAAGTCTGAGAAAAGGAAATCCCAAACAGAGTCAGTTAAAAATTAATAATGGCAATGAAATGACAGAGAAATACCACACAAGTGAAGGAACAATCTATAAATACACAAGATCAAATCAATGAAGAGGATTTGGACAAACTCTCTGAAAGTGATTTCAAAAGAAGGTTAGTAAAGATGATCAAAACACTGAAAACAGAATGTTAGAGAAATTGCAAGATACGACTAACACATGCATTAAAGAAACACAAGAACTTACGAAAAAGTAACAGAGACAAACAACCCAAATGCTGAACTGAAAACACTGTAGAAGGAATCAAGAACCAAGTATTTGAGACAGAAGACCGGATAAGTGAGCTGGAAGATAAAATGGTGGAAGTAACTGCTGAAAAACAGACTCTAGCTCAAAGAATGAAAAGAGCAGAGGACAGCCTCAGAGACCTCTGGGATAATATCAAACGCACCAATATTCGAATTATAGTGGTTCCAGAAGAAGAAGAAAAAAAGAAAGGCTATGAGAAAATTTTTGAAGAGATTATAGTTGAAAATTTCCCCAACATGGGAAAAGAAATAGTCAATCAAGTACAAGAAGCACAAAGAGAACCATACAGAATCAAACCGAGAAGAAACACACCAAGACACACATTAATGAAGCGAACAAAAATTAAACACACAGACAGAATTCTCAAAGAAGTAAGGGAAAAGCAACTAGTGCCATACAAGGAAAACCCATACGTTTAACAGCTGATCTTTCAACAGAATCTGCAGGCCAGAAGGGAATGCAGGACACATTTAAACGTCTAAAAGAGAATAATCTGCAACCAAGAATCCTCTACCCTGCAAGGATCTCATTCAAAATGGACGGAGAAATCAAAAGCTTTACAGAGAAGTAAAAATTAAAAGAATTTAGTAACACCAAACCAGCCTTACAACAAATGTTCAAGGGACTTATAAAGACAACAAGTATAAGAGGAGAAGAAGATCCACAAAACAAAGCCATCATAACATCTAAGAAGATGACAATAGGATCATTTGTAGCAACAATTACTCTGAATGTAAATGCACTAAATGCCCCAACCAAAAGACACAAACTGGCTGAATGGATTCAAAACCACGACCCATATATATGCTGCCTACAGGGACTCACTTCAAACCTAGCGACACACATAGGCCGAGAGTAAGAGGATGGAAAAACACATTCCATGCAAACAGAAATCAAAAGAAAGCAGGAGTAGCAATCCTCATATCAGATAAAATACACCTAAAAATAAAGATTATAAAAGACAAAGCAGGACACTATATAATGATCATGGGATCGACCCAAGAGGAAGATATAACAATCATAAAAATCTATTTACACAACATAGGTGCACCTCAATACATAAGACAAACACTCAGAAACAAAAGATGACATCAAAAGTAACACAACATAGTAGGAGACTTTAACACTCCTCTCACACCAATGGACAGATCATCCAAACAGAAAATTCATAAAGAAACACAAGCCTTAAACACCACACTAGAAGAGATTGACATCATGGGTATCGTTAGGACCATCCATCAAAAGAAGAAGCGGACACTTTCTTCTCAAGTGGTCACGGAAGATTCTCCAGGATAGATCACATCTTGGGCCACAGATCTAACCGCAGTCACTTCAAGAAAACCGAGATGATATCAACCATCTTCTGGGACCACAATGCAAGGAGACTAGAGACAAACTACAGGAAAATAACTGTGAAAACACAAACACGTGGAGATTAAACAGCACATACCTAAAAAGCAAACTGATTTGAGCAAACCAAAGGAGAAATGAAAAATTCCTGGAAGAAAATGGCAATGAACACACCACAGTGCAAAACCTATAGGACACTGCAAAAGCAGTTCTAAGAGGGACATAGCAATTCAATCCTACCTCAAGAAACTAGAAAAATCTCAGACAGACGATCTAATCTTACACTTAAAAGAACAGGAGAAAGAAGAACAAAAACACCCCAAAGCCAGCAGAAGAAGAGAAATCATAAAGATCAGAGCAGAAATAAATAAGAAACAATAGTAAAGATAAATAAAACAAAAAGCTGGTTCTTCGAAAATGTAAATAAAATCGACAAACCACGGGCCAGACTCATCAAGAAAAAGAGAGATAAGAATCAGATCACTAAAATCAAAAATGAAAAAGGAGAAATTACAACAGAGAATGCAGAAATCCAAAGAATTCTAAGAGACTATTATGAACAACTCTATGGCAACAAACTGGACAACCTGGAAGAAATGGACAGTTTCTTAGAGAAGATTAATCTCCCAAGACTCAACCAGGGAGAAATAGAAACTATGAACAACCCAGTCACAAGCAGAGAAATAGACTGTGTGATCAAAAGTCTACCCCAAAATAAAAGCCCAGGGCCAGGTGGTTTCACAGGTAACTTCTCCCAAACATTTAAAGAAGAGCTAATGCCTAGCTTTCTCAAACTCTTTCAAAAATTGCACAGGAAGGAACACTTCCAAACACATTCTATGAGGCCACCATCACCCTGATACCAAAGCCAGGCAAAGACAACACACTCAGACAAAATTATAGGCCAATTTCACTGATGAATCTAGATGACAAGATCCTTAACAAAATACTAGCAAACAGAATTCAACAACATATCAAAAGTTGATACATCATGATCAAGTCGGGTTCATCCCAGGCATGCAAGGATTCTTCAATACCCAAAATCAATCAATGTGATACACCATATAAACAAATTGAGAGACAAAAATCTAATGATCATCTCAATAGATGCAGAAAAGCCTCTGACAAAATCAAACACCAATTTATGATAATAACTCTTCAAAAGATGGGCATAGAAGGAACCTAAGTCAGCATAGCAAAAGCCATATATGAGAAGCCCACAGCGAATATCATCCTCAATGGTGAAAATCTCAAAGTTTTCCTCTAAGATCAGGAAGAAGACAAGGGTGTCCACTTTCACCACTATTTTTCGACATAGTCCTGGAAGTCCTAGCAACAGCTATAAGAGAAGAGAAAGAAACAAAAGGAATTCAGAATGAAAAGAGGAATTAATGCTCTCTCTTTTGCAGATGACATGATATTATACAGAGAAAATCCCAACGACAGTTTTAGAATACTACTAGAGCTAATCAGTGAATTCAGCAAAGTCGCAGAATACAAAATCAGTACACAGAAATCACTGGCATTCCTATACACAAACAATGAAAAATCAGAAAACAAAATCAAAGAGGCAATTCACTTTACCATCACAACCAAAAGAATAAAATATCTAGGAATAAACCTATCCAAAGAAACAAGAGAACGATACACAGAAAATTACAAGACACTCATGAGAGACATTAAAGAAGACTTAAACAGATGGAGAGATATCCCATGTTCCTGGGTCGGAAGAATCAATATTGTGAAAATGACCATACTACCAAATGTCATCTATAGATTCAATGCGATCCCTACCCAACTTCCATTGACGTTTTTCACAGAACTAGACCAAACAAAAACACAGTTCATATGGAAACACAAAAGACCTCGAATAGCCAAAGCAATCCTGAGGAAGAAGAATGGAGCTGGAGGGATCAGCCTCCCATTTTCAGACTGTACTACAAAGCAACATTCCTCAAGACAGTATGGTACTGGCACAAAACAGAAATATAGACCAATGGAAAAGATAGAGAACCCAAAGATAAACCCACACACCTATGGGTATTTTTTTTTTTGACAAAGGAGGTGAACATATTAAATGGGACAAAGACAGCCTCTTCAACAAATGGTGCTGGGAAAATTGGACAGCTACATGCAAAAAAAATGAAGTTGGAACATTCCCTGACACCATGCACAAAGATCATCACAAAATGGATTAAAACCTAAATGCAACTCCAGAAACCATCAAACTCTTAGAGGAGAATATAGGCAAAACTCTCAAGGACATAAAGTAAAGCAAGGTCTTCTCTGACCCACCTACTAGAATAGTGGAACTGAAAAGACAAATGAACAAGTTGGACCTAAAGAAATTTTAAAGCTTTTCTACAGCAAAAGAAATTACAAAAAGCTGAACAGACAGCCCACAGAATGGGAGAAAATCATAGCAAATGAAACAACAGACAAAGAATTAATCTCCAAAATCTACAAGCAACTCAGACAACTCAGCACCGGAAAAATGAACAACCCAATCAAAAAATGGGAAAAGGACCTAAACAGACACCTCTCCAAAGAGGACATACAGATGGCCCAAAAGCACATGAAACGATGCTCAACTTCACTTATAATTAGAGAAATGCAAATCAAAACTACAGTGAGATACCACCTCACACCCATCAGAATGGCCATCATCCACAAATCGACAGACAATAAATGCTGGAGAGGGAGTGGATAAAAGGAACACTCCTACGTTGCTGGTGGAATGTAAATTGATACAGCCTCTATAGAAGACTGTATGGAGATTTCTTAAAAACTAAAATTAAAAGCACCCTATGACCGAACAATCCCACTATTAGGCTTATAGCCAGATGGGATCAAAACAGAAAGAAGCACCTGTACCCCAATGTTCATTACAGCTGTCTATACAATAGCTAGAACATGGAAGGAACCTAGACGCCCATCAATGAACGAATGGATCCAAAAGCTCTGGTACATATATACAATGGAATACTACACAGCTGTAAAGAGAAATGCAGAAGAATCAGCCCTAATGAGGTGGCTGGATCCAGAACGTATCATAAAAAGTGAAGTCAGTCAGAAAGAGAAGGACAAATACAGTATATTAACACATATATATGGAATCTAGTAGGATGGTGATGATGGCACATGCAGTGAAGCGACAGAAAGACAGACATGGACACTGGACATATGGACATTGTGGGGAAGGAACAGAAGGTGGGAGGCATAAAGGAAGTAGCATGAAGGCCTGTACTATCATAAGTGAAGAAAACAGCTATAGTCATTGCTCTGTGAGAAAAGGGAATCCTTCAGGGGTGCTGTGTGATGGTTGGGAAGGGTGGCAAGGGCGGGCTATACATATGACTAATCTGGGAACATACATACCTGTAAAGAGCAAAACTCTGTAAAAGTTAAAAGTAAAATACAGGTTTAAAATAAATAAATAACTAAATAAAATGTCACCCTTTCCAACCCATGCAAAAAAAAAAAAAGTGTCGTGGTCTCAAGAATTGTCAAATAAAGTGATCTTTATTAATCATAGAACATATAATAATTGGAATCAATATTTCATTAATCAGAAGTCAAATAAAGACAAGCACAAACAATTAGAACTCAATCAAATAATCAGAATTCAATCTAATGCAAGCAAAAGTTCTTGCCCCAGAGCTAGAGAGTGTTGATCTCACATTGAGGCAGCCAATCTCTGCGAGCAAATCTCCGCACAATCTTACCTTACATTTTTATGTTTTTCAACTGGAAATCTCAAGTTAACTCGTAATCTTAAAAGTGGTTATGACAAGAGCTTTTTGGTCCTCTTGAGATGCAAAATGGTTACTGATGGAGGTTTTTACTCATCCACTAGCACCTAGGTAAACACCTTGTCCTTGGGAGGAAATGTATTTGTACAGAAAACATTCTTACAGTTCTTAATTTAAAAGGAACTATGAATTGTAAAGAATGTGTTACACTCTAACTGAAAGAGGCACAAGTGGAAGAGCTTTTTGCTCTGTACTAGCGTCTAGGTAAACATGTCTATAAATGTTTGTCAAAATGAGAGGTTAAGCCGATAAACTGCTAATTATATGAGTGGGGCTATTGCAGGCCCAAGCTTTTATCAGTAAAAGCTGCTTAGTCGTCCTCAGAGGAGGTCTCAGAGAGACGGACTGCAGGCAGCGCTTATCGCTAGAGTGAAGAGACATTTGTCCACTCAGTCCGGATATCTTTTCTTGCTGTTTCCTGTGAGATGTGAATATGAAACCATTCCCTCCTATTAATGACCACCCTTGTGGGAGCATTCAGCCTACCTACCATGGTAAAGAAGAGGGTCTTCTTCCAAGTATACTGACGTTCCTGCAAAGTAATGAGGAAGACATTCTCTTCTTCATTACTTTCCCCATCAGAACTCTTCTCCTCATATTTAGGGTCCCAATATCTATCAGTAAATATGCCTTTGCTTGTCCATGACAATCGCCATTCTGCCAGGACATCTGGACTCTCCTATTTCAGATGAGGTGAGGGAAATGTGCCGACGGTTCCTATAAGTTTGGCCATAGGGTGCTACCTGGAGAATTGGAATGTGTTTCTCTGTCTGCAACATGTGTAAAATGTAGGTCTTGGGGTGAAACCTTAACCTTGTGTAGACCTGAGTGCAGGTCTTCTAAGAGACCTTAATGCTGAGGAAACAATGTCTACCAAGAAGTGGAAAGTACTCTTGGCCAGTGAGGGTGTGCTCACTATGGGTCTTGGCCATGTTTTTATTAGTTTGAGGGATTGCACGGAACTAGTGCCAAAATCCAGTGGCTCCTGGTGTCACATTGGCCCCCGCTTGGGTTGCTTCATCCCATAATTCCATACCCTACAGCCTCAGCCATTATATGCTCCCATTCAGGGCACTGGAATCCGTGAAACTATCAGACCATTTACTCTTCTGAATTGATTCGTCAAGTTCTCTCCTTACTTTCCAGCCTCAGAGTCCCTGAATTCTTTCTTTCTTGGCAGCATGTGGACAGGTAGTGAAGCTTGAGCAGGAGGATACATCTTTTCTTGAAGTTTGAGCCTGCACGTGCTTTGGAATTGAGCATTCTCATGTGCCCATTTGGATTTCTGAAGCAGTGTCCATGAAAACTATACCTCTGCTAAAGTACAAGACAAACTGACCCAGGGAGAGCCCTGTTTTGAACATTAGCCCAAATGCTCTGCCTGAGGCCCCTGTCATGTAAGCCGCTTCAAAGAAGTGTTTGGACTCTGTGAGCACGTTCTCATATATTTTCACTACTCTGTCTCCCATGATGCTCTCTTTCTGTTTTCTCCATAATTCGTTCTGGATTCTGCCAACCATCAAAGAAAAATTTGACAGATATCATATGTTTTCTTGTTGCAGTAGTATTCTCTTCAATGTTCTATGAATATATGTATTTCAAAATACCCATCAAAGAAAAATTTGACAGAATCTAGTTTTCTTTTTCAGAGTTTCTCTTCTTCATTACTTTCCCCATCAGAACTCTTCTCCTCATATTTAGGGTCCCAATATCTATCAGTAAATATGCCTTTGCTTGTCCATGACAATCGCCATTCTGCCAGGACATCTGGACTCTCCTATTTCAGATGAGGTGAGGGAAATGTGCCGACGGTTCCTATAAGTTTGGCCATAGGGTGCTACCTGGAGAATTGGAATGTGTTTCTCTGTCTGCAACATGTGTAAAATGTAGGTCTTGGGGTGAAACCTTAACCTTGTGTAGACCTGAGTGCAGGTCTTCTAAGAGACCTTAATGCTGAGGAAACAATGTCTACCAAGAAGTGGAAAGTACTCTTGGCCAGTGAGGTGTGCTCACTATGGGTCTTGGCCATGTTTTTATTAGTTTGAGGGATTGCACGGAACTAGTGCCAAAATCCAGTGGCTCCTGGTGTCACATTGGCCCCCGCTTGGGTTGCTTCATCCCATAATTCCATACCCTACAGCCTCAGCCATTATATGCTCCCATTCAGGGCACTGGAATCCGTGAAACTATCAGACCATTTACTCTTCTGAATTGATTCGTCAAGTTCTCTCCTTACTTTCCAGCCTCAGAGTCCCTGAATTCTTTCTTTCTTGGCAGCATGTGGACAGGTAGTGAAGCTTGAGCAGGAGGATACATCTTTTCTTGAAGTTTGAGCCTGCACGTGCTTTGGAATTGAGCATTCTCATGTGCCCATTTGGATTTCTGAAGCAGTGTCCATGAAAACTATACCTCTGCTAAAGTACAAGACAAACTGACCCAGGGAGAGCCCTGTTTTGAACATTAGCCCAAATGCTCTGCCTGAGGCCCCTGTCATGTAAGCCGCTTCAAAGAAGTGTTTGGACTCTGTGAGCACGTTCTCATATATTTTCACTACTCTGTCTCCCATGATGCTCTCTTTCTGTTTTCTCCATAATTCGTTCTGGATTCTGCCAACCATCAAAGAAAAATTTGACAGATATCATATGTTTTCTTTGTTGCAGTAGTATTCTCTTCAATGTTCTATGAATATATGTGTATTTATTCATGGTTAATCTCATCTCTGTGTGAAGTTCATCTTACTTTGAACTGGACTTTCCCACCATGCTTATCCTATGAACTAAAAGAAAGGTGAAAACCACAAATGCAGAAAATCTAAGGGCTCTTCTCTCTTCAAGAGGTCCTTCCGGATAGTCTATACAAGTTTTATGAGGAGAACTGACATTTCCTTGGTGTTCATGAGTTTTCACAACTCACAATGTATGAACACAGCCTTAAGTCTATCTCCCAAAACTCTTGAAAGCTTTGTCTCCAGAGAGTGAAGAAGCAAAGGTTTGAAATCCTCTTGAAATACAATCATTTCAGAGAATAGCATGCACTGTTGCACGGAGAAACTGACTCCTCTGTGCTAGAATATCGGAGCCAAAATCAGAGGTACATTCAGTATATGGTTTAACTCTTCAGTTTGTAGTCTTTGAAGTCTGTCTCAATGCTTTCAAATCAGTTTTCCTAATTCATTTGGATACAGGAAGGATTTCATGGGGACTCAAAGACACATTGATTTGAAGTTGTAGACAGTTTGTTTTATACAGAAAGTGTGTTCATGTGTGTCTCTTTGATTCTCACTGTGGGTGGATTCCTGTGTATTTGTATTCTTAGGCTTTTCCATGTCAAGCCTTAGAAGGATTATCAGCGTGGTCTACATTTCAAATGTAGTCAGCAAGTTTGTGTAAGAAGTGAGCATTTCTTTAGAAATTCCAGATCCTAACCTTTGGGTGGGTGTTGGGGACCTTCTTCATTGTGAGCCTTTTGACCTAAGAGTTACATCCCTGTATCCCAGGCCAGTCAATGACTAGAAATGGATGGATCTCTTCTTCATGCCAGGAGGCTGAGGCTCGGATACTCAGATGTTCCCTCCACAGGAGCCTTGTTTTCACGACCCAAGACCAGAAGCAGCTGCTTCTATCTATCCCTCACTCCCTTTTTTTCCCCCCACTCTCTGGTCACTGCTCATCACTTTCTGGACCTCAAGATACGTTGGAAACCTACAACGCGGTCAACTTGTTAGTGAGTTCATTACTTTGGTGAGATCCTTCTTGTGGATGCTTGCAAGCAGGACCAACTCTGCCTGTGCTCCACCTCCAAATGTTCAGTTATGGCCAGCAACAGGTTTGTAAACCATATGTTTTTCATGCTTAGGTGAGCGTGAGGCCATAGCCAAGTTTTGCAACACATCGTGTTGGTTCTGGACTTCTGCGATTCCATCAAACACCTGAGGTGGTCCGAATGCTGTGGCTAGTGCTTGCCAAGATTGATGTCAGAGTCCCATCCCTTAGACCCTTAAACAATGTCAAAAGGGACTCTGGCATTGGGCTCGTTGGTGGCAAGACAAAGTAATCCAGAGGTTCTTGGAACTTCAGACACCACGGAGGAATCCAGGGCCTTCCAAGACTCCCATGCTCTGATGCTATTGGCACGCTGAGGTGGCAGCGTATATCTGTATTCTGGGAAGCCCTGGCCAAAATGGGGACTTGGGCCACCAACTGGCTTTTTTCCCTGGGTGGCCAGATTGATCAGACCAACTCAATGTGGAGTGATAAGCTTCTAAGACAAGAGGTCCATCTCCACTGCCTGACCATGGGATACTCTGACATCACCCAGGCTGCCTACTTGGGTTGTATGGACGCCACACTCACAACTCTGTTTGGAAGGCTTTGTGTCTGGTGGTTAATCCATATCCATTGTTTCCTTGAATTGTCTTGATCGAACCCAATACCCAGAAGGTATGACATTTTGGACAGCATTCCCCTGCTCAGGAGGGGTCTTTGGGGCAGAAACCTCTCAAAGGACTTTTCCTAAGGGAATTAGGCATTCTTCAGTCTCATTCAATTTCCAAGCTTTCCTGTGTAGCTGGAAGGAATCAACGTTGAGAATCTCTCTTGGCTAGCCATGACAGCAATCCGGCAAGGCTATCTGGACTCTCCTATTTCAGACAAGTTGCAGGAAATGTCCTCCATTTTCCTATGGGGTTAGCCATTGTGCTGACAATGTGGAGAATTAGAATGTGTTGTGCAGGTCTCCTCAGCAACCTGAATGCTGAGGAAGCAATGGCTACCATGGTAGGTAATGGAGAGGGCTCTGTGACAGTGGGTGTGTCCTCTGTGGGACTTGGTCAAGCTTTCATGTGATTGAAGGATTGAATGGGGCCAGTGTCGAAATCTAGTGGCTCCTCTCTCATACTTGGCCACCGCTTAGGAGCTGTATCCCATGGTTCCCTAGCCTACAGCCTCAGGCAGAATATGCTTCCTTTCAGGGCACTGGAATATGTGAGGCCATACCTCCATTTACTGCTCTGAATTAATTCGAGCAGTTCCTCTGGAATTTCCAGTCTCTGAGTCCCCTGACTTCCCTCTTTCTTGGCAGCATGTGGATGCATAGTGAAGATTAAGCAGAAGGATACATCCTTTCTGTAAGCTGCACCCTGGATGGTCTTTCAAATTGAACACTTTCATCTCTTTGCTAACATATCCTAAGCACTGTCCATGAGAAACTATGCCTCTGCTAATGTAAAAGGCAAAGTGATCCAGGAGAGCCCTGTTGAAAACATAAGTTCCAATTCTCGAGCTGAGGTCTCTGGCACATAAGCCGCTTCTATGGAGTGTTTATACTCTGTGAGCACTTTCTCACATATTTCTACCACTGTCTTTCTCATGAGGCTCTGTTTCTGTTGGCTCCATACTTCGTGGTAGATTCTATCAATCATCAAGAAAAAATCGACAGATATCATATTTTTCTTAGTGACAATTGTGTTCTCTTTCATGTGTTATGAATGTTTACATATTTATACATGCATAGTCTCATCTTTGTGTGAATTTCGTCTTACTTTACACTGGACTTTCACACCATGTTTATATTACCAATTACAAGAAAGGTGAAAACCAGAAATGCAGAAGATCTAGGGGTTCTTCAGAAAATCCTTGCATGTGGACAATACAAGCTTTCATGAGGAGAACTGATATTTCCTTGGTATTCATGTGTTGAAACAACTCACAATGCATGAACATGGCCTTACGTCCATCTAGCAAAACTCTCTCAAGCTTTCTCTCCATAGAGTGAAGAACACGCAGGTTAGAAACCTTCCAGGAATGCAGTCATTTCAGGTAGAACAAGATACCCTAGAGAACAGAGAAACTGAGTCCTCTGTGCTAGAATTTCGGAGCCGAAATGAGAGGTACATTCAGAATATGGTTTAGCTCTTCAGTTTTAGTCTTTGAAGTCCTTCTCAATATTTACAAATCACTTCCCCAAAATGCACACGGATACAGGAAGAATTTTATGGGGATTCAAGGATGCATTGCTTTGAAGTTGGAGACAGTGTGCTTTCTACAGAAAGTGGGTGCATGTGTGTCTCTTTACTTCTAACTGTGTGCAGGTTCCTGTGTGTTTGTGTGTTAGGCCTTTCCAAGTCAAACAGTAGAACGGATCACCGTTGTGGTTACCATTTCGAATGTAGTCTGCAAGTTTGTGTCAGGAGTTCACAGATCTTTGGAAATGCTGGAACCCAAACTTTCGCCGTGTCTTGGGACCCTTCTTTTTGTGAGTCTTTTGATCTAAAATGTACATTCCTTGATCCCAGTCCAGGCAATGCCTAGAAATGAATGGAGTTCTTCATACCAGGAGGATGAGGCTCATGATACCCAGATGGGTACACTCCACTTCAAAGAAGCATTGCTTTTGGAACCCAGCACCAGAAGCAGTTGCTCCTATCTTTGTCTAGTTTTCCTGCTCTCTTCTCACTGCCAAACATCTTCGGGGACTCAAGATATGTTGAAAATCATCAGCCCTGTTGATTTGTTCATGAGTTCCTTCCTCACATGCAGATCCATTTTGTGGATGCTGGCAAGAAAGAACCAACTCTGTCTGTGGTCCACCTCCAGATGCTCAGATATGGCCAGCAAGAGTTTTGTAAATCATTTTTTCCAGCCTTAGCGAGCGAGGCCCCGTAGCCAATGTATACAACACATGCGTGTTGATTTTTGACTTCTGCGGTTTCATGGAACACCTGCGATGGTCAGAATGTGGTTGCTGGCACTTGCCAGGGTTGATGGCACTCCTCCATTCCACAAACCCGAACCAATGTGGAAATGTCGTGTGTCTATTTGGTTGCAAGCCAACGTGATCTGGAGGACCTGGACCATTCCAAAGCCAGGGAAGAAACCATGTCCTTCTGAGATTCCCATGCTCTAATGCACTTGGCACGCTGCGGTTGAATGAATATCAGTCATTTGGGAAAACCTGGCCCAAACAAGGGCTTAGACCCCGATAGGCTTTTCTCCCTTAGTAGCCAGATTGATCAGAGCAACTCAATGTGGAGTGATGAGTTTCTAAGGCCAGAGGTTGATCTGCACTGCCTGACCATAGAACACGCTGAGATCATCCAGACTGGCTACTTGGACTGTATGGATGCCATGCTCACAGCTCCTTTGGCAGAGTTTGTGTCTGATGTTCAATTCATATCCATTGTTTCCATGAATTCTCTTGATCAAGTCCCATACCCAGAAGCAATGATATTTTGAGAGCATTCTCCTGCTCACGGAGTTTATTTTGGGGCACAAAATTTGGAAAGCGATTTTCCCTCAGGGAATGAGGCTTTCATCAGCCTCATCCAATTTCCAAATTTTCCTGAGTGACTGGAGGGAAGACATAGTTGAGATTCTCTCTGTAGCTAGCTATGATCATCATTTGGCCAAGATATCTGGACTTTCTTATTTCAGATGAGCTCAGTGTAATGTGTCTAGTATTCCTACTGGCTTGGCCATTGCACTGATAACTTGGAGAATTAGAATGTGTTTCTCTCTGTATAGAGTTTATAAGCTGCAGGTCTCGAACTGAACACTGATCCTCGTGTAGACTTGAGTACAGATCTCCTAAGCAACCTGAATGCTGAGGAAATAATGTCTATCATGAGAACAGAGTGCTCTGGGACAGTGGTGTGTCCACTGTGAATCTTGGTCATGATTTTATGTGGTTGAGAGACTGAACAGGACCTGTCCAGACCCGCAGGATTCGTCAACGCAGACCTAAAGGGGGAGTGGGAATTGAGAGGACAAGAGACACGAGAAATGGAGACAAGACAGGAGTCTGATCAAGTCTTGTTCTATTGTTGAAAGTGAGCAATATTTATGCTGTACAAAAGGCGGAAGAGCCCAACAATAGACCAATCATGTTAAAGGTCGTGTGTCTATTTGGTTGCAAGCCAACGTGATCTGGAGGACCTGGACCATTCCAAAGCCAGGGAAGAAACCATGTCCTTCTGAGATTCCCATGCTCTAATGCACTTGGCACGCTGCGGTTGAATGAATATCAGTCATTTGGGAAAACCTGGCCCAAACAAGGGCTTAGACCCCGATAGGCTTTTCTCCCTTAGTAGCCAGATTGATCAGAGCAACTCAATGTGGAGTGATGAGTTTCTAAGGCCAGAGGTTGATCTGCACTGCCTGACCATAGAACACGCTGAGATCATCCAGACTGGCTACTTGGACTGTATGGATGCCATGCTCACAGCTCCTTTGGCAGAGTTTGTGTCTGATGTTCAATTCATATCCATTGTTTCCATGAATTCTCTTGATCAAGTCCCATACCCAGAAGCAATGATATTTTGAGAGCATTCTCCTGCTCACGGAGTTTATTTTGGGGCACAAAATTTGGAAAGCGATTTTCCCTCAGGGAATGAGGCTTTCATCAGCCTCATCCAATTTCCAAATTTTCCTGAGTGACTGGAGGGAAGACATAGTTGAGATTCTCTCTGTAGCTAGCTATGATCATCATTTGGCCAAGATATCTGGACTTTCTTATTTCAGATGAGCTCAGTGTAATGTGTCTAGTATTCCTACTGGCTTGGCCATTGCACTGATAACTTGGAGAATTAGAATGTGTTTCTCTCTGTATAGAGTTTATAAGCTGCAGGTCTCGAACTGAACACTGATCCTCGTGTAGACTTGAGTACAGATCTCCTAAGCAACCTGAATGCTGAGGAAATAATGTCTATCATGAGAACAGAGTGCTCTGGGACAGTGGTGTGTCCACTGTGAATCTTGGTCATGATTTTATGTGGTTGAGAGACTGAACAGGACCTGTCCTGACCCGCAGGATTCGTCAACGCAGTCCTAAAGGGGGGGAGTGGGAATTGAGAGGACAAGAGACACGAGAAATGGAGACAAGACAGGAGTCTGATCAAGTCTTGTTCTATTGTTGAAAGTGAGCAATATTTATGCTGTACAAAAGGCGGAAGAGCCCAACAATAGACCAATCATGTTAAAGGTCAACTATGCACGAGATTACATAATGGTAAGAGTCTATGAGGAGCATGCACTGATCACGAGCACGGAAACTTCACTCAGCCAATCACGGCAATGAGCACACGTCCCAGACCGCGCAAGACCGCGCCCCTCCTGCTCCCGCTAGGCGCCATCTTTGGGAGCCTGGGGCGATGTTCTCAAACTGAAGGTCGTAAGGCGTGGTTAAGGTTCTCACAGTCCCAGTCAGGATGATGATACTCTCATGCTGGGAGCTCCGCCAAGCGCTATCTCAAATGTTACATTGTAGCATTCATGCTTGGGAGGCTTAGGATGCGGCCGGGCCGACCTGCGGTCCCGGACAGGCAAAGCTATAGGATGTGGCCGGGCTGACCCGCGGTCCCGGACAGGTCCCCTTTTATTCAAAGCCAAGAGAAACCCCTCGGGGAAATGCGCCTGTCTTAGGTCGGGACACAACATTAGCAGGCATTACCCGTCATGGGATAAGGCCCCCGCCATGGCGGCCCTCCTGCCTTAGGTCTGCTCTGCAATGATGTCCTCTTACCCGGCTCCCGCTGACCACTTCAGCTCACAGGGAGGTGATTGCTCTCCACTAGTAGAAAGAGATGCTTCACCTTGTTCTGCCATCTCAAGGCGATGATAATGGACCTGAATTGGCTTTGCCAAAATAGCCTCAATGTGTTGCTTAATGAATGCTATAAGCTTATTAAACAGCATGGGTCCAAAAGCAAATAGAAGAAGTAGGGTGATCAAAGGTCCAAGTAAGGGCATAAGGTAAGGCAACAGTCCATTCCATCCCATCAGGAAGGGGTTGGCAGCGAGGTCACATCTTCGTTGCTCAAGTTCTTCTTGTAGTTGTTTCTCCTTGTCTCTGACTATGCCAGACTTGTTGACATAGAAACAGCATTTCTCCTGTAGAGCCAAACAGATACCTCCTGCTCTGCAGTTAGTAAGTCTAGACCTCTTCTGTTCTGCAATACCACCTCCGCTAAGGAGTCAACCTGGTCTTGGATATCTTGTATAGTTTCTGATATAGCTTGCACATCGGAAATTAGTTGTTGGGACAGCTTGGCATAGCGAGTAAGAGAGATGCCCATACCTGCTTACCCTGTGGCTACTGCAGTGGTAATACCCAAAATTGCTAACAAAGGGCAAATAATACTGCGCTTTGGTCTATATAGAAAATGATCAATACTAGGATAGGAACTTCCTGACCTCCTGTGATTATATCGACATCTGGAAGGAGATAGGTCAATAAACATTGTCCTGTCCAATTTTAACAATTTAAAATAAAAAGGGCATGATATAGTATGATTCTTGGGGTACCCTTGGTAGGGTACCAATCTCCCTTTTTATTTTTCAATTGTAACCTTAATGGATAGATGAGCACGTTCTACCATGCCTTGGCCTTGAGGGTTATAGGGATACCTGTGGTATGCTGAATGCGTAAATTATTACAGAAATCTTGAAAAGCCTTGGAAGTATATCCGGGGCCATTGTCTGTTTTGATTTGGAGGGTATGCCTGCTAGGGCAAAGCAATGTAAAAGGTGTGCCTTAACATGTTTAACAGCTTCTCCGGATTGAAGTGAGCCCATAAGAAAGCCACTGAAAGTATCAATACAGACATGAACATATTTCATAGTACCAAAGTCATTATAATGGGTAACATCCATCTGCCATAACACATTAGGTAGAAGACCTCTTGGGTTTACGCCAAGGTGAGGTATAGGTAAATGTTGAATACAGGTAGTACAACTCTTAACAATTTGGCGAGCTTGTTTTTTGGTGGTTTTATGTCAAAGTCTTAAAGTCTGAGCATTACAATGATAAGGCATGAGCACTTTGTGCTCATTGTGAATTATCTACCGTCACAGTCGTTACCAGTTTGGTAGCCATGTCAGCTATGGCATTACCCTTGGCCAATGGTCCTGGAAGACCAGAATGAGCTCTGACATGACCCAAAAGAAAGGATGTGTCCTTCGTCGAATGGTTTGTTGACATTGTAAGAATAACATGGCAGTTTTCGATATTGATTTAATCTGGGCAACCGTCTCTAAAAGAGGCAGCGAATGAGCTACATAAGCACTATCAGTATATATGTTGATAGGTTGTTTTGGGAAGGCACACAGAACAGCAATTATAGCCTGTAATTCAACCAATTGTGCTGAACTATATTTAGTTTTAAACTTTATTACTGTATCTTTAAAAGTATAAGCAGCAATTCCTGAAGAAGATCCATCAGTGAATACTACTAAGGCATCGTTCAATGGTTCTTTGCTGACAACACGTGGAAAAACAAAGGCATGCAATCTACTAAATTGAATAAACTTATCGGGTGGATAATGATTATCCAGATTCCCTGCAAAAAAGCTAATGCGAGAAGCCAGGAGTCACTGTTCTGTAAGAGCCAAGTAATTTGATCTCGGGTCTAAGGTTGAATTATCATTGATGGTTCAAACCCAAAATACTTCCTACTCTGTTCTCTTCCCAGAATAATTAGATCAGCAAGAGCATCATAATATGGTACTAAGATTCTTTTGGGGAAGAGTGAGATGAACCCACATGATAGGATTATCCTGCCAGAAAAGGCCTGTAGGTGTTAACTTCGTATTAAAGGTTATAAAGGTTAAAGATTTGTTATAATCTATATATGTCACAAATTGATTAGCAATTGCTATTTCTACTTCAGTAAGGGCATCCAGAGCTTCTGGAGTCAAGGATCGAGGGGATTTTGGATTTGGATCTCCTTTTAATATATCAAATAAAGGTTGTAAGTTACCAGTAGGTATTTTTAAATACGGACGAAACCAATTTATATCTCCTAAGAGTTTTTGAAAATCATTGAGCGTTTGCAATTGGTCATTACGAATGGTTGCTTTTTGATTAATAACCTTTGGCCCCTGTAGTTCAAAACCTAAATAAGTATAAGGGTCTTTTAATTGTACTTTTTCTGGTGCTATTTGTAGTCCAGCAGCATTCAAACTATTTTTAAGCTGATGGAAACATTGTAAAACTTCTGCTCCTATACGTCCTGCTATTAGGATATCATCCATATAATGGATTATATACATCTGCTTCCAGGCTTTTCGTATAGGCTGNATCGCTGTCGCTATAAACTTTTGACACAATGTTGGACTATTGGCCATGCCTTGAGGCAACACTTTCCATTGATAGCGTCTCATGGGCTCTCGGAAATTTATGGAAGGCAAACTAAATGCAAACCGTTCCTGATCATTAGGATGTAATGGTATAGTAAAGAAACAATCTTTAAGATCTAGAATAATTTTAAAGTAGTCTCTAGGGACAGCCACTGGAGAGGGCAATCCTGGTTGTAAGGCTCCCATTACTACCATGGTGGCATTAATGGCTCTCAGATCTTGTAAGAGCCTCCATTTACCAGATTTTTCTTTACAACAAAGATAGGAGTATTCCAAGGAAATGCTCTCTACTATATGTCCAGCCTCCAGCTGTTTCTGTACTATTTGCTGGGCGGCTTGTAATTTATCAGTGGTTAGCGGCCATTGAGCAACCCAGACAGGCGACGAGGACTTCCAAGTTATAGGATCTGTGCATCTCTGGGGTACAGGCAAGTCAATGGTCGCCATTAAAAACTTTCCAAACCTCTACGATCTATTTTGCATACAGCCTGGACAGGTTCCACTATCTCATCCTCTCTTCTTCCTAGACCTTTTCCAGGGGTATATCCTTGGGCTAGCATCTGTACTGTAACTACGTCATTTGGGCTACACATAATTATTTTCATTTGTGACAGCAAATCTCGACCCCATAAATTTACAGGCAGGTGAGCAATAACAAACGGTTTTATCAATCCACAATTATTTTCTTTATCTTTCAAGTGAGATATTTGGAACTTTGCCTGGGGTTGGTACTTTGCCCAATGCCTCTTAAATTTGTGATGGTTTCTGAAGTAGGCTAATTAGACGGCCAATCTTCCTTTCTGATAATGGTTAGGTTAGCTAGTGTATCTATTAGGAGATTGAATAATTTTTCATCTAATCAGAGAGTCAACGATGGCTTATTATTGGTGATCTGTTGTACCCAATATGCATCTGAGGATTTAAAATTCTTGGCTTCTCTTTTCCTAGACTGTGTTATATGATTGGTTGCAATAAAAGCTATTAATATCAATTGAGCTCTTTTCCTTCCTTGATCAATAGTTGTACCACTATCCTTAGCCTGGGCCCTAATTTTAAAATCCAATGTATCATCGTTATCAATAACTCCTGGGAAGACTTGGAGACCTTTATGGTGACATTTTTATGCCCTAGGAGTAACCCAAAAGTTTTAGGAGGCAGGGGACCATAGACCCCTGTAGGCAAGGCTTGAGGCCCCATTTTTGGAATCAATATTGTGTGGGTGGCGGCACAGAGGTCCAATCCTGTGCTGCCTGGGATTGCTCTACTAAGTCCTGAAAGGGGTTGTTGTTGTTCTGAGCTGGAACAAAGCTGACTGCCCCATATGCTTGTCTCGGGGCCTGAGGCTGGCCCCTCTTCTCGTTTCCCTGCTGGGGTGTTAGAGGATTTCCTTGAACATCAGTCTTAGACCTACACTGATTCACCCAATGTTTTCTTCTTTGCATCTAGGACAGAGGCCAGGGCTTTCTCGTCAGCTTTTTTATCACTATCTTGAGCTACATTGTTGCAATTTCGAGCAAAGTGTCCTGGCCTTCCACATTTAAAGCACCCCCTTTTATTTCTATCTCTCTCAGCTAGAAAGTCCTTGACTGTTTTTCCACTAAATGCTGCTGCCATGGCCAAACCTTGTTGATATGATGGTCCAATATCTGCACAAAGACGTATATATCCCGTCAAGTCGGTCTTTTTTCTATAAGGCCTAATTGCAGCTTGACAGGCTGCATTGGCATTTTCATAGGCCAACTGTTTTACATAATCCAGTCCCGCATCAGCACTTCCAAAAATCCTGCCTGCCGTTGTGATAAGTCTGTGCACAAAGTCTGCAAATGGCTCATCTGATCCCTGTTTTACCCCTGTAAGTGAGGCTCCTAGATCTCCTTTTGTTGGGAGTTTTCTCCAAGCTTTAGTGGCAGCTGTCTGAATCTGTGCAAATAATCCAGCGTCATATTGCATTTGTGCATCACCATTATCATAGTGACCAGAACCTGTCAACATATCTAGAGTCCACCCGTTTCCTGCCTGGAAATTTTTCCATGCTGTTTCCTTACACGCCTCAAGTACTCTGATTTCCATAACAGATGATCACCCCTGTGAGAACTGCTCTGACTAAAGTATTCCAGTCCCCAGGTGTAAGCCAAGTGTCTGCCACAGATTCTAATATGGCAGTGGTATAGGGTGCAGTGGCTCCATATTTGGAGACCGCAGTTTTCAATTATTTTATGATAGCAAAATCAAAACCCCTATGATGTCTCCATATCGTTCCCTGATTGTCTGTGGTCTCCGTGACCGGAAAGGCAACTTTACAGTCATAATCTCTTTCTTCCGGGTAAGCAGCCATCTTGCCCTTAGGGACATGTTTACCAGGCTGCTGGTGCTGACGTGCGGTAGGACTTTCTTTCACTACGTCATCAACCCGCTCATTTCCAGTTTTTAATCTTTGCAATTTGGTAATTAATGACTGATGTAATTCTTCAAGCTTTATTTGTTCTTCTAACAAGGCAATCTTATCTCTCAGTTCCTCCCTAGGATTAATATCTTCTCTCTCACCCACGGCTGCCATGACTGTAGGCGCGGAGGCCATTTTGTAGGGGAGGGCATGAAAATGGCGGAAGCTGGTCTAACCCATGACTTTTACGACCGCTTTTTTTAAGTTATCTCAACCAACCTCTAAAGGGCCAGGACCATGCTTATCTTGATTCTCACTCTCTATTTGTAACTTGGGATATGTTTTGGAACCTTTCTCTTTAGGTCTGTCTCAGGGGGTTCTCCTAGAACCTCCGGCTTTTTCTTAACAGGAGTGGCAGCAGGCTCCTCATCATCACTCTCTAAAGATATTAAATCTGTCTCTTCTTCTAAGGGAGACTTCCTAAGATCAGCTTGAGAACTAGTCTTTAAGATTTCTTCTGTATGAACAATAGCAATTGTTATTTCTGGAGGTCTATATCTAGTATCTATAAGTTCTTTAACTAGATTCCAGTAACTGAAAGCAGTCACGGGAACTTTCTCTAGCCCAAAAGCGTCATAAAAATCCTGCAGTGCATCTCCTACCCGCTTCCACCTGCTTAAAGTAATAGTTCCTTCTTGTGGAAACCAGGGCAGACATCTTTAACAAAATCAAAAATTAAACAAATCTTGACTTTTACCTTTACTCCTCGTGCCTTTAAAGCTCTTCCTAATTGTTTTACATACACATCATGTTGACTCAATTCTTGTCCCATTTTACAAATTTTTTATGCTTGTCCCCTATTTGGTGCCTATCTTACCTTAATCCTGGCGCGGCAGGTTCCCGCAGCAGCTGAGAGGCAATTCACTCTTCTCTGTTTTGTCGCCGGCTCCTGGCACCGCTTCCTCACGGGGGACCCCCGTACTTCAGGCCCCACGTTGGGCGCCACTTGTCCCGACCCGCAGGATTCGTCAACGCAGACCTAAAGGGGGGGAGTGGGAATTGAGAGGACAAGAGACACGAGAAATGGAGACAAGACAGGAGTCTGATCAAGTCTCGTTCTATTGTTGAAAGTGAGCAATATTTATGCTGTACAAAAGGCGGAAGAGCCCAACAATAGACCAATCATGTTAAAGGTCAACTATGCACGAGATTACATAATGGTAAGAGTCTATGAGGAGCATGCACTGATCACGAGCACGGAAACTTCACTCAGCCAATCACGGCAATGAGCACACGTCCCAGACCGCGCAAGACCGCGCCCCTCCTGCTCCCGCTAGGCGCCATCTTTGGGAGCCTGGGGCGATGTTCTCAAACTGAAGGTCGTAAGGCGTGGTTAAGGTTCTCACAGTCCCAGTCAGGATGATGATACTCTCATGCTGGGAGCTCCGCCAAGCGCTATCTCAAATGTTACATTGTAGCATTCATGCTTGGGAGGCTTAGGATGCGGCCGGGCCGACCTGCGGTCCCGGACAGGCAAAGCTATAGGATGTGGCCGGGCCGACCCGCGGTCCCGGACTAGGACCAGTGTCAAAATCCAGTGGTTCGGGGTTTCCTGGTAGTCCAGTGGGTAAGGACACCGCCTTGCAGTGCAAGGGGCGCCGGTTCGAGCCCTGGCCTGGGAAGATCCCATGTGCCACGGAGCGGCTGGACCAATGTGTCCAATTACCGAGCCAGAGCTCTGGGGCGCATGCGCCCAGAGCTGGTGTTCTGCGACGACAGAGGCCACCGTGATGGGAGGCCCACACGGGCCAAAAGAACAAAGATGGATGAAAATGGACAAATGAAAGACCAATAGAAGTGGCCCGCCCACCCCTCCTCCCTTCCCACCCCTCCCTCCCCACTCCTGCCAAAATAAATAAATCAATGTTAAAAACAAATCCAGTTGTCCTTTTGTCACACAGTTTGCCCGCGCCTTGGTTTCTGCATCCCACGATTCCCTAGCTGAAAGTCTGAGCCATTAATTCCTCCCTAACAAGACACTGAAATCTGTGAGGCAATACCACAATTTGCTCCTCTGAATTCATTTGTGCAGTTCCTCATGACTTCCCAGTCTCAGAGTCCCCTGAATTCCTTCTTTCCTAGCAGTGTGTGGATGGGTAGTGAAGCTTGAACAGGAGGAAGCATCCTTTCTTTTAGTTGCATTTACTTTTGAATGGAAACTTTTCATCTCTTCACTTGCATTTTCTATTCATTGTCCATGAGAAACGATGCCTCAGCTAAAGAACAAATTAAAATGATCCAGGGAGAGTTTGTGGCGAATGTAAGTTCCAAAGCTCTACCTGAGGCCCTTGGCTAATAAGTCACTTCGAAGGAGTGTTTGTCCTTCGTGAGAACGTTGGGCCACATTTCCACTACTCTGTCTGCCATGACGCTCTGTTTCTGTGGTCTCGTACATTCCATGAATCATTGAGGAAAATAACAACAGATCATATGTTTTCTTGGTGAAAGAAGTACTTTCTTTGATGTTCTATGAACATATATGTATTGATAAATGTATAGTCTCATCTTTGGTGAACTTCATTTTACTTTGCACTGGACTTCCCACCATGTTTATTCTAGCAATTACAAGAAAAATGGCAACCAGAAATGCAGAAGTTCTTCGGGCTTCTCTCCCAAAGGAAGTCTTTCCATGTAGGCTATAAAAGCTTTCATAAAAGAATCAACATTTCCTTGGTATTCATTTGTTTGACACAACTTATGATGTGTGAGCATTGCATTCAGTTCATTGACCAGAATTCTTGCAAGCAAGCTTTGTCTCCATAGAGTGAAGAAGCCAAAATTTGAAATCTTTTCGGAATGTAGTCATTTCAATAGAAAATCATGCACTATGGCACGGAGAAAATGACTCCTCTGCACAAGAATTTCGGAACTGAAATTAGAGGTATATTTGGAATCTCGTTTAGCTATTCCGTTTTCAATCTTTGAAGTCCTTCTCAATGCTTTCAAATAAATTCTGCCAATTCACATGGATACAGGAAGGATTTCATGGGGACTCGAGGAAACATTGACTTGAAGTTATAGACTGTGTATTGTAGAGAAAGTTTGTGCATGTGTGCCTCTTTGCTTCTCACTGTGTGAGGATTCCTTCGTGTTTATGTGCTTAGGCCTTTCCAAGTCAAAGAATAAGAGGGATCATGGTTGTGGACACCATTTTAAATGTAGGTTGAGAGTTTGGGGCCAGAGTGTGTATTTCTTTGGAAATACCAGATCCCAAGCTTTGGTTTGGTGTTGGGACCCTTCTTCAATGTGAACCTTTTAACCTAAGAGGTAACATCTCTGTATCCCAGACTAGTCAATGCCTAGAAATGGAAGGAGCTTTTCTTCATGCCAGGGACCTGAGACTCAGGGTATCCTCCACAGGAGGTTTCCATTCACAGGAGCCTCTCTTGTCAGAACCCAGAAACAGAAGCAGTAGCTTCTATCTGTTTCTAATTTTTCATGCTCTCTGCTCACTGCACGTCATTTTCGGGGACCCAAGGTATGTTGAAAACCATTAGCGTGATCAAGTTCTTCATGAGCTACTTCCTTTGGAGGCAGATCCGTTTTTGTGGATACTTGCAAGCAAGGCCCGACTCTGCCTGTGGTCCACCTCCAAAGGCTAGGATATAACCAGCAAGAGGTTTGCAAACAATGTGCTCTTCCGCCTTAAAGAGCATGACCCTTAGCAAAGGTTTGTAAATGTGAGTGTTTATTCTGGCTTCTGCGGTTCCATCAAACACCTAAGGCAGCCCGAATACGGTTCCTGGTGCTTGCAGTATTGATAGCAGAGCTCCATTACTCAGACCGTGAATCAAAGTGGAAAGAGACTCGGAGTTGGTCTCTATGGTCGCAAGCCAAAGTGATCTGAAGGACCTGGGATGATCAGAAGCCATGGAGGAAATCAGGTCCATTCGATATTTCTATGCTCTGATGTTCTTGGCACGCTGAGCTGGCAGAGCATATCCGTCATTTTGGAAGTACTGCTGAAATTGGGCTTGGAAAACCTGCAAGCTTTTATCCCTGGGTCACCCACTGGATTGGACCAAATCAATGTCAAGTGACGAGCTTCTAAGAACTGAGGTGGATCCTCAGTGCCTGAACATGGAATACGCTTAGATCATCAATGCTGGATACTTTCTTTGTAGGCACGCTGTGTTAACACCTCCTTGTGGCAGGCTTGGTGTCTGTTGGTGAATGAATATTCATTGTTTCCTTGAATTCTCTTGAAAGAACCCCATACGCAGAGGGGTGGCATTTTCAACAGCATTCCCATGCTCATGGAGGGTCTTTGGGGAAGAAAATTGCAGAGCATTTTTCCTCCAGGAATAAGGCATTCTTCAGCCTCATCAAATTTTCGATCATTCCTGCCTGTCTGGAGGGAGAAAACTTTGAAAATCTCTGTGTGGGTAACCATGAATGCCATTTGGCCATGCCATCTGGACTCTCCATTTCCAGACGAGCTGAAGGAAATTTGCCAAAGGTTCCCATGTGGTTGTCCACTCGGCTGATATCCTGGGGAATTAGAATGTGTTGTTCTCTCTACAACATTTATCAGCTGCAGGTCTCAAACTGAAATTTGAATCTTGTGCAAACTTGAGTGTGGATCTCCTAAGTGACCTGAATACTGAGTAAACAATGGCAACCATGGCAATGGAGTATGGTGTGGGACAGTGAGGTGTGTCCTCTGTTGGTCTTGGCAAAGATTTTATGTGATTGATGGATTCAATGGGAAGAGTGTCTAAATCCAGTGGCTCCCTTTCTCACACTTGGCCACAGCTTGGATTTCTGCATCCAACAATTAACTAGCACAGAGAATCAGCTAGATTTTGCTCCCATTCATGGGACTGGGATCCGTGAGGTCATCAAACCATTTACTGCTCTGAATTCTTTAGATGAGTTCCTCCTGACTTTCCAGCCTCAGAGACCCCTGACTTCCCTCTTTCTTGGCAGCCTATGGACAGGTAGTGAAGCTTGAGCAGGAGGGTACATCCTTTCTTTAAGTTGCAGCCTGGATGTGCTTTGAAATGAACCTTTCATCTCTCTCTTGCATTTCCTAAGCACTGTCCAAGAGAAACTATGCCTCTTCTAATATACAAGGCAAATTGGTCCAGGAAGAGCCCTGTTGTGAACGTTAGACCAAGTTCTACTTGCAGCCATTCACACATAAGCCACTTCAAAGGAGTGTTTGGACTCCATGACCACGTTCTCACATATTTGCACCACCTTGTCTCCAGTAATGTTCTGTTTCTGTTGTTGCGATAATTCGTCATAGATTCTGTCAATCATTGGGGAAAAAGAGAGAGGTACCCTATGTTTTCTTTGCTACAGTAATATTCTCCTTATTGTTCTATGAATCTGTATGTGTTTCTGCATGTGTAGTCTCCCTGTGTGTGAACTTCATCTTACTTTACACTGGACCTTCTCAACATGTTTGTACTACCAATTACAAGGAAGGTGAAAACCAGAAATGAAGAAGTTCTAGTGGTTCTCCTCTGTTCATGAATTCTTTCCATGTAGGCTATACAAGATTTCATGAGAACTGACATTTCCTTGGTATCCATGAGTTTGTGAGAACTCATAATGTATGAACATAGCCTTAAATCCATCCAGCAAAATTCTTCCAAGCTTTCTCCATAGAGTGAAGAAGCCAAAGTTTGAAATCTTCTCAGACTGTATTCATTTCAGTTAGAACAACACGCACTATGTCACAGAGAATCTGACTCCACTGCATGAGAATATATGAGCCAAAATTAGAGATACATTCAGAATATGGTTTGCTCTTCCATTTTAGTCTTTGAAGTCCTTCTTAATGCTTTCAAGTAACTTCCCTGATTCACATGGAGACAGGAAGGATTTCATGGGTACTCGAGGACACATTTATTTGAAGTTTTAGACAGTGTTTTTCTACAGAAAGTGTGTGTATGTGTGTCTCTTTGGGTCTCACTGTGTTTGGATTCCTGTGTGTTTGTGTGCTTAGGCCTTTCCAAGTAAAATGGGAGGAGGGACCACCATTGTGGTTACCATTTCGAATGTAGTATGACATTTTGTGTCAGTAACACACATTTCTTTGGAAATGCCAGTTCCCAAACTTTGCGTGAGTGTTTGGACACTTTTTCATTTTGAGCCTTTTGATCTAATAGGTACATTTCTGTGTGCTAGGCCAGGCAACACCCATAAATGGATGGAACTCTTCATCATGTCAGGAGGCTGAGACTCAGGATATGCAGATGTTCCCTTTCACAGAAAGCTTTCCTTTGGAACTCCAAACCAGAAGCCCTTGCTTTATCTCTCTCTTTATTTTCCTGCTCTCTGGCCACTCACCATCATTTTCTGTGATTCAAGATATTCTGGAAACCATCAGCGCTGTCAATGTGTTCGTGACTTCCTTACTTTTGAGGGAGATCCACTTTGTGGATGCTGGAAAGCAAGGGCCAACTCTACCTGTGGTCCATGTGCAGATGCTCACATGTGGCCAGCAAGAGGCTTGCCAACCATGCGTTTTTCAGTCCTTAGTTAGAGTGAGCCCATAGCGAAGGCTTGCAACGCGTGCGTGTTGCTTCTGGACTTCTACTGTTCCATCAAACGCATGACGAGTTCTGAACGGGTGGCTGGTGCTTGCCATGATTGATGGCAGAGCTCCATTTCTCCAACCCTGAAGCAATGTGGGAAGGGTTCCAGGTTGTTCTCTTTGGTGGTAAGCCAATGTGATCCTGGAGGACCTGGGCAATTTGGAAGCCAGGGAAGAAATCGGGGCTTGCAGAGAATCCCATGCTCTGATGCTCTTGGAAAACTGAGGTGGTAGCACATATCCATCATTAGGGAATCCTTGATGAAATGGGAGCTTGGACCACCCACCAGCTTATCTCCTGGGTGGCCAGCCTGATCAGATCAATTCAATGTGGAATGATGAACTTCTAAGACCAGAAGTTGATCTCCACTTCCTGATCATGGGGCATGTTTGGATCATGATGCTGGCTGTTTGGGTTGCAGAGACAGCGCACTAGCAATTCTTTTTGGAAGGCTTTGTGTCTGATGCTGAATGCATATCCATTGTTTCCTTGAGTTCTCTTGATCAAGCCCCATACCCAAAGGGATGACATTTTCAACAGCATTCCCTGCTCAGGAGTGGCCTTTGGGTCACAAACTTCCAAAATCACTTTTTGTTTCCCTGTGATGATGCATTTTCAGCTTCAATCATTTTCTAAGCTTTTCTGCCTGACTGGAAGAGAGACAACGTTGAAAATCTCTGGCTAGCCATTATTGCAACTCAACCAGCCCATCCGGACACTCCAGTTTCAGACGAGTTGGGAAATGTTCCTAGTGTCCTAAGGAGTTGTCTATTGGGGTGATACCATGGAGAATTAGAATGTGTTGCTCCTCTGCAAAGTTTATGAGTTGCAAGTCTCAAGCTGAAACATGAACCTTGTGCAGACATGAGTGCAGGTCTCCTAAGAACCCTGAATGCTGAGGAAATAATGTCTACCATGCTAATGCAGAGTGCTCTGGGACAGTGGTGTCTGTCCTCTTGGATCTGGACCACACTTTTTGTGAATGAGGCTTTGAATAGGAATAGTGCCAAAATCCAGTGGCTCCGTTGTCTCACACCTGGCCACCGCTTGGGTTGCTGCATCCCACAATTCCCTAGCCCACAGGCTCAGCCAGAAATGTCTCCCTTTCAGGACACTGGAACTTTAGGTCACCCCACTATTTACAACTCTGAATTCATTCGTCCGGATCCTTCCTGACTTTCTTGCCACAGAATCCCCCGAATTCCTTCTTTCTTGTCAGTGTGTGGACAAGTAGCGAAACTTGAGCAGGAGGATACATGCTATCTTTAAGTTGAAGCCTGGATGTGCTTTGGAATGGAAACTTTTCATCTCTTCATTTGCATTTCCTAAGCACTGTCCATAAGAAACTACACCTCTGGTAATGTACAGGGCAAATTGATCCAAGGAAACCTCTGTTGTGAGTGTAAGTCCCAATGCTCTCCCTGAGGCCCTTGGCAAATAAGAAACTTCAAATGAGTTTTAGACTCCGTGAGCATGTTCTGACACATTGCCATCATTCTGTCTCCCATGATGCTCTGTTTCTGTTGTCTCCACAATTCGTCTAGATTCTATCAATCATAGAGGAAAACAATGATAGATACCATATGTTTTTCAATACAGTAGTATTCTCTTTAATTTTCTATGAACATATATGTATTTATACACGTATAGTCTCATCTTTGTGTGAACTTCATCTTACTTTGCACTGGAATTTCCATCATGTTCATGCTACCAATTACAAGGAGAGTGAAAACAAAAATGCAGATGCTCTTGGGGCTCTTCTCTCTTCAGCAGCTCCTTCCATGTTGGCTATACAAGCTTTCATTAGGAGAACAGACACTTCATTGGTATTCATCAGCACAACTCACAGTGCATGAACATTGCCTTCATTTCATCTGCCAAAACTCTTGAAAGCTTAGTCTCCATAGAATTCAGAAGCCAACGGCTTGAAATCTTCTCAGCATGCAGTCATTTCAGATAGAAGAACATGCACTGTTGCATGGAGAAAGTGACTTCTCTGCACGAGAATATCAGAACCAAAATTAGAAGTACATTCAGAATATGATTTTGGTATTCAGTTTTTAGTCTTTTAGGTCCTTCTCAATGTTTTCAAATCACTTTATCCGATGCACATGGATACAGAAGGGATTTCTTGGTGGATTCGAGGATGCATTGATTTGAAGTTGTAGACAGTGTGGTTGCTACAAAAGTGAGTGCATGTGTGTGTCTTTGTTTCTCAGTGTGTGTGGATTCCTGTGTGTTTGTGTGCTTAGAACTTTCCACTTTAAATGGGAGGCGGGATAATACTTGCAGTCACCATTTCGAATGAAATCTGACAGTTTGTGTCAGGGTACGCATTTCATTGAAAATTTCGATCCCAAACTTTGCGTGGTTATTTTCACCCTTCTTCGATGTGAGCCTTCTCACCTAAGTGGTGCATCAGTGGATTCCATGCCAGGCAATGCCTAGAAATGGATGGAGCTCTTCTTCCTGCCAGGAGCCTGAAGCTCAGGATACCCAAATGACCCCTGCCACAGAAGCCTTGCCTTTCGGAAACTACAATGAGAAGCTGTTCCTTCTATCTTTCTCTATTTTTCCTGCTCTTTACTCACTGTGCATAATTTTCTGAGACTCAAGGTATTTTGGAATTCATTCGCATGGTCAGTTTTTGTGAGTTCCTTCCTTGAAGGCAGATCCATTCTTTGGATGCTTGAAAGCAAGGGCCCAGTCTGCCTGTGGTCCACCACCAGATGCTCAGATATGGTCAGGAAGAGGTTCACAAACCATGTGTTTTTCCGCCTTAGTTAGTGTGAGCCATGAACCAAGGCTAGCAACAGGTGCTTGTTGATTTTGGACTTCTGAGGTTCCATCAAATGCCTGAGGTGGTCCAAACGCGGTGGTTGGTGCATGCCAGGATTGATGGCAGAGCTCCATTCCTCAGACTGTGAGGCAATGTGCAATGGGGCTCCAGCCTTGGTCTCTTGTTTGGAAAGCCAAAGTGATCTGGACGAACTGGGACCTTCAGAAGCCAGGGCAAAACCAGGGCTTACTGATATTCGCATGCTCTGATGCTCTTGGCATGCTGAGGTGGCAGTGCATATACATCACTTGGGAAGACCTGGCCAAAATGGGGCCTTGGTCCACCTACCAGTTTTTTTCCCTTGGTGACAAGCTTGATTGGTCTAACTCAATATGAACTGAAGGGCTTCTAAGACCAGAGGTCAATCTCCACTTCCTGAGCATGGGATACACTCAGATCATTCATGCTGGCTGCTTGGGTTGTAGGGCTGCAGTGGTAGGAACATCTTTTGGTAGGCTTTGTGCATAATGGTGAATCCATATCCACTGTTTCCTTAAATTCTCTTGACCTAACCTGAAACCGAGAATGGATGACATTTTCAACATCATTCCACTGCTCAGGAGAGACCTTTGTGGCACAAACCTCAAAAGCACTTTCTCCTCTGAGAATGAGGTGTGCTTCAGCCTCATCCAATTTCCAAGCTTTCCTACATGTCTCTAGGGAGAAAACGTTGAGAATCTCTCTGTCACTATGCATGATCGCCACTTGGTCAGGTCATCTTGACTCTCCAAACACAGATGAGCTGAGGGAATTATGTCCTGTGTTTCTATGAGGTTGGCCACTGGGCTGATAACCTGCAGAATTATAATGTGTTGCTCTCTCTGCAACATGTATAAACTGCAGGTCTCGGTCTGAAATCTGAACCTTGTGCAGACTTGAGTGCCGGTCTCCAAGCAAACCGAATGCTGAGGAAACACTGGCTATCATGGAAGTGGAGAGTGCTCTGTAACATTGGGGTGGGTCTCCTTTGGATCTTGGCCACGCTTTAATGCGATTGAGGGATTCAATGCGATGAGAACTAAAGTCCACTCGTTCCCTTGTCTCACACTTGGCCACCACTTGGGGTGCTGTATCCCACCAGTCCCTAGTCTACAGCCTCAACCAGAAATGCCTTCCGCTCATGGTACTGGAATAATGAAGCCATCTCACTGTTTATTGCTCTGAATTCATTCATCAAGTTCCCTACTGACTTTTCATCCTCAGAGTCCCCTGAATTCCTTCTTTCTTGGCAGCATGTGGACGGATATTGAAGCTTGAGGAGTAAGATTCTTCCTTTCTTTAAGGTGCAGCCTGGATGTGCTTTGGAATGGAAACTTTTCATCTCTTCACTTGAATTTCCTAAGCCCTGTCCATGATAAACTATGCCTCTGCTAATGTGCAAGGCAAATTCATCCTGGGAGAACCCTGTTGGGAATGTAAGTCCCAATGCTCTACCTGAGGCCCTTGCCACATAAGTCACTCGAAGGAGTGTTTGGACTCAGTCAGCACATACTCACACATTTCCACCACTCTGTCTCCAATGAGGCTCTGTTTCTGTTGTCTCGATAATCCATCATTGATTCTGTCAATCATTGAAAAAAAACGACAGATGCCACAGGTTTTCTTTGTGACAGTAGTATTCTCTTTAATGTTCTATGAATATATATGTATTTATACGTGTATAGTCTCATCACTGTGTGAACTTTGTCTTACTTTGCACTGGACATTCTCACCATGTTTATCCTACCAATTACAAGGAAGGTTACAAACAGAAGTGTAGACACTTTAGCGTCTCGTGTCTTTTCAGGAGGTTCTTCCATGTGGGCTATACAAGCTTACATATGGAGAACTGACATTTCCTCAGCATTCATGAATTGCCAAAGCTCACCATGTTTATGTGCTTAGGCCTTTGCAAGACAAACTGTAGGAGGGACCACCATTCCGATCACTTTTGAATGTAGTCTAATAGTTTGGGACAGAAGGGCACATTTCTTTGGAAATGCCCGATCCCAGATTTTGGGTGGGTGCGGGACCCTTTTTCATTTTGAGTCACTTTTCCTAAGAGATACATCTCTGGATCTCAGGCAAGGCAATGTCTAGAAATGGATGCAGCTCTTCTTAATGTCATGAGGCTGAGTCTCAGGATACACTCCAAAGGAGTTTTCTCTCCACAGGAGACTCTCTTGTTGGAACCCAGAGAGAGACACAATTGCTTCTATCTACCTCTATATTTTCCTGCTCTCTGACACTCCTCATTTCCTTGGGCACAAGGTATGTGGAAACTATCCACCTGTTCGATTTGTTCATGAGTTCCTTCCTTTGTAGGCAGATCAGTTTGTGGATGCTTTAAGCAAGGTCCAACTCTGCCTTTAGTCCACCTGCAGATACTCAGATATGCCCATTAAGAGGATGGCAAACCATGTGTTTTTCCTGCCTTAGTGAGGGTGAGCCCATAGCCAAGGATTGCAATGCATGAGTGTTGATTCTGGACTTCTGCGGTTCCATCAAATGCCTGAGGTGGTCAGAATGGGGTGTGTGGGTCTTGCCAGGACTGATGACAAAGCTCAATTCCTCAAGCCATGAAGCAATATGGAAGGAGGCTCCAGAGTTGGTCTTTAGGTGGCAAGCCAAAGTGATCGGAGGACCTGGGACCTTTGAAGCCATGGTGAAAACCAGCGCTTCTCAAGATTCCCATGCTATGATGCTCTTGGCACGCTGTGGTGGCAATGCGTGTCCACCATTTAGGAAGCCCTCGCTCAAACGATGACTTGAACCACCTACAGACTTTTTAGCCTGGGTGGCCAACTTGATCAGACCAACTCAATATGGAGTGATGAGTTTCTAAGACCACAGGTCGGTCTCCACTTCCTGAACATTGGGCATGCTCAAATCAACCAGGCTGGCTACTTGGGCTGTAGGTGATAGGGACAGAGTAGAACAGGTAGGTGGTTGTAGAGTCCTAATAGGGGATGGTTTGTAGAAGGCAGACACTTGAGAAAGGTTGGGAGACCAGTGACTTGACAATAACTCAGGAGAGCTGCTCCTTGTTCAGTAAAGCAGGCTTGACTGGGTATAAATTGCTGATGAATGAGGAGCTGCCAAAGAAACAACCAATGATGAATGTCCTGCATCTGTGTCTACTTGAGTGGGGCAGTCTTCTACCATCCTATATATATGGCTGCCCATGCAGCTGAAGAGAAGAGCAGAGCAGAACTTTTCTGTCTGCCCACTTGCACCTCTTAGAAGTACCCTATACTAATAAATCCTCTTCTTACCTATCACTCTGCCTCTCGCTGAATTCCTTCTGCATTGAGGCACGGAGAACCTGAGCCTCAGAATGTCCAGACATTAGGTAAGTGCTGGATTAAGTCCTGGCCATGTGGGTTCGAGTCCCAGACAGGATTTTTGCCCAGGTTGAGTCCTGACTTAGTGGATTCACATCCCAAGCAGGGTTTTGGCTGAGGTTAAACCTTAGCCATGTAGGTTTGATTCCCAAACTGGTTTTGGCTTGGTTCAAGCCCCAGTCACATGGTTTCATGTCCCAAACAGGGTTTTGACTAGAATTCAAGCTCCACCCATGTGGGTTCAAGTCCCAAGCAGAACTGGATCAGGTCTGGGCCCTGAGTGGAAGTCTCAAATCAAGGTAAAACCCTTTTATAAGTACGCTGCATTAGCAACTCATTTTGGCAGGCTTTGTGTCTGATGCTGAACCCATACCCATTGCTTCCTTGACGTATCTCAATTGTGCCCAATACGTAGAAGGGATGACATTTTGAACAGCTTTCCCTCCTCAGGAAGTGGTCTCTGTGGCATTTATCTAGCAAAGCACTTTTTCCTCTAGGAATGAGGCATTCTTCAGCCTGATCAAATTTCCACGGTTTCCTTCTGTGACTGGAGCGAGCCAAGGTTGAGAATCTCCTGTGGTTCGCCATGGCTGCATACTGCCAGGCCATCTGGACTCTCCTATTTCAGCTGAGCTGAGAAAAATGTGCCTAGTGTTCCTATAGGATTGGCCATTGGGCTGATAACCTGGATAATTAGAATGTGTTGCTCTCTCTGCAAAATTTCTTACCTGCAAATCTCAAGCTGAAACCTGAACCATGTGCAGATTTGAGTGCAGGTCTTCTAAGAAACCTGAATTGTGAGGAAACAATGGCTACCATGGGAATGGAGAGTGCTCTGGCACAGTGTGGTGTATCCTCTGTGAATCTTGGTCACACTTTTATGTGATTGAGGGATTGAACAGAACCAATGCCAAAATCCAGTACTTGCCTTGTCTCACAGTTTGCCACAACTTAGGTTGTTGCATCCCACCATTTCTTAGCCTACAGCCTCATCCAGAAATTCCTCTATTTCATAGTACTGGAATCCTTGAGGCCATTCCACCATTTACTCCTCTGAATTCATTCCTCAAGTTTTCTCCTGACTTTCGTGCGTCAGAGTCCCTGAATTCCTTCTTTCTTGACAGTGTGTGGATGGATAGTGAAGCATGAGTAGTAGAATGCATATGTTGTTTAAGTTGCAGCCTGGATGTGCTTTGGAATGCACACTTTTCATCTATTCATTTCCATTTTCTAAGCACTGTCCATAAGAAACTATGCCTTTGGTAATATATGAGGTAATTTTTCAAACTTTTATTTTGCTTTTAACTTTTCCAGAGTTTTGTTGTTTACAGATATGTATGTTCCCAGATTAGTCATATGTATATTTCGCCCTTCCCACCCCCTCCAACCATCACACAGCACCCCTGAAGGATCCCCTTTTCTCACAGAGCAATGACTAGAGCTATTTTCTTCACTTATGATAGTACAGGCCTTCATGCTGCTTCCTTTACGCCTCCCACCTTCTGTTCCTTCCCCACAATGTCCATATGTCCACTGTCCATGTCACTTTCTGTCACTTCTGTCACTTCACTGTGAGGTAAATTGATCCACGGAGAGCCGTGTTGTGAATGTAAATTCAAATGCTCTACCTGAGGCTCTTGGCACATAAGACACTTGGAAGGATTTTTGACTCCAAGAGCACATTTTCCCATGTTTCCAAAACTCTGTCTCCCATGATGCTCTGTTTCTGTTGTCTCGAAAATTCATTGTATATTTTGTTAATTATCGAGGCAAAATTTACAGATACCATATTTTTTTCGATACAGTGATATTCGCTTTAACATTCTATGAATATATATTTATTTATACACGTATAGTCCCATCTCTGTGTGAGCATCAACTCACTTTAAAATGAACTTTCCCACCATGTTCATGCTACTGATTTCAAGGATTGAACAGAACCAATGCCAAAATCCAGTACTTGCCTTGTCTCACAGTTTGCCACAACTTAGGTTGTTGCATCCCACCATTTCTTAGCCTACAGCCTCATCCAGAAATTCCTCTATTTCATAGTACTGGAATCCTTGAGGCCATTCCACCATTTACTCCTCTGAATTCATTCCTCAAGTTTTCTCCTGACTTTCGTGCGTCAGAGTCCCTGAATTCCTTCTTTCTTGACAGTGTGTGGATGGATAGTGAAGCATGAGTAGTAGAATGCATATGTTGTTTAAGTTGCAGCCTGGATGTGCTTTGGAATGCACACTTTTCATCTATTCATTTCCATTTTCTAAGCACTGTCCATAAGAAACTATGCCTTTGGTAATATATGAGGTAATTTTTAAAACCTTTATTTTGCTTTTAACTTTTCCAGAGTTTTGTTGTTTACAGATATGTATGTTCCCAGATTAGTCATATGTATATCTCCCCCTTCCCACCCTCCCAACCATCACACAGCACCCCTGAAGGATCCCCTTTTCTCACAGAGCAATGACTAGAGCTATTTTCTTCACTTATGATAGTACAGGCCTTGATGCGATTTCCTTTACGCCTCTCACTCACTGGTCCTTCACCACAATGTCCATAGGTCCACTGTCCATGTCACTTTCTGTCACTTCTGTCACTTCACTGTGAGGTAAATTGATCCACGGAGAGCCGTGTTGTGAATGTAAATTCAAATGCTCTACCTGAGGCTCTTGGCACATAAGACACTTGGAAGGATTTTTGACTCCAAGAGCACATTTTCCCATGTTTCCAAAACTCTGTCTCCCATGATGCTCTGTTTCTGTTGTCTCGAAAATTCATTGTATATTTTGTTAATTATCGAGGCAAAATTTACAGATACCATATTTTTTTCGATACAGTGATATTCGCTTTAACATTCTATGAATATATATTTATTTATACACGTATAGTCCCATCTCTGTGTGAGCATCAACTCACTTTAAAATGAACTTTCCCACCATGTTCATGCTACTGATTTCAAGGATGCTGAAAGCAGAAATACAGAAGATCTAGCAGCTCTTCTGTCTTCAGGGCTCCTTCCATGTATTCGATACAAGCTTTCATGAGGAGAACTGACATTTCCTTGGTATTCATGAGTTTGGCACAACTAACAATGTATGAACTTGGCCTTCAGTCTGTCTGTCAAAACTCCTGCAAGCGTTGTCTCCATAGAGTGAAAAAGCCCGCGGTTTGAAATTTTCAGTGAATGCAGTCAGTTCAGATAGAACAACAGGCCACAGAGAAACTGACTCCTCTGCGTGAGAATATCGGAGCCAAAATTAGAGGTACATACAGAATATGGTTTAGCTATTCAGGTTTTAGTCTTTTAAGTCCTTCTCAATGCTTTCAAATCACTTCCCACGATGGACATGGGTACTGGAAGGATATCATGGGATTCGAGGACACATTGATTTGAAATTGCAAACAATGTGTTTTCTACAGAAAGTGTGTGCATGTGTGTCTCTTTGCTTCTCACTGTGTGTCTATTCCTGTGTCTTTGTGTGCTTAGGCCTTTCCTGCAAAATGGTAGGAGGGATCACCATTGCGGTCATAATTTCGAATGTAATCTGAGAGTTTGGGTCAAGAGCGTGCATTTCTTTGGAAATGCCAAATCCCAAACTTTGGGTGGTTGTTGGACCCTTCTTCATTGTGAGCCTTTTGACCTAATAGGTACATCCCTGGATCACAGGCCAGACAATGTCTTGAAATTAATGGAGTTCTTCTTCATGCCTGAAAGCTGAGGCTTAGGATACCCAGATGTTTCCTCCATGGAAGCTTTGCTTTTGGAACACAGAACCAGAAGCAGTTGTTTCTATCATTCTCTAGTTTCCTGATCTCTTCTCACTGCCCAACATTTTCTGGGACTCAAGGAATGTTAGAAACCTTAAGCATGATCGATATTTACTTGAGTTCCTTGCTTTGGAGGCAAGTCGTTTTGTGGATGTTTGAAAGCCAGTGCCAACTCTGCTTGTGGTCAACCTCCACATGCTCCAATATGGCCAGAGGCATGCACAGCATGTATCTTTTTCCACCTTAGTGAGTGTGAGCCCTTGGCTAAGGTTCCCAACGTGTGTTTGTTGCTTCTGGACTTCTGTGGTTTCATCAAAACCTAAGGTGGCCCTAATTGGGTTGCTGGTGGGTGCCAGGTTTGATGGCAAAGCCCCATTCCTCAGATCCTGAAGCAGTGTGGAACGGGGTTCTGGCGTTGTTCTCTTAGGTACCAAGCCAAAGTGATCTGGAGGACCTGGGACCTTTGAAATCCATGGAGGAAACCAGGGCCTTCTGAGATTCCCGTGCTCTGATACTCTTACCCCGTGAGGTTGCAGCGCATATCAAACTTTTGGGAAGCCCTGGCTGAAACAGGGTCTTGGATCTTTGACTGCTTTTATCCTTGATGGCCAGCTTGATCGGACCAACTCAATTATAGAGTGAGGAGCTTCTAAGACCAGAGGACAGTCTGCACTGTTTGACTATGGGACAAGATCAGATCATCCACTCTTGCTCCTTGTGTTGTATGGACTCTGCTCTAGTAACTGCTTTTGGCAGTCTTTGTGTCTGATGGTGAATCCATATCCATTGTTTCCTTGAATTATCTTGATCAAACCCAATACCCAAACAGGATGGCTTTTGCACAGCATTCTCCTGCTCAGTGAATGGCCTTTGGGGCACAAACCTCGCAAAGCATTTTTTCTCTGGGAAATGAGGCATTATTCATGCCAGGAGGCTGAGGCTCAAGATACCCTCCTCAGGAGGTTTCCCTCCAAAGGAGACTTTCTTCGGAACCCAGAGCCAGACACAGTTGCTTCTATCTTTCTCTACTTTTTCATGCTCTCTACTCACGGCACATCATTTTCTTGGATTCAAGGTATGTTGGAAGCCAACCATGTAGTCAATTTTTTGTGAATTCCTTCCTTCAGAGGTAAATACATTTTGTGGATGCTTAGCAGGAAGGTCCAACTCTGCCTGTGCTCCACATGAAGATGCCCAGATATGACCATCAAGAGATTTGCCAACCGTGTGTTCTTCCGTCTTATAGAGCGTGAGCCCATAGCCAATGTTTGCAATATGTGCGTGTTGATTCTGCGCTTCTGTGGTTCCATCATATGCCTGAGGGTGTCTGAATGGAGCGGATGATTCTTTCCAGTATTAATGGTCGAGCTCCATTCCTCAGAGTCTAAAGCAATGTGGAAAGTGGCTCTGAGTTTGTCTCCTTGGTGGCAAGCCAAAGTGATCCAGAGGACCTGGGACCTTCAGAAGCCATGGAGGAAACCAGGGCCTTGAGAGATTCCCATGTTCTGATGCTCTTGGTCTGCTGAGGTTGCAGCGCATATCCATCATTTTGGAAACTCTGGATGAAATGGGGCTTGGACCACCAATTGGCTTTTTCACCCATGGTCACCATGATTGGACCAACTCAATGTGGAGTGATGAGCTTCTAAGACCAGAGGTCAATCTCCACTGCCTGACCATGGGACAAGCTCAGATCATCTACTCTGGCTCCTTGGGTTGTAGGAATTCTGCGCTCGCAACTCCTTTTAGTAGGCTTTGTGTTTGATGGTGAATGCATATATACTGTTTCCTTGAATTCCCATGATCGAGCCCCATACCCAGAAAGGATGACATTTTGGACAACATTCCCTGCTCAGAAATCACGTTTGTGGCACAAACATCACAGAGCATTTTTCTTCCCTGAATGAGGAATTCTTCAGCCTCATCCAATTTCCAAGCATTCCTGCATGGCTGGAGGAGGCAACATTAAGAATTTCTCTGTGGCTAGCCATGATCATGTCACTGGCACTGTGCTGCAACTTACTCTTACTATTCTTATTATTTCTCACAAAGAGATACTATCTTAAATAGATCAGAGACCTTTCACAGTCACGGTCTAGTCCTCAGAGCCGTGAATCTCGGACTTGGACAATAAAGTGTGATGGTCTCGAGTACTGTCAAACCATGTGTAGCTTTATTAAGCATAAAACATATAAGAATCAGAATCAAGATTCCATTAATCAGAATTCAAATAAAGGCAAGCACAAACAGTCAGAACTCAATCAAATAATCAGAGCTCAATCAAAATAAAATCCCCAGAGCTGGAGAATTTTGATCTCAAATCGAATGATTCTGTGTCTTCCGTCTTATGGGGTGATTTTGAATGGTTTCTGCGCTTCTGTGGTTCCATCATATGCCTGAGGGTGTCTGAATGGAGCGGATGATTCTTTCCAGTATTAATGGTCGAGCTCCATTCCTCAGAGTCTAAAGCAATGTGGAAAGTGGCTCTGAGTTTGTCTCCTTGGTGGCAAGCCAAAGTGATCCAGAGGACCTGGGACCTTCAGAAGCCATGGAGGAAACCAGGGCCTTGAGAGATTCCCATGTTCTGATGCTCTTGGTCTGCTGAGGTTGCAGCGCATATCCATCATTTTGGAAACTCTGGATGAAATGGGGCTTGGACCACCAATTGGCTTTTTCACCCATGGTCACCATGATTGGACCAACTCAATGTGGAGTGATGAGCTTCTAAGACCAGAGGTCAATCTCCACTGCCTGACCATGGGACAAGCTCAGATCATCTACTCTGGCTCCTTGGGTTGTAGGAATTCTGCGCTCGCAACTCCTTTTAGTAGGCTTTGTGTTTGATGGTGAATGCATATATACTGTTTCCTTGAATTCCCATGATCGAGCCCCATACCCAGAAAGGATGACATTTTGGACAACATTCCCTGCTCAGAAATCACGTTTGTGGCACAAACATCACAGAGCATTTTTCTTCCCTGAATGAGGAATTCTTCAGCCTCATCCAATTTCCAAGCATTCCTGCATGGCTGGAGGAGGCAACATTAAGAATTTCTCTGTGGCTAGCCATGATCATGTCACTGGCACTGTGCTGCAACTTACTCTTACTATTCTTATTATTTCTCACAAAGAGATACTATCTTAAATAGATCAGAGACCTTTCACAGTCACGGTCTAGTCCCTCAGAGCCGTGAATCTCGGACTTGGACAATAAAGTGTGATGGTCTCGAGTACTGTCAAACCATGTGTAGCTTTATTAAGCATAAAACATATAAGAATCAGAATCAAGATTCCATTAATCAGAATTCAAATAAAGGCAAGCACAAACAGTCAGAACTCAATCAAATAATCAGAGCTCAATCAAAATAAAACAGGAGTTCTTACCCCAGAGCTGGAGAATTTTGATCTCAAATCGGGTATAGCCTATCTCTGTGAGCGAGCCTCGCACACAATCTTACCTTACATTTTTGGGTTTTTTCAAATATAAATCTCAACTAGTAATCATAAAAGTTGTTATTACAAGAACTTTGTGCTCTTCTAGAGATGCAAAAGTGGTTGATACTGGAGATTTTGCTGATCTCCTAGCACCTAGGGAAACACCTTGTCCTCAAGGAGAAACATGGTTTGCAAAGAACACATTCTTACAATGTTTAATTAAAAAGGAACTATAATTTATAAAGACTGTGTTCCACTATAAATAAAAAGTCACACATGTAAGAGTTTTGTGTTCTGTACTAGTGCCTAGGTAAACATCTCTATCAATGTTTGTCAAAGGTGATAGTTCAAGTCTATAAACTGCTAATTTTATGAGTGGGGCTATTTCAGGCCCAGGCTTTTTATGAGTAAAAGTATCAGCTGCTTAGTCAAGCTCAGAGGAGGTCTCAGAGAGGCAGGGCTACAGGCAGCAGTTACCGCTAGTGTGAAGAGACATTTGTCCACTCGGCCCGGGTATCTTTTCTTGATATTTCCTGTGAGAAGTGAATATGAAACCATCCCCTTGTACTAATGACCACCCCTGTGGGAGCATTCAACATACCCATCAAGTTAGAGTAGAGTGGTCTTCTTCGCTGCACAGTGGCATTCCCTTCAAATAACCTAACTTCTATTCCTCATCACTTTCCCTATCCGAAAAATTCTCGTCATAATTAGGATCCCAATATCTGTCAGGAACATGCCTTTGCTTGCCCATAACAGCCTCTCCTTCGGGTCTCCAACCAATGATCAATGTACTTGTATAGTTGATGGAAATGGCATTGGAATAAATCCTGACATAGGGTATTCTCCAATGTTGAAGCTTGTGCTCTTCAGTTGAACTTCAATAAATTGGAGGCTCTTGTATGTAATAGCCTCATCACTGAGGGGTGTATGTGTAATTTGACAAAGCAGTGCTCTCCACCTGAGAATAGCTGAGTTACTTACTGGCATATGGTAAATAGCAGGTGGTTTCTCCCAAATTATTCTTGGATTATTTTCTGAACTCAGATGAGCTAGTAGGTTCAAGGTACCTTTACCAATAGTTAGTGGCCTGGTCATGAACAAGGACCAAACTGCACTTTATTACAAAGCATATCATTAAACCCCTTTCTGCACTACCAATACAGATCTCTACTCAGATCATTTCTCTCCCCAATTGTACTTTCATTAAACCCAATCCATGTATACAAGTCGATATCTCAAGAAGTTTCTGATTCGAATTTCGGGTCCAGATGAATGGGTCCTCTTTCATTGCCAGTTCTGGGTTGAGATTGAGGGGCAGTTTGACCAAGTTCATCATCACTTTTGCTAATCTCCTCCCCATTATGGTAACTGGGAAGATGATGGGCACTGTGGTCTCTAGCTCGACTTTTATTGTCACATCTGCTTTTTCCTGGATGTTCCTCAAAACCACCTGCTTCTGTTGCCCTGAAATAGGCTCTAGGGCCAAGACTGAGTTTAGCAACATTAGGGGCAAGGAATTTTGTTCAGCATACTTAGCACCCTTATGTGCTTCTGTATTAGTCCTAATGTTTGTTGTTTCTCAGGGCCGTGTTTTGTGGAAGTCCAGAGTCCATTGCTGGAGTCCCAATTCAATGGAGTTTTACCTACATAGACCTTGTTACATCTTAAACAAGTATATGTTACTTTAAATATAGAAGTTTCACTAATATCTCTCACAAGATTAGGCAGATAAAATGTACAGTTGTCTAAGGATTGTGAGCATCCAATGTAAGAGTAACAGATAACATCACTTTACATTGATCAGGCACAGGTAGACCCCATAAGCCTGCAGTTATTGTTTCTGTATTTTCGGCTCAAGCTTCCATCCAGGCTTCATAATCTTTCATTGGGTTTTCTTCCCAGCTATTTCAAGTCATCCTATTATTTTTTAAAAATAATATTCACAAAACAATTATAATTACTATAACAACAGGTTTTAAATAGGCTAAGATTCTCACCATAGTCCCAAAGGCACCATCAGCTGTATTATTAATAAAACTTCAAATAGCTTTTATCATATTCACAGCTAGAGGCCAAATGTATTGAGTCGGTTGCACAAGTTGACTAAGCACTCAGACAAATCTTCATGCAAATCCAGGCGCAACAGTTCTTCTCTGGTTGAGGCGACTTTACTTTTGTTTCCTTCAGAGTACTAGTAATGGTATCTCTATGCCTTTTCACTTTGTTATGATCCTGAATAGGTGAGGAAGTCTTACAGACAATTGTGGTATGTGTAGTCTGAGACAGTCAGAATCTGTGGGTGTCTGGATTACTCTCTTGAGTTTTTTCCATAACACATTACCGTATCGTTAACAGTAACTATTGAAGTCCTTATGTACCTTTATTGAAGATATCTAAGACTCTAATCCAGAGTCTGTTTTATCTGTCTTAAACAAATAGATTCCATTCTTTAAAAGTTGAATCATCTGAGAGGTTTATTCTATATTCAAAGCCTTTACGGGCAATCCTGCCCGGTTTGATTTCCACAAGGGAGCATTTCAACAACTTCTTTACAGATTAAGTAATCTTCGATATAATAATCTCTTAACTTCAAATACCTGGTTCGTTGGCAATCTTGATTTAAAATTTGGTAAGGATGTTCAATCCATATTTTGGTTAGATGTCCTGAATTCTTAACCAAATGTCCAATATTTTTATTTCCCAATTTTATGTATACAGCTCTTTGGGTATAATTATTTCATAACATATATACATTTCCCATGTTGTGGCTAATGGTTCATTCTTGATTTGTTCTATTCTATAAGTTACACTAGTGGCTGTTCTGATAATTTTCATTATTTCATCTGTAAGTTTTAACCCAGTTTGAATCCAATCAGAACATATTACTTTCCAATCTACTTGATTATTTATGAACATATTCTTAAACTGTGATATGTGTGTATGGATATGCTCTACCATAATTGTTTCAGTTAACAAACCAGTGTCATAAATAGTGACTTCCATCTAAGTCACTTTGTGGTCCTGCAGGAGATGAGTTCCACTAGCTCAATTTTGATCATTTAGATCACTAAATGAAGTTATTGTTGTGATGGATCCTGTCAGCCTTAGTCCTGTGGCTTGTATTCTCTGAAACTTCTCACTTTGTTTTCTCCTCTAAGAGCACCCCTCTTTTCAGTTTTGTTCTCTTTCTGGTCATAGTGTGGTCATGTAAAATTAAGTAAGACCCAATAAGCCCATTTTTATCTTCCTTAAAATAAATTAAGTTTAAAAATTTGTTTATTACTGATCTAACTCCATGCTTCTTTGCCTTATTTTTACATTCAGCATATAAAGAATGTATTTTATGTTGAAGTTTATCAATAATATGTTTCTGTTCAATACAAATAGGACTAGGAAAATGCCTACAATAGGCCAAACACCCAAAACCTATAGCTCCTTCAGCAATATCATGTTCAGGTTAATATAAACAATCCTTTTTCCTGGTCTTTCTGGACACAATGTTTTCTCAGGCCCTATTCTGGTTCTCCAGTGTCTGCAAGTGTATGGGTGGGTGCTCACCCTCTGATTAAAATTGTTATGTTTTGGTAATCTCGTAGTGAGATTAACTTTATATCTGTCACCATCTCCTTTCCACAATGACCATGTATAATATGTGGAATTTAGAAATATTACTGTCCTAGGCCTCATTCATGAGACCATAGGATTAAGATTCTGAAACATTCCATTTTTTCTTGTTTATGTCATTAAGGAGGCAAATTTTTGGTTTCAGTTCTGACATATTATTGGTAAAGATTTGTTAAATCACCCTTGTCATTAATTTTTTATTACTGTGGTTACATTATTATATCATGTACTATATTATTATTATGATTTATAGTAATTATTATATTATTAATTTATAATAATATATAAAACATGATATTTGATTTTAAAAGATTATAATTTATTATAAATTAGTGTTATTTGTACTATAAATTATTATTAAAGCATATACTCTAAATAATCAGTACAGAAAATAACATACTGAGTCTTCTGTCTTTCCTATGGTGGTATACAGAAACTGTTAACCCATGCCTTACCATAATCACCTTTAAGTCTCTATCCTTTGGGTCGTGTTTTGAGAAAGAGAACATACCATTTCCACAAACGCTGGTGATTATCACATAGTAGCTGTGTCTATCATCACAACCTGGGATGCTTCTAGTATCCTCTCCTTGGCCATAATTGACCTTGATTGGGGTTCATAATATATGTCTTGTGGAAGTAGATACACCTGTGTATTTACAGGCCTAAATGCAAAATACACTTGTTTTTTGTTCTTGAAAGCACTGATGATGTTAACAAGGTCTGGTTAGTCAGTCCCACATTTCAAGTTATAATAGGATCAGGGTTTTAACCACAGTTCTCCATTGTACCTTAGCAAATGCAATCATTAAGACAGCTAGTATAATAACCAGCAGAAGGGTGAATAATAATATCCAACAAAGGACTCCTGTAGTGATTCTGCAGGCCAGATAAGAGTAATTTCTCATTTTCATTCTAAAAGGGATTTTATGAGTTTTGGTCTTTCTTTCTTCTTCCAGCAGAGGCCTCAAGTAGGCTTCTGGGAATTGTCTCTGTAAAAGATTTATCGTTGGTTTTTGTCTCCACAGTAGCCATTCTTGAAGAGTCATGAGTGGTACCATTTATTTGTTGATGAGCACTTCTTTTCTGGTTATCAATGTTTACAATTTTCAGTTGGCCCAGGTTGTCCATAATCTGTACTATTTGGTTACTCAAAACAGTGAAAAAGTGTCAGCTTCTGCCACTTATGTCGCAATTTTGAAGGCCTATGCACTCTCTCCTGGACAAGCAGGCTAACTTTTGGAGTCTAGCCAGGAGAATGAGGGCTGGAAGAATCAGAAGTTAAAGATTTACAAATTTCTTTGAGCATGGCCAGTTGTTCTTCATGAGTCTATTAAAAGTATCTTGATTAACAAAAGGTTGCTTACAGTCAACACCATACAAGAGTCGGTGTGGAGTATATTTGGTTAGTGTGGAGATGGTATGATTTAAGGCAAACTGGATATCTGTAATTTAATTATACCACTATATAGGCTTTCTAGTTAAAAGTTTGATCAAAAGCTTCTTAATTTCACTGTTTTTCCTTTCCACTACTCACTCTTTGGGGAATAATAAGGAGTACTGAACTCTAAGTTTATTCCCTTGTCCTTAGCTCCAGTGGCTAAGTCGGAAGAGTTAAATTCTGACCCTTGACCAGAGTGCAGCACCTTAAGAATTATACTACCAGTTAAGAGGTTTAGAGCTTTGATTGCTGCCTTGGCTGTTTGGGCCTTGGTGAAGTATAACCATAGGTATCCAGCTGCTATACCCACAATGACCAATATATGTAACTATCCTTCAGATGGTGTTAATGGTCTTAAATAGTCCATTTGGAACTTTTGAAAGGCTTATCTTGACATCCTTGTGATACTGGCATTTGTGGCACTGACATGGATTTGTTTACCCTGTGGCATTTCTCGCAAGTAGTGAGACTCTTAGCCACATTTCATCTCATATTAGGGCACAATTATTTGTTTTTTTTTTTTTGCTTTAAGAAGTGAAATCTCATGACCTGAATGTGCAGCTTGATATGTTTCTAAAATAATTTGAGTACAGGCAGATACAGGAGGAATAATCCTGTTGCTTTCAGGCCTACCAACAATGATTTGACCATCTTTAAGCTCGTAAATATATTTAGATGGATAACCTTTTGGAAAGGTTTCTAATGGCAATTGATAGAGTTCTGAATCCAGCTCTGGGGATTTTTAAAAGTATCAACTTCATATGAGTCTTGTACTGCTAATTCATCTGCCAGGCTATTGCACATTGTGTGAAGAAGTATTTCGTTTTTGGTGGCATGGCTCATGAAGCTCTGAAATGTCTGGCTTCATCTTAAGGCATTAGCAATATATTTCCATTTTCCAATATGAACAAGAGGTTTCTTTCTATTGTTCAGAAACCCATTTGAAATATATTTTCTTAACACATTGTTAAATGATTTTGCCAAGCAATCACTATCAGTAACAACAAGTTACAAGTGACAACAACAGGTAACTACAAGTTACAGGTTACAAGGTACAAGTTACAACCATTAATAACAAAGTATAGTTAAAAGTTACTGTTAGAATTTTCTCCAGTGGTTTAAACTTGGATCCAATTTTAGTAGAAATTATTGACATACATAGTATTATAGAATTTTCTCCATCATTGTAAAATCTAATAGAACCAGTTGTAGGTGAAGCATTGCATTTCATTATTAACTTCGTTTTAGGTGTTCGTTCAACTAATTTAGCCACTGTATTTAAGTCAGTAAATATTCTATCTAAAATATATGTATGTTGTTTAGTCCAGGGCACATATTCTCTTTTATGTTCTGGAATTGGTCTATATAAAGGAGTAATTAATTCACTGAAATCAGGTAGAAATTTTCTAGCAAATTTTAGAAATTCCAAAGTGCTCTGCAATTGTTTCAAGGTCGTGGAGGTGTCAGCCTCATAAGCTTTTCCTTATACGAATCTGTTAATCTCCTATCCTTATCAGTTATCTGGAATACAAGAAATTCAGAATAACTGAGACTTATGTAGTGAAACTCTATATCTTGCCTCTTTTTATTTCATAAGCATTTGGTCTAAGGCATTATAATGTTCTTCATGCACATCATGACTTAAATACACGTTATCAACATATATCTGTACATTATTAAAATATTTAATTGATCTAATATATCTCCTGTAAATAAGACAGGGCTATTAAGAAATCCTTGTGGCAACACTGTCCAACAAAATTTTTTCTGCCCATGTAAAACCTGTTATCTAGTAACTCTCACCAGCAATAGGATGTGCCCCAAAACCAGTGGCTACGTTTATGGTAGACTGATATTTTTCCCTGTATATTGAGGCTAAAATCACTGTAGACAATTTCGGGTAGCAGTTATTGGTGTTACTTTATTTGCTGCTCGATAATCTAATACCATTCTCCATTTTCCATTCCTTTGGGTACAGGATATACTGGAGTATTCATGGTGCTGTCTTGTTGAATCAAAACCCTTGTTGGATTAGGTCACTGATCCCAATTTGAATATCTGATTTGTCCCTAGGTTTGATACTATATTGTTTTTGAGACCTGGGACGCTTAGTGCCAGTTGCTATTTGATGTGGGGTCACTTTCCTATGTCCCACTTCATTTTTCCATTCCTGCCAGTGTCCAGAATATTTCATCAGTACATTATTCAGTTTATTTTGTTGTTTTCCATCAATATCTGCCCCTGCTAGTATTTTCTTCTCAAGGACATCAATGTCCAATTTTTGTTGTTAAAGTTAAAGGTTTCAGCATTAACCATGGCAGGTCATAGGGCGAGAGGATTGCATAGGCAAATCCAATGGAAATGACTTCAGTCTGTACTCTTCATCCATTTACCTTAGAAGTCATGTAATAAGTGGTTTTCTGTTCTTATCCCTATATACTTTGAATATTTAAACATCCGGTTGGCTCCACATCACCTAGGAAAGCTTCTGGAATACATGCCAGTTCAGCTTGAGAATTCCAATGTCCAACAATAGTTGAGTCATTAATTTCTACCTTCAGCGTTTGTAGATGAGGATGCTGATGAATCATTTCTGGCTACCGGAGTGGTGGATATATGTACAGTATGCATTGTCTTTCTCCCTCACTTTCTTCAGTTGCCCCGGCCTTAGCCTTGGCCTTTTCATGACGAGGGTATGAGCCTTGGTTTCCTGGTGACCTGTAGGGTTTTGGGCCTTGTGACCCTTGGCCATAACTTTCTAGCTGCTGATGGCTCCGTCGAAAATTATATCTGGGTTGGTTGTTATTCCCAGTTCCTATGGTTTCAATTGGAGTATTTTCATTATTCCTTGACGAATTTTCTGGGGATTTCTTCATTCACTGGCTACTTATTGAGGCTGGGTTGGAGGACCATGATTTCTCTTTGGTTGTTCTTCATTGCCCAATCTCCACTCTATTGTGGCGAGAAGGTTGTCTGGGTCTTTGTGACCAAGATTGAGGAGTTCATCCTGTGAGAGGACATCTAGAATGTCCATGCACATTCAAACACCACTGCTGATATAATCCCAAAATAATTTGTGGAAATGCTGTGACCTTTGTTTGGTTATCTGGAAAGACATTAAGTTGTTGCTGTGCATTGGTGACTATAGCTTGCCCCGGCAAAATCCCTGTACAATTACCAAGACTAGGGTGCAGTCTCTTCCTGAAAACATCATCCCATAATAAAGGCTACTAAAATACCATCCAATCAGTAAATGGTGGCCAAGATTTCTGCATACTTTCTCTAAGATGCAGCCTGGATGTGCCTTGAATGGAACCCTTTAATCTTTGAATTTCCTAAGCACTGTTCATGAGAAATTATGCCTCCTAATGTACAAGGTAAATTGATCCACGGAGAGCCCTTTTGTGAACATAAGTGTCAATGCTCTACCTGAGTACCTTGCAGCATGAGCCATTTCGAAGGAGTGTTTGGGCTCCATGAAAACGGTGTTACACTTTTCCTCCTCTTTGTGTTCCATGATGCTCTCTTCCATCTCAATAATTCATTTTAGATGCCATCAATCATAGAGGAAAAATTGAAAGATGCCATATATTTTCACTATGACAATAGTAGTCTTTTATTGTTCTATGAATATATATGTATTTATCATTTATACTCTCATCTTTGTGTGAACTTCATTTTATTTGCTCTGAACTTTCCCACTATGTTATCCTACCAAGTACAAGGAAGATGAAAACCAGAAATAAAGAAGCTTTTGGGGTCTCTTCACTCTTCAGGAGGTCCTTCCATGTAGGCTGTACAAGCTTTCATGAGGAGAACTGAGATTTCCTTGGTATTCATGTGTTTGGCACAACTCACAATATATAAACATGACCTTAACCCCTATATCAAAATTCTTGCAAGCTTTGCCTCCATAGAGTGAGAAAGCCAAAGGCTGGAAATCTTCTCTGAATTCAGTCATTTCAGAGAGAACATCATGCCATATGGCACAGAAAATCTGACGCCTCGGCTCGAGAATATGGCAGTCAAAATTAGAGGTAGATTCAGAATATGGTTAAGCTATTTAGACTTTTTGTTTGTTGGTTGGTTTGTTTTCAATTTTAAATTTACTTCTTTATTTTAAAATTTTACAGAGTTTTGTTGTTCACAGACATCCCCATCCAGCTCCAGCCTGGTCCCTGCACATATAATCCCAAAATAATTTGTGGAAATGCTGTGACCTTTGTTTGGTTATCTGGAAAGACATTAAGTTGTTGCTGTGCATTGGTGACTATAGCTTGCCCGGCAAAATCCTGTACAATTACCAAGACTAGGGTGCAGTCTCTTCCTGAAAACATCATCCCATAATAAAGGCTACTAAAATACCATCCAATCAGTAAATGGTGGCCAAGATTTCTGCATACTTTCTCTAAGATGCAGCCTGGATGTGCCTTGAATGGAACCCTTTAATCTTTGAATTTCCTAAGCACTGTTCATGAGAAATTATGCCTCCTAATGTACAAGGTAAATTGATCCACGGAGAGCCCTTTTGTGAACATAAGTGTCAATGCTCTACCTGAGTACCTTGCAGCATGAGCCATTTCGAAGGAGTGTTTGGGCTCCATGAAAACGGTGTTACACTTTTCCTCCTCTTTGTGTTCCATGATGCTCTCTTCCATCTCAATAATTCATTTTAGATGCCATCAATCATAGAGGAAAAATTGAAAGATGCCATATATTTTCACTATGACAATAGTAGTCTTTTATTGTTCTATGAATATATATGTATTTATCATTTATACTCTCATCTTTGTGTGAACTTCATTTTATTTGCTCTGAACTTTCCCACTATGTTATCCTACCAAGTACAAGGAAGATGAAAACCAGAAATAAAGAAGCTTTTGGGGTCTCTTCACTCTTCAGGAGGTCCTTCCATGTAGGCTGTACAAGCTTTCATGAGGAGAACTGAGATTTCCTTGGTATTCATGTGTTTGGCACAACTCACAATATATAAACATGACCTTAACCCCTATATCAAAATTCTTGCAAGCTTTGCCTCCATAGAGTGAGAAAGCCAAAGGCTGGAAATCTTCTCTGAATTCAGTCATTTCAGAGAGAACATCATGCCATATGGCACAGAAAATCTGACGCCTCGGCTCGAGAATATGGCAGTCAAAATTAGAGGTAGATTCAGAATATGGTTAAGCTATTTAGACTTTTTGTTTGTTGGTTGGTTTGTTTTCAATTTTAAATTTACTTCTTTATTTTAAAATTTTACAGAGTTTTGTTGTTCACAGACATCCCCATCCAGCTCCAGCCTGGTCCCTGCACAGCAACCTGCGGGTATTTCCGTGTTAATTTCAAATACCCTCACTAACAGTGTCTCAACATACCCGGTGCCTGAGAACACGGTGGGATTTTACACTGAGCTCTGCTTTCTGTCATCCTGGCGCATATCCTGTGCTCTCACCCTGGCATGTCCCCATCTGGCTCGAGCCATGTCCCTGGGCAGAACCCCACAGAGAACTTCCCAGCTCTGGGGGCTAGCAGTGTGTCAAGTCACCCAGCACCCTGCATCCCGGCAGGAATTTCGCTGAGTTCTTCCTTCTGTCCTCCCACCACACTTCTCAGACTCTCTCCTGGTGCACTTCACAGCGTTCTCTACACCAGTCAGGTGTGGGGTTTAGGGTATGGTTCTCTCAGAACAAGAGCTCTGGGAAAGTTCTGCCTGTTCACTCTCTGAGCCCGGTAGACGTAAGGAGTTCTCTTGTCAACCAGCAGCTGGTTTGTTGGTGGTGTTTCATTTCTTCATTAATTCTGGTGATTCTAATGGGAGCTGGTGAACTTCTCACCACATTCCTCCACCCTATAGGCCCCTTCCTCAGTTATTCAGGTTTTGTGTGTGTGTGTGTGTGTGTGTGTGTGTGTGTGTGTGTGTGTTTTAAGTCCTTCTCTATGCTTTCAAATCACTTCCCTCGATGCACAGGGATACAGGAAGTATTTCACGGGGACTCAAGGACACATTGATTTGAAATTGTAGACAATGTGTTTTCTACAGGAAGTGTGTGCATGTGTGTCTCTGTGCTTCTGACTGTGTGCAGATTCTTGTTTGTTTGTGTGCTTAGGACTTTCCATGGCAAATAGTAGGAGGAATCATCGATGTTGTCACCATTTCAATGTAGACTGAGTGTGTGGGTCAGGAATGAGCATTTCCTTGGAAATGCCAGACCCCAAACTTGGCATGGGTGTTGAGACCCTTCTTCATTGTGAGCATTTTGACCTAAGAGTTATTTTAACACAGGCCAGGCAATGCCTAGAAATGGATAAGCTATTTAGACTTTTTGTTTGTTGGTTGGTTTGTTTTCAATTTTAAATTTACTTCTTTATTTTAAAATTTTACAGAGTTTTGTTGTTCACAGACATCCCCATCCAGCTCCAGCCTGGTCCCTGCACAGCAACCTGCGGGTATTTCCGTGTTAATTTCAAATACCCTCACTAACAGTGTCTCAACATACCCGGTGCCTGAGAACACGGTGGGATTTTACACTGAGCTCTGCTTTCTGTCATCCTGGCGCATATCCTGTGCTCTCACCCTGGCATGTCCCCATCTGGCTCGAGCCATGTCCCTGGGCAGAACCCCACAGAGAACTTCCCAGCTCTGGGGGCTAGCAGTGTGTCAAGTCACCCAGCACCCTGCATCCCGGCAGGAATTTCGCTGAGTTCTTCCTTCTGTCCTCCCACCACACTTCTCAGACTCTCTCCTGGTGCACTTCACAGCGTTCTCTACACCAGTCAGGTGTGGGGTTTAGGGTATGGTTCTCTCAGAACAAGAGCTCTGGGAAAGTTCTGCCTGTTCACTCTCTGAGCCCGGTAGACGTAAGGAGTTCTCTTGTCAACCAGCAGCTGGTTTGTTGGTGGTGTTTCATTTCTTCATTAATTCTGGTGATTCTAATGGGAGCTGGTGAACTTCTCACCACATTCCTCCACCCTATAGGCCCCTTCCTCAGTTATTCAGGTTTTGTGTGTGTGTGTGTGTGTGTGTGTGTGTGTGTGTGTGTGTTTTAAGTCCTTCTCTATGCTTTCAAATCACTTCCCTCGATGCACAGGGATACAGGAAGTATTTCACGGGGACTCAAGGACACATTGATTTGAAATTGTAGACAATGTGTTTTCTACAGGAAGTGTGTGCATGTGTGTCTCTGTGCTTCTGACTGTGTGCAGATTCTTGTTTGTTTGTGTGCTTAGGACTTTCCATGGCAAATAGTAGGAGGAATCATCGATGTTGTCACCATTTCAATGTAGACTGAGTGTGTGGGTCAGGAATGAGCATTTCCTTGGAAATGCCAGACCCCAAACTTGGCATGGGTGTTGAGACCCTTCTTCATTGTGAGCATTTTGACCTAAGAGTTATGTCCCTGGAACACAGGCCAGGCAATGCCTAGAAATGGATGGAACTCTTCTTCATGCCAGAAATCTGAGGCTCAGGATACCCAGATGTTCCCCTTCACAGAAGTCTTGCTTTTCAGAACCCAGAACCAGAAGCAGTTGCTTCTATTTTCTCTATTTTTCCTGCTTTCTGCTCACTGCTCATTCTTTTCTGGGACACAAAGTATGTTGGAAACCATCAGAGCGATCGATTTCTTCATGAGTATTTTGCTTTGAAGGCAGATCCATTTTATGGATGCTTCCAAGAAAGGCCGATCTTTGCCTGTGGTCCACCTTCAGATGCTCAAATATGGCCAACAAGAAATTTGCAAAGCATGTGTTTTTCTTGCTTTATTGAGCGTCAACCTGTTGCCTAGATTCCCAACACGTGCTTGTTGATCCTGGATTTCTGCGGTTCCATCAAATGCCTAATGTGGTCCGAAAGGGGGCTGGTGCTTTCCAGGATTGATGGCAGAGCTCCATTCCTCAGACACTGAATCAATGTGGAAAAGGGTTCCAGCGTTGTTCTCCTTGGTTGCACGCCGATGTAATCCAGAGGACCTGGGATCTTCGAAAGCCATATAGGAAACCAGGGCCTTCCAAGATTCCCATGCTCTGATTCTCTTGGCATGCCAGGGACAGGGAGTATCAATCATTTGGGAAGCCCTGGATGGAACTGTGGCTTGGACCACTTACCGGCTTTTTTCTCTGGGTGGCCATCTTGATCGGACCAACTAAAAGTCAATTTATGAGATTCTAAGGCCAGAGGACGATCTGCACTGCCCTGGCTCAGATCATCCACAGTTTCTGCTATGGTTGTAGGGATGCCATGCTAGTAACTCCTTCTGACAGACTTTGTGTCTGATGGTGAATGAATATCCATTATTTCCTTGAATTTTCTTCAACGAGCCCCATATCCAGCAGGTATGGCATGTTGGAGAGCATTCCCCTACTCAGGGAACGGCCTTTGGGGCACAAATATCACAGAGCAATTTTTCCCTGGGATTGAGGGATTCTTCAGCCTCATCTAATTTCCAAACATTCCTGTGTGGCTGGAGGAGACAGCATTGAGAATCTCTCCATGGCTAGCCATGATCGTGTCACTGGCACTGTGCTACAACTTACTCCGATTCTTTTCTTACTAGTGTTCACTAAGAGATGCTATCTTACATAGATCAGAGAACTTTTACAGTCACAGTGTAGTCCCCTCAGAGTTGTGAGTCTCAGACTTGGACAATAAATTGTTGTAGTCTCAAGTATTGTCAAACCAAGTGTAGCTTTATTCATCATAGAATATATAATAATCAGAATCAAGATTCCATTAATCAAAATTCAAATAAAAGCAAACACAGTCAGAAATCAATCAAATAATCAGCACTCAATTATATGCAGAGAAATTCTTACCCCACAGCTGGAGAGTCTTGATCTCATATCGGGCACAGTGTATCTCAATGAGCAAGCCTACTGCACAGTCTTACCTTGCATTTTTATGTTTTCTCAACTACAAATCTCAAGTTTATTAGTAACAATAAAAGTGGTTATTAAAAGAGTTTTTGCTCCTGTCGAGACTCAAAGTGGTTACTACTGGAGTTTTTGCTCCTCCAGTAGCTCCTAGGTAAACATCTTGTTCTCTGGGGAAAACATGTGTTTGTAAAGAAAATATTCTTACAATTCTTTTTGTTTTTAAAGATTTATTTATTTATTTATTTTGGGGGGGGGTCGGGTGGGGGAGGGAGGGGAGCAGGCGGGCCACTTCTATTGGTCTTTCATTTCTCTATTTTCATCCGTCTTTGTTCTTTGGCTCCTGTGGGCCTCCCATCGCGGTGGCCTCTGTTGTCGCAGAGCACCGGCTCTGGGCGCATGCGCTCCAGAGCTCCGGCTCGGCAATTGGACACATCAGTTCAGCCGCTCCGCGGCACGTGGGATCCTCCCATGCCAGGGAACAAATCGGTGCCCCTTGCACTGCAAGGTGGACTACTCATTGGACCACCAGGGAAGCCCTCTTACAATTCTTAATTTACAAAGGGAACTATGAGTTGTAAACTGTGTGTTACACTATAACTAAAAAGGCACGAGTGGAAGAGCTTTTGTGCTCTGTGCTTTCATCTAGGTAATCATCTCTATCAATGTTTGTCAACGTGATAGTTTAAGCCTATAAACTGCAAATTTCATGAGTGGGACTATTTCAGGCCCAGTGTTTTATCAATAAAACTATTAGCTTCTTATTCATTCTTGGAGGAGGTCTCAGAGATTCGGGGCTGTAGGAAGCGTTTATCGCTAGTGTAAAAAGACATTTGTCTGTTCAGCCCAGGTATCTTTTCTAGATTTTCCTGTGAGCAGTGAATAGTAAACCATCCCCTCGTCCTAATTATCACCCTGTGGGAACATTAGATATACCCACCAAGTTAGAGTAGAGGGTCTTCTTCCCTGCATAGTGGCATTCCCTGTAAATAATCTAACTTCCTCATCACTTTCCCATCAGAACTGTTCTCCTCATAATTAGGGTTCCAATATCTGTCAGTTGAGATGCCTTTGCTTGCGCATGACAGTCTCTCCTATGGGTTTCCAAACAATGATCCATATGCTTGGATAACTGACGGCAATGGCATCAAGATAAATCCTGACATAGGGTATTCTCCAATGTTGAAACCTGTGCTCTGCTGTTGAGGTTTAATAAATTTGAGGCCCTTGCATGTAATACCCACGTCACTGAGGGGTGTATATGTCACTAGACAAAATAGCGCTCTACCTGAGAACAACTGAATTACATACTGGCATATCATAAATAGCAGGTTTCTCCCAAATTAGTATTGGATTATGTCCTGAACTCAGATGGGTTAGGAAGGTCAAGGTGCCTTTACTAATAGTTAGTGGTCTGGTCATGAGCAAGGACCAAAATGCACTTTTATTACAGAGCATATTATTAAACTTCTTTGCACTATCAATCCAGGTCTCTACTCAGGTCATTTCTTTCCCCAGGCTAAATTTCATTGAATGTAATCCATGTATAAAAGTCAATATCTCCAAAGTTTGATTTGAATGAAGGTTCCTCATTCTATATCAGTTCCTGGATGAGACTGAGGGTAAAATGGGCCGGGTTTATCATCATATCTGCTGGTCTCCCTGCTGTTATGGTATTTGGGAAGATGATTGGCACCCGGGTCTCTGGTTCAAATTTGATTGTCACATCTCTTTTGCCTGGAGGTTCCTCAAAACCTCCTGCTTCTGTTGACCTGAGATAGGCTCTAAACCCAAGACTAGGATTAGGAACATTAAGTGGTAAGGAATTTTGTTCAGCACACTTACCACACCCTGTGTCCTTCTGTATTAGTCCTCATGTTTGTTATTTCTCAGGGTTGTGTTTTGTGGAAGTTCACAGTCCATTCCCGGAGTCCCATTTCAATGGGGTTTACCAATATAGACATTGTTACATCTTAAACAAGTATATGTTACTTTAAACATAGAAGTGTCTCTAACATCTCTAACAAGATTTGGCAGATAAAATGTACAGTTGACCGAGGATATAAAGCATATAATGCAAGAGTAACGATAACATCACTGTACTTTGATCAACTGTAGGTAGTCCTGATAAACCAGGAGTTATTAATTCAGTATTCTCGGTCCAAGCTTCCAGCCAGGCTTCATTATCTTTCCTTGTGTTTTCTTCCCAGCTATTTGAAACTATCCTATTATTTTTACAAAAAGAATATTCCTAGAACAATTATAATACCTATAACAACAGGTTTTTAAATAGGCTAAGATCCTCACTATAGTCCCCAAAGCACCATACACTGCATTATTAATAAAATTTCCAGTATCTTCTATCATATTTTCAGCTAGAGGCCAAATGTCTTGAGTCACTTGTGTAATTTGATTAAGATACTCGGGCAAATCTCCTTCATCCAGATCCAGGTGCAGCGGTTCTTCTCTGGCTCAAGCAGCTTGGTTTTTCATTTGCTTGGAGGTCCTAGTAATGGTGATCTCTATGCCTTTTCATTTTGTTATGATCCCTATTAAGTGAGGAAGTCTTACAGATAGCTGTGGTACGTGTGGTTTGTGATAGTCCAAATCTCTGGATGGCTGGATTACTCTCTTGAGCTCTTTACCGTAACACATTACCGTATCGTTAACAGTAACTATTGAAAGCATATAGGATCTAATCCACAGTCTGTTTTATCTGTCATAAACGAATAGCTTCCATTCTTTAAAGGTTGAATCATGTGAAAGGATTCATCTATCTTTAAAGCTTTTATGGGGCAAACCTGCCCAGTTTGATTTCCACAAGGAGCGTTTCTGCGACTTCTTTACAGATTTAGCAATCTTTGATATAACAGTCTATTATCTTCAAATGGTGTGGGCTGGAACCAGAGGAATTTAGGTATATATTGGGCCTTAGGATATAAAGAAAGTAATTTGGATGATTTTGATTCAGATTCAGATGATGCTTTAACCACAGATTAAGCGAGACCTCTCATTCACCCATTGGAGAGTGATGTTAATTCCAATGAAGCTGAGAGATGGGTGAATGCTATGTTGCCCAAAGGAAGTATATTAATTAGTTCTGAGGAGAAGCGGTATGTCTCTAAGAGAAATTATGGCCAGGCAAATCAAGATTCCTCTAGTGATGAACAATGTGGTGCTGTGCCTGGACCACAATCACCTCCTAAGGCTCAGAAGTTAGAAGAACAATAAAGCCCTGCAGTTAATGTTTACTTTTGCTATTATCTAGATCAAATAAGAATAGAGAGGCTAAAAGAGTTAGTTAGGTAATCTACTCCACTCTAATGCATGTAGAAAAATTATGTCATAGAAACCAAGAGTAGTTTTTTTTTTTTTTTTTTAATCACGGGTTTGAATAGTGTAGGGAAGTTTAAGTTTTATGTTATTTTTTATAAAAGAGGAAGGCAGGCAGTAGTACATAAAGTAAGAGTCAGAGAAGCCTTCCAGTTTTTTTTTTTTTTTTTTGAGTTCGAATCCTAAATAAGATAACAGAAGCCTAGGAATTTCTGTAAAACCCAGACCAGAGAAACACAGAATTCCTGACAGTCAGAGTTTTATGACCAGAGAAATGCGGAATTCCTGATGTTCAGAGTTTTCATGACTGGGGAAAATAGGAAAATGCCATTATAAAAGGAAGGTGATTACATTGTGAGGGAGCTTACTCATGCGACTCAGCTATGACTGAGATGGGAAGCTCTCCAGCTCTGGGGTAAGAACATTGCTATTTTGTTGGCTGAATTCTGAAATAATGTTAAAGTTCTGAAATAATGTTAGAGTTCTGAAATATTTTTGAAGCTTTAAATGCAGTTCTGAAATCATTTTGGGTTCTGAATTATTTCTGAAATGATCTTAAAGCCTTGAATTTTGCTGTTTAAGTTCTGAACTTTAACTTTGATGCAATGTACTGATGTTAATCAATGAAATGAATAACTACTGAGTTAATGTTCTTTGTGTTAATAAATCTGATCTTGATTTGAACTCCACGCCTTTTTACTGTTGAAGTTCTATTCTCTTAAATTAGTGGGAAGTACATTGTATAGGTTGAAGTTCTCTGAAATTAGTACAGAGGTGATTAAGTGTTTCCTCACCACTATTAGCCATAGATAAGTAACTATACATTGTCAGCGACACAAATGCCTGATTAGTTGGAAATCTTGATGCTAAATTTGATAAGAATAGTTGATCCATATTTTGGTTAGATGTCCTGAATTCTTAACCAAATGTCCAATATTTTTATTTCTCAATTTTGTGTATACACCTCTTTGGGTATAATTATTTCATTATATATATATATATATTTTCCCATTTCATAGCTAATAGTTCATCAAGAGATGAATTCCACTAGCTCAATTTTGATCATTTATATCACTAAGTCTGGCTATTGTTGTGAAGGCTCCTGTCAGCCCTAGCCCTGTTGCTTGTTTTCTCCAAAACTTCTCTATTTGTTTCCTCCTCTGAGAGCATTGCCTCTTTTCAGTTTTGTTCTCTTTCTGGTCATAGTGTGGTCATGCAAGATTAAGTAAGGGCTGATAAGCCCATTTTTCATTTTCCATAAAATAAATTAACTTTAACAATTTATTTATTACTGATCTAACTCTATGCTTCTTTGCCCTATTTATACATTCAGCATGTAACGAACGTATTTTATATTGAGGTTTATTAATAATATGTTTCTGTTCAATACAAATAGGATTAGGAAAATGCCTATGATAGGCCAAAAACCAAAATCTGTAGTTCCTTCAGCAGTATCCTATTCAGGGTAATATAAACAATTCCTTTTCTTGGTCTTTCTGGGCACAATGTGTTCTCAGGTCCTATTCTGGTTCTCCAATGTTTGCAAGTGCATGGGTAACAGCTCACCCTCTGATTAAACTTTTTATATTTTGGAAATCTCATACTGAGATTGACTTTATATATGTCACAATCTGCTTCGACAGTGACCACTTATAGTATGTCGAATTAAGTAATGTTGCTGCCCTAGGCCTCATGCATGAGTCCATAGGATTAAGACTCTGAAACATTCCATTTTTTCTTCTTTGTGTCAGTTAGGAGGCAAATATTTTCTTTTCGGTTCCTACATATTATTGTGTAAGATTTGTTGAATCACGTTTGTAAGTAAGAAATTTTTATTTTTCATTATGTTGGTCACATTATTATATCATGTACTGTATTATTATTATTATAAAGCATTATTATAATGCACAATAATTTTATATCATTAATTTATTATAATATATAAAACATAATATTTAATTAATTACTATTATGATTTATTATAAACTATTATCCTTGTATTATAAATTATTATTATAGAATGTACTCTAAATCATCAGTACAGAAAATAACATACTGAATCCCTGTCTTTCCTCTGGTGTTATATAGAGCCTGTTAACCTGTACCATACCATAATGATCTTTAAAATTCTATCTTTCAGGTCGGGTTATGAGAAAGGGAACATACCATTTCCACAAATGCTGGTGATTATCACATAGTAGCTGTGTCTATCATCACAGCCTGGGATACAGCTAGTATCCTCTCCTTGGCCATAACTGGCCTTGGATGGGACTCATAGTATATGCCTTGTGCAAGTGAATACACCTGTATATTTACAGGCCTCAATGCAAAATACACATGTCTTCTAGTTCTTGAACGCACTGATATTTTATACTGATCGAACTCCACGCTTCTTTGCCCTATTTATACATTCAACATATTACAAATGTATTTTATATTAAAGTTTATCAATAATGTTTCTGTTCAATACAAATAGGACTAGGAAAATGCCTAGGATAGGCCAAAAACCAAAATCTGTAGTTCCTTCAGCAGTATCCTATTCAGGGTAATATAAACAATTCCTTTTCTTGGTCTTTCTGGGCACAATGTGTTCTCAGGTCCTATTCTGGTTCTCCAATGTTTGCAAGTGCATGGGTAACAGCTCACCCTCTGATTAAACTTTTTATATTTTGGAAATCTCATACTGAGATTGACTTTATATATGTCACAATCTGCTTCGACAGTGACCACTTATAGTATGTCGAATTAAGTAATGTTGCTGCCCTAGGCCTCATGCATGAGTCCATAGGATTAAGACTCTGAAACATTCCATTTTTTCTTCTTTGTGTCAGTTAGGAGGCAAATATTTTCTTTTCGGTTCCTACATATTATTGTGTAAGATTTGTTGAATCACGTTTGTAAGTAAGAAATTTTTTTTTTTCATTATGTTGGTCACATTATTATATCATGTACTGTATTATTATTATTATAAAGCATTATTATAATGCACAATAATTTTATATCATTAATTTATTATAATATATAAAACATAATATTTAATTAATTACTATTATGATTTATTATAAACTATTATCCTTGTATTATAAATTATTATTATAGAATGTACTCTAAATCATCAGTACAGAAAATAACATACTGAATCCCTGTCTTTCCTCTGGTGTTATATAGAGCCTGTTAACCTGTACCATACCATAATGATCTTTAAAATTCTATCTTTCAGGTCGGGTTATGAGAAAGGGAACATACCATTTCCACAAATGCTGGTGATTATCACATAGTAGCTGTGTCTATCATCACAGCCTGGGATACAGCTAGTATCCTCTCCTTGGCCATAACTGGCCTTGGATGGGACTCATAGTATATGCCTTGTGCAAGTGAATACACCTGTATATTTACAGGCCTCAATGCAAAATACACATGTCTTCTAGTTCTTGAACGCACTGATGATGTTAACAAGGTCTGGTTAGTCAGTCCTGCATTTCAAGTTATAATAGGACAGGCGGTTTCAACCACAGTTCTACATTGAAGCCTAAAAATGCAATCATTAAGGCAGCTAATATCATACTCATCAGAAGCATTAATAATAACATCCAATTAAGGACTCTTGTAGTGGTTGTGCAGGCCAGATAAGAGTAATTTCTCATTTTCATTCTAAAAGGGATTTTACGAGTGTTGGGTTTTTGTTGTTTTTTTCTCTTTGAGGGGCAGATGGATGGGAATGGAGCGGGAGGGTGGGCCACATCTAATGGTCTTTCATTTACCTATTTTTATCCATCTTTTGTTCTTTGGCCCATGTGGGCCTCCCTCGCAGTGGCCTCTGTTGTCGCAGAGCACCGCTCTGGGCACATGTGCTCCAGAGTTCCGGCTTGGTAATTGGACACATCAGTCCAGTCGCTCCATAGTGCGTGGGATCTTCCCAGTCGAGGGATTGAACTGATGCCCTTGCCCTGCAGCAAGGTGTCCTTACCCACTGGAGCACCAGAGAAGCCTGAGTTTTGATCTTTTTTCCTTCTCCCAACAGAGGCCTCGAGTCGGCTTCTGGAAATTGTCTCTGTAAATGATTTATCATTGGATTTTGTCTCCACAGTAACCATTCTTAAAGAGTCATGGCTGGTGCAATTTATCTATTGATGAGCAGGTTTTTGACATTATCAACACTTACAGTTTTCAGTTGGCCCAGGTGGTCCACAATCTGTCCCATTAGGTTATTCAAAACAGTGATAATAGGTATCCGTTGCTGCCACTTAGGTCTCTATTGCGAGGGCCTATACAGTCTCTCCCGGACCAGAAGGTTAACTTTTGGAGTCTATCTCAGAGAAGGAGGGCTAGAAGAATCAGAAGTTAAAGCTTTACAAATGTCTTCGAGAATGGTCAATTTTTCTTCTCAAGTGTAATCAAAAGTATCTTCATTAGCAAAAGGTTGCTTATAGTCAACACCATACAGGAGCTGGTGTGAAGTATACTTGGTCAGTGTGGAGATTGTATTATTTAAGGCAAACTGGATATATGGAATATAATTATATCACTTTATTGGCCTTCTAGCCAAAAGTTTGGTCAAAAGCTTCTTAATTTCACTATTTTTCCTTTCCACTTCTCACAGTTTTGGGTGTGTTAAGGGTACTGAGCTATTGGCCTTAGCTCAAGTGACTACATTGGAAGAGGTAAATGTTGACCCTTGACTAGAGTGCAACACCCTAGGAATTAGAGTACCAGTTAAAGGTTTAGAGCTATGATTGGTGCCTTGGCTGTTTGGGCCTTGGTGGGATGTACCCAAAGCTATCCAGTTGCCATATCTATAATGACCAATGTATGTAACTATCCTTCAGATGGTGGTAATGAACCTATGTAGTCGATTTGGAACTTTTCAAAAGGCTTATCCTGCTGTCTTTGTGAGACTTGCATTTGAGAGGCTGATGTGTGTTTGCACTATGGCATTTCTCACACATAGCGAGAGTCTTAGCCACGTTTCATCTCATATTAGGTCACGAATATTTGTTTCTTAGATTTAAGAAGTGAAATCTCATGGCCTGAATGTGCAGCTTGGTGTGCTTGTAAAATAATTTGAGTACAGGCAGATCCAGGAGGAATAATCATATTGCCTTCAGGCCTAGCAAAATGATTTGACCATCTTTAAGTTCGTAAATATATCTAGATGGATAGTCTTTTGGAAAGGTTCCTAATAGCAATTGATTGAGTTCTGAATCCACATCTGGGTATTTTCTAATAACAACAACTTCATATGACGCTTGTACTGCTAACATATCTGCCAGACTATTATCCATTGTGTGAGAAAAAGTATTCAGGTGTTGGTGGCTTGGCTTATGAAACACCGAAATGTCTGGCTTGAACATAAGGCATCAACATTATATTTCCATTTTCCAATATGAACGAGAGGCTTTTTCTTTTGTTCAGAAACACATTTGTAATCTAATAGCTTAACTCATTGTTAAATGATTTTGCCAAGCAATCACTATCAGTAACAACAAGTTACAAGGTACAACAGCAAGTAACAACAAATTGCAGGTTACAAGGTACAAGTTACAACAAGTAATGACAAATTATAGTTAAAAAGTTACAGTTAAAATTTCTCCAGTGGGGCTTCCCTGGTGGTCCAGTGGATAAGGACACCGCCTTGCAGTGCAAGGTGCCGGTTCGATCCCGGCCTGGGAGGATCCCACGTGCCGCGGAGCGGCTGGACCAATGTGTCCAATTACCGAGCCGGAGCTCTGGAGCGCATGCGCCCAGAGCCGGCGCTCTGCAATGACAGAGGCCACTGCGATGGGAGGCCCACAGGAGCCAGAGAACAACGATGGATGAAAACAGAGAAATGAAAGACCAATAGAAGTGGCCCGCCCGCTCCCCTCGCTCCCCAACCCAACTCCCGCCCAAAATAAATAAATAAATAAATCTTAAAAAAAATTTCTCCAGTGGTCTGAACTTGGATTCAGTATTAGTAAAAATCATTGACATATATTTTATTGGAGAATTTTCTCCATTGTTGTAAAATCTAATAGAACCAGTTATAGGAGAGGCATTGCATTTCATTACTAACTTCTTTTCGGTTTTCATTCAACTAAGTTAGCCACTGTATTTAACTCAGTAAATATTCTCTTTTCTTTGAAAGAGGTAGCACAATTTTATTGAAATGTTGTAGTACAGTGTTCGAAGATCCTCCAATTTTATGTCTAAAGCAATACAAGCACTGCAAATGATGTAGTTCCTAAATCTAGCTGGCACAGAATCTCTTGAGGTTGATGAATGGGATTTAAGTTGGAAACAGTAGCTTTGGTACATTCGTATTTCTCTGGCTCCCTTTTGGGTTAGATGTACACCAAGTCAACTGCCATTCATCAGAGTCTGACAGAACCAGTAGATCTATTGATTTCACTGAAATGTTTCCACATATGCTCTGGGATTATGCTGCTCTTCAAGGCTGTTTTCATAATCTTTCTTGAACTGGACCATCAAATGCCTCTGCGTAGGGTTAAATTTAGTCTAGTTAGTTGATAGATGTACCGGAAACACTTCAAAATACAAAAATGAAGTGAAATAACCGTAGAAACAATCAGCTCTTAATTCAGAGAATGACAATACTGATTTTTGTATCTTTATCTGAAGATCATCTTTTAAAAATTAGTTTAAAATTAGGCATCAGCTCTATAACACATTTAGATCTATGTGTTGGACTAAATCTTAGATGAAACCACTACTTCAAATCAACTGGTTTTAGCCATTTTTAACATGCCTATGCAGATATGCCAAGCCATCTACCTGCGTGCGTTCATAACCACATTTTCCTTTATCTATGTATAGAAATTTCAAGAAATACAGTTATTACTCATTCATCAAAAGAAAAATTACATACATCTAAACAGACTCTTTACATATCTCAAATCAACCCTGTCTAGATAGAGTCCATTGTACTGCATAGCTGACCTTAGCAGGCCATACTATCGTTTTTCCTCAAAAGCCATCTTAAGGTACAGCAAAATGCTAGTTTCTGCGATGATCAAAAACGATCCTTTTAAACTTTGATTCAACCTCTACTGTAGTGAAGTCTGAAATCTTAGACTAGTATTCAGGTTTGCTGGTGATTTAAAGAGACTTTATTTTTCACCCACAGAATTGAGGTCAGAGACTTTCGTCTGAGTTCGGAGATTCAGTAGAAGGATGAAAACGTTATTTCTTATTCCTGGGCTTTGTTTATGCAGGCACATCTCCTTTTGGCAGGGTGGAAGCATTCCGACGGTTGTCCACCAATGTGCCATTAGTACAATTCAGAGTTGCTGCTCACCACTGGTCACTGAGGAGGGAACTTCACTCAGGAGCTGTCAAGGGCTACATGTGGATAAGACTCCTTCCAGTCTCCATCACTCTGGGCCACCATTTGAACAGTAACTTCATGAAGCAACTCCCGTTTACTTATTTGCACCTTTTTGTAGGTCTTTCTCACCTAACAGTCTTATTTAAAAAAACCTGTTGCTTAAGAGAATGGCTATTTGTGATAACAACCATGAGGTCAACACTAAGGAAATAATGTTTAAATACAAATTTGGGGGGACCCCCAAAATTCACCCTTTATCATGTCAAAAGCAAAATAGAGACAGGACTAGTAAATGTAAGAGTACTTAAGAAGTCTTTGTGGTGGTGGAAATCTGCAACATGAAACTCTTGGGGAAAAAGAGCAGAGTGAAAGCTCGAGCTAAAAACAGGACATTAACAAAAGACGATGGCAGACATGAGGTACATCTGGGATGGACAGTGCTTGAATGTGACCATCATGCTTTTAGAAGTGGCAATAAAAAAAATACACTGCTTCCGTTAGGTCCAATGTTTACCAAAAATAAACGTGTCAGTGGCCATCTTTGGCTATGGATAAATTTGGTCCTAATTAAGCATAATAACCAACATGGTTTCCTGGAAACCTGATCATTAAAACAAATACACAGAAAGTCATGATATTATAAATTCTCTAAGGTTCACTCAGAAGTGAAGTACTAATTCTCCACAGAGTTTCACCCACATGTCGATAGACATCATCATTTTCTATTTACACAAAGGCTTTAACCTGAAGTGACCTTTGGCAGCCCCAAATGCTTAAACTATGAGCTTCCACAATGGAATTACAAGCTTGAAAGTTGTGGCCTCAAGGTACTGACAAAACACATGGCAGGGAAAAGGTCACTTATCAGAGCAAGTCAAGATAACAGAAACATTTCTCCTTTAAGACTGTTCACTTACAGATCAAATAACCACAGCCCTCCCACGAAAATGAAAAGAAATGGTCAAGAGCTTTCTTTAAGAAGGGCAAAGAGTGGACCCTGGAGTATAGAAAGATCTGATTCTTTTGCATTACTGTAACTGCTCTGTCCTAAAGCTAAAAATATCAGAAAAATGTAAAAAACACTGAGGAGGGAACTTCACTCAGGAGCTGTCAAGGGCTACATGTGGATAAGACTCCTTCCAGTCTCCATCACTCTGGGCCACCATTTGAACAGTAACTTCATGAAGCAACTCCCGTTTACTTATTTGCACCTTTTTGTAGGTCTTTCTCACCTAACAGTCTTAGTTAAAAACCTGTTGCTTAAGAGAATGGCTATTTGTGATAACAACCATGAGGTCAACACTAAGGAAATAATGTTTAAATACAAATTTGGGGCACCCCCAAAATTCACCCTTTATCATGTCAAAAGCAAAATAGAGACAGGACTAGTAAATGTAAGAGTACTTAAGAAGTCTTTGTGGTGGTGGAAATCTGCAACATGAAACTCTTGGGGAAAAAGAGCAGAGTGAAAGCTCGAGCTAAAAACAGGACATTAACAAAAGACGATGGCAGACATGAGGTACATCTGGGATGGACAGTGCTTGAATGTGACCATCATGCTTTTAGAAGTGGCAATAAAAAAAATACACTGCTTCCGTTAGGTCCAATGTTTACCAAAAATAAACGTGTCAGTGGCCATCTTTGGCTATGGATAAATTTGGTCCTAATTAAGCATAATAACCAACATGGTTTCCTGGAAACCTGATCATTAAAACAAATACACAGAAAGTCATGATATTATAAATTCTCTAAGGTTCACTCAGAAGTGAAGTACTAATTCTCCACAGAGTTTCACCCACATGTCGATAGACATCATCATTTTCTATTTACACAAAGGCTTTAACCTGAAGTGACCTTTGGCAGCCCCAAATGCTTAAACTATGAGCTTCCACAATGGAATTACAAGCTTGAAAGTTGTGGCCTCAAGGTACTGACAAAACACATGGCAGGGAAAAGGTCACTTATCAGAGCAAGTCAAGATAACAGAAACATTTCTCCTTTAAGACTGTTCACTTACAGATCAAATAACCACAGCCCTCCCACGAAAATGAAAAGAAATGGTCAAGAGCTTTCTTTAAGAAGGGCAAAGAGTGGACCCTGGAGTATAGAAAGATCTGATTCTTTTGCATTACTGTAACTGCTCTGTCCTAAAGCTAAAAATATCAGAAAAATGCACGCAAATTAGAAGCCAGAACAGGCTTGCTCCACACCTCACATCCTGGATTTACAGTGGGACGTGGCTGAACAGGTAAGACACAGATTCGCCGTGGTGAGTCCTGGGGATTGCCTCGGCCAAGATCGTCGAAATGTTGATGATCTGAATCTTGGAGCACTGCATCATCTTGTCTTCTTAGGGAATAGTGTTTGTCACAACAACAGCCTCAAAGGAGGCATTATTTATTCTGGAAATGGCTGGCCCTGAGAAGATCCCATGGGTAAGGATAGCAAAATCTTTGGTGACCCCAGCAGAGAGGAGCTTGTCTGCGGCATGGCAGATGGTGCCGCAGGTGTCAGCCATGTCATCCACGAGGATGGCCACCCGGTCCTTCACATCTCCCACCAGAACCACCTGGTCCACTTCATTCGCCCTCTTCCTCTCCTCCTGAATCAAGGCAAAGTCCACACTCAACCTGTCTGCAATACATGTGACCCTTTTGGCGCCCCTGGCATCAGGTGAAACAATGATTAAATTTTTCCACTCGGTGATGTTCTCTCTAATCCACTGTAGGACCACAGGCTCCGCGTACAAGTTATCCATGGGGATATCAAAGAAGCCCTGGATCTGAGAGGCATGCAGGTCCCTGGTGATGATGTGATCTGCCCCAGCCACCGAGAGCATATTGGCCACAAGCCTCGCTGAAATTGAAGCATGACTGCTGTCCATTTTGTCTTGCCAGGCATACGGGAAGCACTGGATCACAGCGGTCACCCTGGAGGACGACGCGATCTTGAAGGCATTGATCACGATGGGGAGTTCCATAAGGTTGACATTGATTTCTCCACAGCCTCTCTGGATGATGTACACATCTTAGCCTCTCACACTTTCGCCAGTCTCCACATTGATCTCCTGGTTGCTGAACTTCTTGGTGATCACCTTGCCCAGTTCCAGGCCCAGCTGGTCGGCCATGCGCTGGACAGGTCCTGGTGTGAGCTGTCGCTGAACAGCACGATGTTGGGCATGGTCAGGCGTGGAGTTCCGAGTGGCGCAGGGCTGCTGAGACAGCGGTAACTTGGCAACCTGCGGTGAGAGTGGGAAAGCGCGAGTGCTCAGTAAATATTCTATCTAAAATATTTGTACGTTCTTTAGTCCAGGGCACACATTCTTTTTAGTTTCTATAATCAACCTATATGAAGGAGAAATTAATTGACTGAAATCTTTTAGAATATTTCTAGCCAAATTTAGAAATTCCAAGGTGCTCTGCAAATGATTCAAGGTCATGGGATGTGCCAACCTTATAAGCTTTTCTTTATATGAATCAGTTGATCTTCTTCCCTTATTAGCTATATACAATCCAAGAAATTCAACCTGTTTTTGGAGTATCTGAAATTTATGTAATGAGACTGTGTGTCTTGCCTCTTTTAAGATCATATGCATTTGGTCTAAGGCATTATAATGTTCTTTAAACGTATCACGACTTAAATACACAACATCAACATATACCTGCACATTATTAATTAAAAAAAATATATCTACTATATCCGCTGTAATTAAAGCAGGGCTGCTAAGAAGACCTTGTGATAAGAAAACTCTTGTTTTCCTGCCCATGTAAAAGCTGTTATCCAAAACTCTCCTAGAAACAGGGTGTGCCAAAATTCATTGGCTAAATCTATGGAAGACATATTTTCTCTTGTATATTGAGCTTAAAATCCCTGCAGTGTTACTTTATATACCTCTCGATAATAGAATACCATTCTCCACTTTCCATTCTCTTTGGGTACAGGATATACCGGGGTATTCAAAGTGCTTTTTTGTTGAATCAAAACTGCTTGTTTGATTAGGTCATTGATAACAATTTTAATATCTGGTTTGGCCTTAGGATTGATATGACATTGTTTTTGAGGCCTAGGATGCTTACTGCCAGTTGCTATTTTATGTGGAGTTATTTTCCTATGTCCCACTTGATTTTCCCATTCCTGTCAGAGTCTGGAATATTTTATCAGTAATCTATTCAATTTATTTTGTTGTTTTCTATCAATATCTGCCCCCGCTCATATTTTCTTCTCAATGGCATTAATGTACAATTTTATGGTTAAGGTTAAAAGTTCGGCCATTAACCATGGCACATTATGGGACATGATTGTAGTCAAATTCAGTGGAAATCACTTCAGTCTGTACTCCTCATCAGTTTACCTTAAAAGTCACATAATATGTAGTTTTCTGTTCTGTTCCTATATTCTTTTAATATTTAAACAACCGTTGGCTCTGCATCGCCTAGTTTGGAAATCACTTCAGTCTGTACCCTTCATACTGAAATCTTTTAGAATATTTCTAGCCAAATTTAGAAATTCCAAGGTGCTCTGCAAATGATTCAAGGTCATGGGATGTGCCAACCTTATAAGCTTTTCTTTATATGAATCAGTTGATCTTCTTCCCTTATTAGCTATATACAATCCAAGAAATTCAACCTGTTTTTGGAGTATCTGAAATTTATGTAATGAGACTGTGTGTCTTGCCTCTTTTAAGATCATATGCATTTGGTCTAAGGCATTATAATGTTCTTTAAACGTATCACGACTTAAATACACAACATCAACATATACCTGCACATTATTAATTAAAAAAATATATCTACTATATCCGCTGTAATTAAAGCAGGGCTGCTAAGAAGACCTTGTGATAAGAAAACTCTTGTTTTCCTGCCCATGTAAAAGCTGTTATCCAAAACTCTCCTAGAAACAGGGTGTGCCAAAATTCATTGGCTAAATCTATGGAAGACATATTTTCTCTTGTATATTGAGCTTAAAATCCCTGCAGTGTTACTTTATATACCTCTCGATAATAGAATACCATTCTCCACTTTCCATTCTCTTTGGGTACAGGATATACTGAAGTATTCATAGTGCTTTTTTGTTGAATCAAAACTGCTTGTTTGATTAGGTCATTGATAACAATTTTAATATCTGGTTTGGCCTTAGGATTGATATGACATTGTTTTTGAGGCCTAGGATGCTTACTGCCAGTTGCTATTTTATGTGGAGTTATTTTCCTATGTCCCACTTGATTTTCCCATTCCTGTCAGAGTCTGGAATATTTTATCAGTAATTTATTCAATTTATTTTGTTGTTCTCTATCAATATCTGCCCCTGCTAATATTTTCTTCTCAATGGCATCAATGTCCAATCTGATGGTTAAGGTTAAAGGTTTGGCCATTAACTATAGCACATCATGGGACATGATTGTGTAGTCAAATTCAGTGGAAATCACTTCAGTCTGTACTCCTCATCAGTTTACCTTAAAAGTCACATAATATGTAGTTTTCTGTTCTGTTCCTATATTCTTTTAATATTTAAACAACCGGTTGGCTCTGCATCGCCTAGGAAAAATTCTGGAATACATATTATTTCAACTTGCATAACCCAATGTCCAACAATAGTTGAACCCTTAATTTCTACCTTCATTGATTGTAGATAATGATGCTGATGAATCATTTCTGGCTGCTGAAGTGGTGGATATACTCACAGTATTCACTATTTTTCTTCCTCAGTTTCCTGGGTTTCCCCAGCCTTGTCCTTGTCTTGTTCAGCACAGGGGTTTGAACCTTGGCTTCCAGGTGAGATGTAGGGATTAGGGCCTCATGGCCCTTGGCTGTACCTTTCTGCAGAGGACTCTGTCAAAATTATATCTGGGTTCGTTATTTTTCTCAGTTCTTCTGGATTTAATTGGAATATTTTCATTGTTTCTTGACGAATTTTCTGAGGATTTCTTCTTTCACTGGGCACATGCCAGGGCTGGGTCAGAGGACCATGATTTTCTCTTTGGTTATTCCTCCTTCTCCAATCTCCACTCTGTTGTTGGCGAGAAGATTGTCTGTGTCCTTGTGGCCAGGATTGAGGATACAGTGCTACGGGAAGACGTCTATATTGTCCATGCACATTCAACACCAACAGCTGATATAGTCCCAAAATAATTCATGGAAAGGCCATGGACTTTGCTTGATTATCTGGAAGGGCACCAAGTTGTTGCTATTCATTGGTGACTATAGTTTGTCCTGGCAAAAATCCCCATATGATTCCCCAGAGTGGCGTGCAGTCTCTTCCTGAAAACATCATCCTCATATTAAAAGTTACCAATATTTCATCCGATCGGTAAATGGTGGCCAAGGTTTCTGCTAGAATATGTGTGGCTGCAGCTCCATAAGTACATTGGTATATCAGGGCTATGGCATCATCCCATGAAGGTGCTTGTCCTGGTTCGAGATGCGTGCCTTCTAGTCCTTCCAATAAGGCATTAATCACCCAAATACATGTTGTTCATCTGGGACTGGGAATATTCCCTCAATGGCAGACACAGCTCGCCCTAGCCAGAGTGTGACATCTTGTGGATTAGTTGGCATATTTCCTACTATTGTTCTAATATGGTTGATTGGTATCACTCCTGGCACTCCTCTAAGAGGTCCTGGAGGGCAAGGGTGGCTGTTGTGCTCCTGGCACTGGCGCCCAGCTCTCTGTAATCCAACATACACCTCTCATAAAAGGTGTAATTCATTCCTGGCCTGAACCACATTATTTATGGTGAGAATTTCTTGTTCATTTATTGGGAAAATTCTCTCAGATATTCCATCCCCAAGTTGTAAACTGCCCTCTCACAGAGGCCTGTGTCTTTCTGGCTCTGCAGATGGTTCTATGTTTACATATACCTGTACAATTTGATTATGAGGTCCTATGATTGGATAGTCATGAACTAAGTCAATACCCCAGGAGAACTCACCACTGTAATTGTGGCAATGGTTGCCCTTGTGCATCTTGTGACAAGATTTCTATCCTATCCCATCTATCACCTATTTCCCATGGACCAGTGGTCATGAGAACAGAAATATGACCTGCATGGGATGACTGTTACTGAATGCCATTCTATAAATAATGAGAATTCAATCCAATAGGATGGAGATTATAAGCCATTTTGCCTTTGGCAATACCATAAAGCCCTTAGGGTAAAGTTCTCACACAACGTATTAGTTTTCCGATACTGAGCCTAATGTTGGACACCAATTTTATGGAAACTGTGCTGCAAGTTACTCTGATTCCTATTCTTATTGGTTCTCTCTCAGAGATACTTTCTTAAATACATCAGAGACCTTTTATATTCACAGTGTAGTCCCTCAGTATTGTGACTCTTGAACTTGGGCAATAAAGTTTTGTGGTCTCGAGTATTGTCAAACCAAGAGTAGCCTTATAAATCATAGAACAGATAATAATCAGAATCAAGACTCCATTAATGAGAATTCAAATCAAGGCAAGCACAGTCAAAACTCAATCAAATAATCAGAAATCTATCAAATGCAAATAGATGTTCTTACCCCAGAGCTGGAGAGTCTCAATCTCACATCGGGCACAGCCTATTTCCATGACCGAGCCTCCGCACAATCTTACCATATATTTTTATGTTTTCTCAACTAGAAATCTCAAGTTAATTTGTAATCATAAAAGTGGTTATTAAGAGAGCTTTTGCCCTCTAGAGACACAAAAGTGGTTATTACTGGGGCTTTTCGCTCCTCCAATAGCGCTTAGATAAACACCTTGTCCTCGGGTGAAAACATGTGTTTGTACAGAAAACATTAGTATACCTTTTAATTTACAAGGAACTACGAGTTGTAAAGAGTGTGTTACACTAAAACTACTAAAGGAATGAGTGGAGCTTTTGTGCTCTGTACTAGCGCCTAAGAAAACATCTCTATCAATGTTTGTCAAAGGTGTTAGTTCAAGCTATATACTGCTAATTTTATGAGTGGGGCTATTTAATGCCCAGGCTTTTATCAGTAAAAGTATCAGTTACTTCATCATCCTCAGAGGAGGTCTCAGAGAGGTGGGGCTGTAGGCAGCGCTTATAGCTAGTGTGAAAAGACATTTGTCTGCTCGGCCCTGGTGTCTTTTCCTGATCTTTCCTGTGAGAAGTGAATATGAAACCATCCCCTTTTCATAATGACCACCCTTGTGGGAACATTTGACATACACACCCAGTTAGCGTAAAGGGTCTTCTTCCTCGCATAGTATTATTCTCTGCAATTAACTTATCTTCTTTTCCTCATCACTTTCCACATTACAGGTGTTCTCCTCATAATTAGGGGCCCACAATCTGTCAGTAAAGATTATTTGATTGGCCATGGCAACCGCCATTTGGCCAGATCATCTGGACTGTCCTATTTCAGACAAGCTGAGAGAAATGTGCCGAGGGTTTCTATGGGGTTGGCCATTGTGTTGCTAACCTGGAGAGTCAGAATTTATTGCTCTCTGTAAAACATTTGTAAGCTTCAGGTCTTGGGCTAAAACTGAACCATGTGCACATCTGAGTGCAGGACTCTTAATCATTGTGAATGCTAAGAAAAAATGGCTACCATGGCAATCCAGAATGCTGAGGGACAGTGGGGTGTGTCCACTTTTGTCTTAGCCATGCTTTTATGTGATTGAGGGATAAAACCGGACCACTGCCAAAATCCAGTGGCTCCTTCTCTCACATTTGGCCACTGCTTGTGTTGTTGCACCCCATGATTCTCTAACCTACAGCCTCAGCCAGAATGTCCCCCCATTCAGTGCACTGGAATCCATGAGCACTTCTCACCATTTACAGCTCAGAATTCATTCTTCCAATTGCCTCCTGACTTTGCAACCTCAAATTCTCATTAATTACTTCTTTCTTTGTAGCGTGTGGATGGGTAGTGAAGCCTGAGGAGGAGGATGCATCCTTCATTTGAGTTGCAGACTAGATGTGCTTTGGAATGGAAGCTTTTGATCTCTTCACTTGCATTTCCTAAGCCCTGTCCATGAGAAAATTTGCCTCTGTTAATGTACCAGGCAAATTGATCCAAGGAGAAACCTGTTGTGAATACAAGTCCCAATTCTCTGGTTGAGGCCTCTGGAACATGAACTTCGAAGGAGAGTTTCTACTCCGTGAGCAAGATCTCACAGATTTTCAACACTCTGGCTCACATGATGCCGTTTCTGTTGTCTCAAGAATTCATCATAGATTCTATCAATCATTGACCAAAAAAGGACAGATGCCATAAATTTTCTTTCTTACAGTAGTATTCGCTTTAATGTTCTATGAATATATATATACTTATACATGTTTAGTCACGTCTCTGTGTGAACTTCATCTTACTTTGCACTGGAGTTTCCCACCATGTTTATCCTACCAATTACAAGGAAGGGAAAATCAGAAATAAAGAGACTTTAGGAACTCTTCTCTCTTCAGGAGGTCCTTTCATTTAGGCTACATAGACTTTCATGAGGATAACTGACATTTCCTTGGTATTCATGAGTTTGGCACAACTCACAGTGTATGATCGTTGACAGTAGTCCTTCTTCCAAATCTTGCAAGCTTTGTCTCCATAGAGTTAAGAAGCAAAGGGTTGAAATCTTCTTGGAATTCAACCATTACAGATAGAAAAACATACACTGTTGCATGGGGAAACTGACTGCTTTGTACAAGTATATCAGAGCTGAAAATAGAGGTCCATTCAGAATATGATTTAGCTATTCAATTTTTAACCTTTGAAGTCCTTCTCAATGCTTTCAAATCACTCCCCGATTCACATCAGTACAGGAAGGATTTCATGGAACCCGAGGACAGATTGATTCAAAGTTGTAGACATTTTGTTTTCTACAGAAATTGCGTGCGTGTGAGTCTCTATGTTTCTCTCTGTGTGTGGATTCCTGTGTGTTTGTGTGCTTAGACCTTTCCAAGGCAAATGGTAGAAGGGATCATCGTTGTGGTCACCATTTCAAATGTAGTCAGAGATTTTGTTCCAGGAAAGGGCATTTCTTTAGAAATATCAGATACCAACTTTCTGTATGTGTTGGAACCCTTCTCTCTTGTGAATATTTTGGCATATGGAATACATCCCTATGTCCCAGGCTAGGCAATGTCTAGAAATGGACAGGGTTCCTCTTCATGCTGTGAAACTGAGGCTCAAGATATACAGGTCTTCCGATACAGTGAAGCCTTGCTTTTGGAAACTAGAACCAGAAGTAGTTGCTTCTACCTTTCTCCATTTCTCCTCCTTTCTCCTCACAGCCCATCATTTACTGGGACTCAAGGTATTTTGGAAACCATCAGCACGGTCGATTTGTCCGTCAATTCATCCCTTTGGAGGCAGATCCGTTTGGAGGATGTATGCAAGCAAGGGCGAATTCTGCTTGTGCTCCATGTGCAGATGCACAAATATGGCTATCAAGAGGTTTGCAAACCATGTGTTTTCCTCCTTACTGAGCATAACCCCATAGCCAAGATTCACAACATGTATGTGTTGTTTCTGGACTTCTGCGGTTCTATCAAACACCTGAGGTGGTTTGAATAGGGTGGGTGGTGCTTGCCAGGATAGATGGCAGAGCTCTGTCCTCAGACTCTGAAGCAATGTGGAAAGGGGTCTGGCTTTGGTCTCCTTGGTGGCAAGACAAAAATGATTCAGAGGACATGGGAACTTCAGAGTCCATGGTGGAAACCAGGCTTTCAGAGATTCCTATGCTCTGATGCTCTTGGCACACCAGGTGGCAGCATATATGAGGCATTTGGGAAACCCTGACTGAAACAGGGCTTGGACTACTTCCCGGGTTTTCGCTCATGGTAGCCAGCTAGATCAGACTAACACAATGTGGACTGGTGAGCTTCTAAGACCAGAGGTTGACCGCTATTGCCTGACCATGGGACACACTCAGATCATCCACGCTGGCTACTTGTGTTATACGGACGCCACGCTAGCACTTTCTTCTGGCAGGCTTTGTGTCCAATGGAGAATCCATGTCCATTGTTTCCTTGAATTCTCTTTATTGGGCAACATAGAGAGGAGGGATAACATTTTGAACAGCATTCACCTGCTCAGGGAAGGGCCTTTGGGACACAAAATCGCAAAGCACATTTTAGCCCAGAAATGAGGCATTCTTCAGCCACATCCAATTTCTAAACTCTCCTGCATGACTGGAGGAGACATTGTTGAGAATCTCTCTGTGACTAGCCAAGATCGCCATACGACCTGGCAATGTTGACTCTCCTATTTCAGATGAGCTGAGGGTAATGTGCTGAGGGTCCTTATGGGGATAGCCATTCAGCTGATAAACCAGAGAATTAGAATGTGTTGCTCTTTCTGCAACATTTATCAGCTGCAGGTATCAGGCTTAAAGCTGAACCTCCTGCAGACTTGAGTGAAGGTCTCTTAAGCAACCTGAATACTTGGGAAACAATGACTCCCATGGGAATGGAGAGTGCTCTGGGCAATGCGGTGTGTCCTCTGTGGGTCTTAGCCATGCTTTTATGTGCATGATGGTTTGAACAGCACCAGTGCCAAAATCCAGTGTCTCCTTGTCTCACACTTGGTCTCAGCTTGTGTTGCTGCATCACAAGATTCCCTAGCCTATAGCCTCAGCAGAAATGCCTCTCAAGGCACTGGAGTCCATGAGGCCAACTCACCATTTGCTGCTCTGAATTCATTTGTCCAGTTCCTCCTGAATTTTCAGCCTCAATGTCCCGTGAATTCCTTCTTTCATGGCAAGGTGTTGCGGGTAGTGAAGCTTGAGCAGGAGGAAACATCCTTTCTTTAAGTTACAGCCTGGGTGTGCTCTGAAATGAAATCTTTTCATCTCTTCACTTGCATTTCCTAAGCACTGTTCATGAGCAACTATGCCTCTGCAAATGTACAAGGCAAACTGATCCTGGGAGAGTCCTGTTTTGAACGTAAGTCCCAATGCCCTACCTGAGGGCCTTGGCACATAAGCCAATTCAAAGTAATGTTTGAACTTTTCAGCACGTTCTCACACTTTTCCATGACTCTCCCTCCCATGATGCTCTTTTTTTTTTCCATGATGCTCTTTTATGTTATCTCCATAATTCCTCATAGATTCTGTCAATCATTTAGGAAAAAAATTAGAGATACTATATTTTCTTTGTTGCAGTAGTATTCCTTTAATATTCTGTAAATATATATGTATTAATACACGTATAGTCTCCTCTCTATGTTAACTTCATCTTACTTTGCACAGGACTTTCCTACCAGGTTTATCCTACCACTTAGAAGGAAGGTGAAAACCAGAAATAAGGATTCTCTAGGGTCTCTTCTCTCTTCAGGAGCTCCTTCCATGTAAGCTGTACAAGCTTTAATGAAAGAACAATCATTTCCTTGGTATTCATGAATTTGGCACAACTCACAGTGTATGAACATGGCCTTAAGTCCGATTAGCAAAACTCTGGCAAGGTTTGTCTCCATAGAGTGAAGAAGTCAAACTTTTGAAATCTTCTTTGAATGCAGTCACTTCAGAGAGAAGTACATGCACAATTGCAGGGGAAAAAATGACTCCTTTGTGCGAGAATATTGGAGCAGAAACTAGAGGTGCATTCAGAATATGGTTTATATATTCAGTTTATCGTCTTTGAGTCCTTCTCAATGCTTTCAAATGACATTCCCTGCTGCACACGGATACTGGAAGGATTTCAAGGGACTTGAAGGCACACTGATCAGAAGTTGTAGAAAGTGTGGTTTCTACAAAAGTGTGCATGTGTGTCTCTTTGCTTTTCACTCTGTGCGGATTCCTGTGATTTTGTGTCTTAGGCCTTTGGGCTTTTCACAAAACTGTGCAGATCCTCCTAATTAGCTACCCGTGAATTCCTTCTTTCATGGCAAGGTGTTGCGGTAGTGAAGCTTGAGCAGGAGGAAACATCCTTTCTTTAAGTTACAGCCTGGGTGTGCTCTGAAATGAAATCTTTTCATCTCTTCACTTGCATTTCCTAAGCACTGTTCATGAGCAACTATGCCTCTGCAAATGTACAAGGCAAACTGATCCTGGGAGAGTCCTGTTTTGAACGTAAGTCCCAATGCCCTACCTGAGGGCCTTGGCACATAAGCCAATTCAAAGTAATGTTTGAACTTTTCAGCACGTTCTCACACTTTTCCATGACTCTCCCTCCCATGATGCTCTTTTTTTTTTTCCATGATGCTCTTTTATGTTATCTCCATAATTCCTCATAGATTCTGTCAATCATTTAGGAAAAAAATTAGAGATACTATATTTTCTTTGTTGCAGTAGTATTCCTTTAATATTCTGTAAATATATATGTATTAATACACGTATAGTCTCCTCTCTATGTTAACTTCATCTTACTTTGCACAGGACTTTCCTACCAGGTTTATCCTACCACTTAGAAGGAAGGTGAAAACCAGAAATAAGGATTCTCTAGGGTCTCTTCTCTCTTCAGGAGCTCCTTCCATGTAAGCTGTACAAGCTTTAATGAAAGAACAATCATTTCCTTGGTATTCATGAATTTGGCACAACTCACAGTGTATGAACATGGCCTTAAGTCCGATTAGCAAAACTCTGGCAAGGTTTGTCTCCATAGAGTGAAGAAGTCAAACTTTTGAAATCTTCTTTGAATGCAGTCACTTCAGAGAGAAGTACATGCACAATTGCAGGAAAAACTGACTCCTTTGTGCGAGAATATTGGAGCAGAAACTAGAGGTGCATTCAGAATATGGTTTATATATTCAGTTTATCGTCTTTGAGTCCTTCTCAATGCTTTCAAATGACATTCCCTGCTGCACACGGATACTGGAAGGATTTCAAGGGACTTGAAGGCACACTGATCAGAAGTTGTAGAAAGTGTGGTTTCTACAAAAGTGTGTGCATGTGTGTCTCTTTGCTTTTCACTCTGTGCGGATTCCTGTGATTTTGTGTGCTTAGGCCTTTCCAAGGCAGATGGTAGGAGGGTCACTGTTGTGGTCACCATTTCGAACGTAGTCTGAGAGTTGAAATCGTGCATTTCTTTGGAAATTACATACCACAAACTTTGGAAGAGTGTTGAAACCCTTATTCAATGTTAACCTTCAGACCTAAGAGGTACATCCCTGGATCCCAGGCCAGGCAAGTCCTAAAGGTGGATGGAGCTTTTCTACATGCCAGGAGGCTGATACTCAGGATACCCAGATGTTTCCCTTTACAGAAGGCTTGCTTTTGGAACCGAGAACCAAAAGGAGTTGTTTATATATTTGTCTATTTTTTCCTGATCTCTGCTCACTACCATTCATTTTCTTGGACTAAAGTTATGTTGGATAACATCAGCGAGGTCGATTTCTTCGTGAAGTTCCTTCATTTGGAGGTAGAGCCATTTTGTGGGTGCTTACAAACAAGGGCTTACTCTGCCAGTGGTGCACCTCCAGATGTTCATATATGGCCAGCAAGAGGTTTGCCAACCAGGTGCTCTTCCCGCCTTTGTGAGTGTGATTCCGTAGCCAAGTGTTGCAGCACATGTGTGTTGATTCTGGGCCTCTGCAGTTCCATCAAATGCCTGAGGTGGTCTGAATGGGGGTCTTTGCTTGCCAGGATTGATTACAGAGCTCCATTCCTCAGACCCTGAAGCAATGTGGAAAGGGCTCCAGCATTGTTCTCTCTGGTGTCAAGCCAAAATGATCCCGAGGACCTGGAAACTTCAGAAGCCATTGAGAAAACCAGAGATTTTAGATTGCCAAGCTCTGATGCTCTTAGCACACTTAGATGGAAGCGTATATCTGTCATTTAAGAAGCCCTGGCCAAAACTGTGGCTTGAGCCACCTACCAACTTTTTGCCTTGGTGGTCAGCTTCATCGGACCAACTCAATGCGGAGCTATGAGTTTCTAAGACCAGAGGTCTATCTGCACTGCCTGACCATGGACACGCTCAGATCTTCCACGTTGGCTACTTGTGTTGTAGGGACGCTGCCCCAGCAACTCCTTTTGACAGGCTTTGTTTCTGATGATGAATCCATCCATATCCATTATTTCCTTGAATTCTCTTGATCGAGCCGCATATCCATAAGGGATGGCATTGTAAACAGCATTTCCTGCCAGGCCAGGACCCTTGTGGCACAAGCATCATAATGCATTTTTCCTCCAGGAATGAGGTATTCTTCATCTCATCCAATTTCCAAGTTTTCCCACATGGCTGCAGAGGAGACAATATTGAAAATATCCCTGTGGCTAGCCAAGGTCGCGATGTGGCCAGGCCATCTGAACTCTCCTACTTCAGACGAGATGAAGGAAATTTGTCCTGTGTTCCCATGGTGTTGGATATTGGGCTGTTAACCAGGAGAATTTAAATGTGTTGCTCTCTCTGCAACATTTATCAACTACCCTCTCACGATGAAAACTGAACCTTGGGCAGACTTGAGTAGAGGTCTCCTAAGCAACCTGAATGCTGATTAAACAATGGCTCCCATGGAAATGGAGCATCCTCTGGGACAGTGCAGTGTGTCCTCTGTGGGTCTTTTGAGGATTCATGCGATTGACAGATTGAACAGGACACTTGCCAAAATCCAGTGGCTCCTTCTCTCACACTTGACCAACGATGGATTTACTACATCTCATGCCCTAACATACAGTCTTAGCCACAAATGCTTCACTTTCAGGTAACTGGAATCCATGACGACATCCCACCAATTACTGATGTGAATTGATTCGTTCTGTTCCTCCTGACTTTCCAACCTCAGAGTCCCTGAATTCCTTCTTTCTTGGCAGTCTAAGCATGGAAAGTGAAGTTTGAGCAGGAGGATACATCCTTTCTTAAGTGGAGGGCTTGATGTGCTTTGGACTGTAAACTTTACATCTCTCCGTTTGCATTTTCTAAGCAATTTCAATGAGAAACTATGCCTCTGCCAACATTCACGGCAAATTAATCTAGGAGAGCCCTGTTGTGAACATAAGTCCCAAATCTCTATCAGAGGACCTTAGCACATAAGCCACTTGGAAGGACCTTATGCCCCTCCCATTGAAAAATTCTCCCCCCTTTTGTATGGGACGCTGCCCCAGCAACTCCTTTTGACAGGCTTTGTTTCTGATGATGAATCCATCCATATCCATTATTTCCTTGAATTCTCTTGATCGAGCCGCATATCCATAAGGGATGGCATTGTAAACAGCATTTCCTGCCAGGCCAGGACCCTTGTGGCACAAGCATCATAATGCATTTTTCCTCCAGGAATGAGGTATTCTTCATCTCATCCAATTTCCAAGTTTTCCCACATGGCTGCAGAGGAGACAATATTGAAAATATCCCTGTGGCTAGCCAAGGTCGCGATGTGGCCAGGCCATCTGAACTCTCCTACTTCAGACGAGATGAAGGAAATTTGTCCTGTGTTCCCATGGTGTTGGATATTGGGCTGTTAACCAGGAGAATTTAAATGTGTTGCTCTCTCTGCAACATTTATCAACTACCCTCTCACGATGAAAACTGAACCTTGGGCAGACTTGAGTAGAGGTCTCCTAAGCAACCTGAATGCTGATTAAACAATGGCTCCCATGGAAATGGAGCATCCTCTGGGACAGTGCAGTGTGTCCTCTGTGGGTCTTTTGAGGATTCATGCGATTGACAGATTGAACAGGACACTTGCCAAAATCCAGTGGCTCCTTCTCTCACACTTGACCAACGATGGATTTACTACATCTCATGCCCTAACATACAGTCTTAGCCACAAATGCTTCACTTTCAGGTAACTGGAATCCATGACGACATCCCACCAATTACTGATGTGAATTGATTCGTTCTGTTCCTCCTGACTTTCCAACCTCAGAGTCCCTGAATTCCTTCTTTCTTGGCAGTCTAAGCATGGAAAGTGAAGTTTGAGCAGGAGGATACATCCTTTCTTAAGTGGAGGGCTTGATGTGCTTTGGACTGTAAACTTTACATCTCTCCGTTTGCATTTTCTAAGCAATTTCAATGAGAAACTATGCCTCTGCCAACATTCACGGCAAATTAATCTAGGGGGAGCCCTGTTGTGAACATAAGTCCCAAATCTCTATCAGAGGACCTTAGCACATAAGCCACTTGGAAGGAGACTTTGTACTCCATGAGCATGTTCTCACACATTTAAACCACTCTGTGTACCATGATGCTCTGTTTCTGTGATCTCAATAATTCGTCATATATTCTGTTAATCATTGTGGAAAAAGAACGACAGATATCATATGTTTTCATTGTCACAGTAGTATTCTCTGCAATGTTCAATGAATATATATGTATTTATAAATGTATAGTCTCAAGTAAGATGATGTGAACTTCATTTTACTTTGCTGGAACATTCCCACCATGTTCATCCTACCAATTACCAGGAAGCTAAAACCAGAAATGAAGAAGCTCTAGGGGCTATTCTATCTTCAGGAGGTCCTTCTGTTTAGGCTATTCAAGCTTTCATGGGTAGAACTGAAATTTTCTTGGTATTCGTGAGTTTGGAACAAATCATCATATATGCACATGACCTGAAGTCCATCTAGCAAAACTCTTGCAAGCTTTGTCTCCATAGAATGAAGAAACCAAAGGTTTGAAATGTTTTCGCATTGCAGTCATTTCAGAGAGTACAATATGCACTATTGAAGGAGAAACTGATTCCTCTGCACGAGAATATAAGAGCAAAATTAAAGGTTCATTCAGAATATGGGCCAGTTGTTCAGCTTTTGTGTTTGATGTCCTTCTAAATGCTTTCAAATAACTTCCCCGATTCACACTGATACAGGAATGATTTCATGGAGTTTGAGGACACATTGATATGAAGGTGTAGACAATTTGTTTTCTACAGAAAGCATGTGCATGTGTGTCTCTTTGCTTTGCACTGAGTGAAGAGTCCTGTGTGTTTGTGTGCTTAGCCCTTTCCAAGTCAAACGGTAGGAGGGATAATCATTGTGCTCACCATTTCTAATGTAGTCTGAGAATTTGGGTCAAGAGTGTGTATTTCATTGGAAATGTCAGATCCATCTTTGGGTGGGTTTTACAACCCTTCTTTGTTGTGAACCTTTGACCAAAGCAGTATATCCCTGGATTTCAGACCAGGCAATGTTTAGAAATAGACGGAGCTCTACTTCATGCCAGTAGTCTGAGGCTCAGGATAGCCACCACAGTTGGTTTCCTCCACAGAAGCCTCGCTTGAAAGAACCCAGAGCCAAATGCAGTTCTTTCTATCTTTCTCTACTTTTCCATGCTCTCTTCTTACTGCCCATTCTTTTCTGGGCCGCAAGGTATGTTGGAAACAGTCAGTGTGGTCAAATTGTCATGAGTTCCTTCCTTTGGAGGCAGATCCGCTTTGTGGATGCAAGCAAGCATGGGACAACTCTGTTTGTGGTTCAGCTCCAGATGCTCAGATAGGGCCAGCAAGAGATTTGCAAACCACGTGTATTTCCTGCCTTAGGGAGCGTGAGCCCATAGTCATGGTGTGAAACACATGCGTGTTGATTCTGGACTTCTGCAGTTCCATCAAATGCCTGAGGTGGTATGAATGTGGTGGCTGATACTTGACAGGATTGATGATATAGCTCCATTCCTCAGACCCTGAAGTAATATGGAAAGAGTTTGCCTTTTTGTGGTAAGGCAAAGTGCTCTGGAGAACCTGCGAACTTTGGGAGCCTCTGAGGAAAACTGGGCCTTCTGAGATTCCCTTGCTCTGATGCTCTTGAAACACTGAACTGGTAGTGCATATCAGTCATTTGGGAATCCCTGCCCAAAACAGGGCTTGGACCACCTACAGGCTTTTTTCCCTCGGTGGCCAGCTTGATCGGATCAACTCAATGGTGAATGACAGGGCTCTAGGACCAGATTTGGATCTGCACTGCCTAAAAATGGGCTACAGTCAGGTCATCCACGCTAGCTCCTTGTGTTGAAGGGATGCGTGCCAGCATCCCCTTTGGGCAGGCTTTGTGCCTGGTGGTGAATGCATATCCATTGTTTCTTTGAATTCGCTTCATTGGGCCCCATACCCAGAAGGGGTGATAGTTTGGACAGCATTCCCTCACTCAGGAGGGGCCTTTTGGCACAAATCTTGGAGTGCACTTTTCCTGTGGGAATGAGACATTCTTCAGCCTCATACACTTTCCAAGCGTTCCTGCATGGCTGGAAGGGAGAAAATGTTGAGAATCTCTCTGGGGTAGCCATGATCACCATTTGCAAGGCCATCTCGACTGTCCTATTTCCATCGAGTTGAGGGTAATATGCCAGGTATCCCTATGGGATGGGCCACTGCGCTGATAACCTGTAGAATTAGAATGTGTTACACTGTCTGCAACATTTATAAGCTTCAGGTCTCAGGCTGAAAGTGGAACCTTTGCAGACTGGAGTGAAGGTCTCCTAAGCAACTTGACTGATGAGGAACGAATGGCTACCATGGTGATGGAGAGTGCTCTGGGACTGTGGTGTGTGTCCTCTCTGTGTCTTAGCCAAGCTTTAATGTGATCATGTGATTGAAGGAATAGTGATAAAATCCAGTGGCTCCCTTGTCCCATACAAGACCATCATTTTGGCTACTACATCCCACGATTCCCTAGCCTACAGACTCAGTCAGAACTTCCTCCCTTTCAGGGCACTGGAATCCGTGAGGACATCCCACCAATTACTGATGTGAATTCATTCGTTCTGTTCCTCCTAACTTTCCAGGCTCAGTGTCTCCTGAATTCCTTCTTTCTTGGCAACGTGTGCACGGGTAGTGAAGCTTGAGCAGGAAGATACATCTTTTCTTAAAGTTGTCGCCTGGATGTGCTTTGGAATGGAACCTTTTCATGTCTTCACTTGCATTTCCTAAGTACTGTTAATGAGAAACTATGCCTGTGCTAAAGAACAAGGAAAACGGATCCAGGGAGAGTTCTATTGTGAATGTAAGTCCCAACGCTCCAGCTGAGGTCTCTGGAAGATAAGCCACTTCGAAGGACTGTTTGTACTCTATGCATACATTCTGATACATTTCCTCCACTTTGTCAGCCATGAGGCTTTGTTTCTGTTGTCTCCAAAATACGTCAAAGATTCTGTCAGTCATCGTGGGAAAAAACGACAGATGCCACATATTTTCTTTTTCACAGTAGTATTCTCTTTTATTTTCTATGAATATATATGTATTTATACACTATAGTCTCATCCCTTTGTGAACGTTATCTTACTTTGCACTGGACGTACCCACCATGTTTCTCCTACCAATTACAAGGAAGGTGAAAATCAGAAATGCAGAAGCTCGAGGGGCTCATCTCTCTTCAGGAAGTCCTTGAATGTTGGTGATGCATGCGTTCTTGAGGAGAACTCTCATTTTCTTGGTATTCATGATTTTGGCCCAATTCACAATTTATGATCATTTCCTTCTTTCCATCTCACAAAACCCTGCAAACTTTGTCTGCATAGAGTTAAGAAGAAAAAGCGTTGAAATCTTCTCGGAACACAGTCATTTCAGAGAGTACAACATGCATTTTCTCAGAGAAACTAACTCCTCTGCGTGAGAACATCTTAGCAGAAATTAGAGTTCCATTCAAAATATGGATCAGCTGTTCAGTTTTGGTGTTTGATGTCCTTCTCAATGCTTTCAAATCGCTTCCCCAATGCACAGGGATACAGGAAGTATTTCATGGGGACTCGAGGACACTGATTTGAAGTTGTAGACAGTTTGTTTCCTACAGAAAGCGTGTGAATGTGTGTCTCTTTGCTTCTCACTGAGTGCAGAGTCCTGTGTGTGTTTTTGTGCTTAGGCCTTTCCAAATCAAATGGTAGGAAGGTTCATCTTGTGGTCACCATTTCAAAAGTAGTCTGAGAGTTTGTGTCAAGAGCATGCATTTCTTTTGAAATGCCAGTTTGCAAACTTTGGGAGGGTGTTGGAACCCTTCCTCATATTGAGCCTTTGACTGAAGTGGTACATCCCTGGATCCCATGCTAGGAAAGGCCTAGAAATGGATGAATATTTTCTTCATGACAGAAGGCTGAGGCTCAGGGTAGTTTCCACAGGAGGTTTCCCTCCACAGGAGCCTCGCTTGTACAAACCCAGAGCCAGATGCAGTTCCTTCTATCTTTTCTCCTTTTTCCTACTGTCTTCACTTTCTTGCATGCAAGGTATGTTTGAAACCCTCCCGTGGTCGATTTGTTCACGAGTCCCTTCCTTTGGAATAATGTCCACTTTGTTAATGCTTCCAAGTAAGGGCCAAATCTCTGTGGCCCACCAAAAATTCTCAAATAGGTCCAGCGTGAGGTTTTCCCAACATGTGTTCTTCCCATCTTAGATATCGTGAGCCCGTAGCCAAGATTTGTAACACGTGTGTCTTTATTCTGGACTTCTGCATCTTCATCAAATGCCTGAGGCAGTCCAAGTGTTGTGTCTAGTTCTTGCCAGAATTGTTGGCAGAACTCCATTCCTGAGACCCTGAAACAATTTGGAAATAGTCTCCGGAGTTGGTCTCCTTCGTGGCAGTCCAAAGTGACTTAATGACCTGGGAAATTGGGAAGCTATGGAGGAAAGTAGGGCCTTAAGATATTGCCATGCTCTGGTTCTCTTGGCTCACTGAGGTGGCTGCACATATCCATCATTTTGGAAGTCGTGGTTGAAACAGGGCTTGGACTCCACCCAGGCTTTTTTCTCCTGGGTGGCCAGCTTGATCGAACCAACTCAATGTGGAGTGACGAGCTACTAAGACCAGAGGACAATTTGCACTGCCTTATCATGTGACATGCCCAGATCATCCATCCTGGCTACTTGCATTTTAGGGATGCCGCATTAGCAATTCCTTTGGTAGGCTTTGTGTCTGACAGTGAATGCATATCCATTGTTTCTTTGAATTCACTTCATCGAGTCATATACCCATAAGAGATGACATTTTGGACAGCAATCTTCTGCTCTGGGAGGGGCCTTTGGGGCACAAATCTCGCAGAGCACTTGTTCCTCCAGGAATGCGTCATTCTTCAGCCTTATCCACTTTCCAAGCATTGCTGCTTGGCTGCAAGTGTGACTTCATTGAGAACCTCTGTGGGTAGCCATGATCACCATTCAGCCAGTATATCTGGACTCTTCTATTTCAGATGAGCTGGGGAAAAGTGCCGAGGTTTCCTATGGGGTTGGGCATTGAGGTGATAACCTGGAGAATTAGAATGTGTTGCTCTCTCTGCAACATATATAAACTGCAGGTCTTGTACTGAAGCCTGAACCCTGCACAGACTTCAGTGCAGGTCTCTTAAGCGACCTGAATGCTGAGGAATCAATGGCTCCCATTGCAATGAATAATGCCATGGAACAGTTCCGTGTGTCCTCTGTGGGTCTTGGCCTGCTTGACATGATTGAGGGATAGAACGGGACCAGTGTCTAAATCCAGTGGCTCCCTTGTCTCCCATGTCTCCACCACTTTGATTGCTGCATCCCATGATGTCCTAACCTATGACCTCAGCTACAATTTGCTCCATTTCAGGGCACTGCAAACCATGAGGCCATTCCAACATTTACTGCTCTGAATTCGTTTGTCCACTTCCTCCAGATTTTCCAGCTTCAGAGTCCCCGATTTCCTTCTTTCTTGGCAGAGTGTGATTGGGTAGTGAAACTGGAGATGGAGGATACATCTTTGTTCATACTCAGCCAGGTCTTGCTTTGGAATGGAACATTTTCCTCTCTTCAATAGCATTTCCTAAGCACTGTTGATGGGAAACTATGCCTCTACTAAAGTACAGTTCAGACTAATATGGGAGAGCCCTGTTGTGAATGTAAGTGCTAATGCTCTAGCTGAGGTCACTGGCACTTAAATCACTTCGAATCAGTATTTGTACTCTGTGTGCACATTCCCCATATTTCTAACACACTGTGTTCCATGATCCTCTTTTCTGTTGTCTCCATAATCCAGCATAGATTCTGTCAAACATTGCGCAAAGTAAAGACAAGTACCATATGATTTCTTCATGACAATAGTATTCTCTTTGTGCGCGTTTGCAAGCAATGGCCAACTCTTCCTGTTCTCCATGTCCACTTGCTCAGAGATGGCCAGCAAGAGGTTTGCCAACCATGTGTTTCTCCCGCTGTAGTGTGTGTCAGCCCGTTACCTAGGTCTGCAAAAGTTCCTAGTTGATTTTTAACCTTTGCAGTTCCATTAAACACCTGAGGTGGTCAAAAGGGTGTTGCTGGTGCTTGTCAGAATAGATGGCAGAGCCCCATTCTTCAGATCCTGAAATAATGTGGAAAGGGCACCGCCATTGGTTTCCTTGGTGAAAACCAAAGTGATCGGGAGCACCTGGGACCTTTGGAAGTCATGGAGGAACCCAGAAACTTCCAAAATTTCCATGATCTGATGCTCTTGGCATGCAATTGTGGCAGTGCATATCAGTTATTTGGGAAGCTCTGGCCAAAGTTGGTTTTGGACCACCTGCAATCTTTTCTACCTCGGTGCCCAGGTGATCAGACAAACTCAATGTAGAGCGATGAGCTTCTAAGGCCAGATGTAGATCTCTATTGCCTGACCATGGGACACGCACAGATCATCAACTTTAGTTATTTGCATTGTTGGGATGCACTGCTAGCAACTGCTTTTGGCAGACTTGGTGTCTGATTGTGAATACATATCAATTGTTTCCTTGAATTTTCTTGATCAAGCCCCAAAACCAGAAGTGATGTCATTTTGGACCACATTTCTCTGCTCAGGAGGAGCCTTTGGGGCACAAACCTCTTAATGGACTTAAAACTCCAGAAATGAGGCATTCTTAAGCCTCATGCAATTTTAAAGCTATCCTGCATGCCTGGAAGGGAGACAACTTTTAAAATGTCTCTATGGATAGCCATGATTGCTACTAGGCCAGGCCATCTGGAATGTCTTATTTCAGACAAGCTGAGGAAATGTGCCCAGTGTTCCTATGGGGTTGATCATTGGTCTGATAAACTGGAGAATTAGAATGTGTTGCTCTCTCTGAAATATTGAAAAGTGGCATTCATTGGGCAGAAAGCTGAACCTTGTGCAGACTTGAGTGCAGGTCTCCTAAACAAACTGAATGCTGAGGAAACAATTGCTACCATAGCAAGGAAGAGTGTTCTGAGACAGTTAGATATGTCCTCTGTGGGTCTCAACCAAGCTGTGATGTAATTGAGAGATCAAACAGGACCAGTGCAAAATTCCATCATTCCCTTGTGTTGCTGCATCCCACAAGTCCCTAGTCTACAGCCTTCGCCAGAAATTCCTCCTTTCAGGGCTCTTTAATCTGTGTGGCCATCCCACCACTTACTGCTCTGAATTTTTCATCCAATTCCTCTTGAGTTTCCAGCCTCAGAGTCCCCTGATTTCCTTCTTTCTTGTTACTGTGTGAATGGGTAGGGATACTTGAGCAGGAATATACATCCTTTCTTGAAGCTGCAGCAAGGATGTGCATTGCAATGGAATCTTTTCATCTCCTCACTTGCATTTCCTAAGCACTGTCCATGAGAAACTATGCCTCTGCTAACATTCAAGGAAAATTGATCCAGGAAAAGCCCTCTTGTGAACATAAGTCCAAATGCTCTTCCTGAGGACTCTGGAACATAAGCCACTTCAAAGGATTGTTTGTCTGCTGTGCGCACATTCCCACACGTGTCCACCATGCTGTCTCTCATGATGCTGTTTATCTGTTGTCTCCATAATTCATCATAGATATTGTCAAACATCGAGGAAAAAATGACAGAAACCATATGCCTTTTTGTTTTGTTTTTCACAGTAGTATTCTCTTTAATGTTCTATGAATACATATATATCTACACATAGATAGTCTCATGTTTGTGTGAACTTCATCTTCATTTGCACTAGACTTTTGCACCATGTATATTCTACCATTCACAAGGAAAGTGAAAACCGGAAATGCAGAAGTTCTAGGGATCTTTTCTCTTCAGGTGTCCTTCCAGCTCGGCTATACAAGCTTTAATGAGGAGAACTGATATTTCCTTGGTATTCATGAGTTTGGCACAACTCACTATGTATGACCATGGCCTTATCAGGGCCAAAATTAGAGGTACATTCAGAATATGGTTTAGCATTTCCTAAGCATTGTGTCATGAGCAAGCAAAGGTGAATTCACTGACAGATATTGGGATCCTAATTATGAGGAGAAAAGTTATGACGGAGAAAGTGATGAGGAAGAGAATTTAGGTTATTTTCAGGGAATTGCACTATGCGGGAAGAAGACCCTCTACACTAACTTTTAGGGATTGTCAAATTCCCCACAAGGGTGGTCATTAGTACAGGAGGATGGTTTCCTAATCACTTCTCACAGCAAAGATCAAGAAAAGATACCCAGACAGAGCATGCAAATGTCTCTTCACACTATCAATAAATGCTGTCTGAAGCCCCGCCTCTCTGAGACCTTCTCTGACGATAACTAAGTAGCTGATAGATTTACTGATTAAAGTCTGGGTCTAAAATAACCCCACTCATAAAATTATCAGTTTATAGACTTAAACTATCACCTTTGACAAACATTGATAGAGAGTTTTACCTAGGGCGCTAATACACAAAAGCTCTTCCCTGTGTGCCCTTTTAGGTAAAGTGTAACACATACATTACAACTCATAGTTCCTTTGTAAATTAACAATTGTAGGAATGTTTTCCATACAAACACATGTTTCCCTCAAGAACAAATGTGTTTACCTAGGCATTAGTAGAGGAGAACAAAGCTCCAGGAATAACAACTTTTACATCTCTAGAGGACCAAAAGCTCTTTTCATAACCACTTTTATGATTATCAATTAACTTGAGATTTCTAGTTAAAGAAATAGAGTAAAGTGAGATTGTACAGCAGGTCAGTCATGGAGACTGACTGCGCCTGATGTGATATTGAGGCACTCCTGCTCTGGGGCAAGAACTTTGGTTTGCATTTGATTGAGTTCTGATTTTACTTAATTGATTTCTGATTTTACTTAAGAAGTTCTGATTACTTGAGTTCTGATTGATTTTGCTTGCCTTTATTTGAATTCTGATTAATAGAATCTTGATTCTGGTTATTATCTGTTCTATGATTAATAAAGCAGCATTTGGTTTGACAATACTTGAGACTACAACACCTTATTGTTCAAGTCCAAGACTCATGACTCTGAGTGGACTACACTTTGACTAAAAATGTTTTCTCATCTATTTAAGTGAGTGTCTCTTAGTGAGTACTAATAAGAATATAAATCAGAGTAAGCGACAGCACAGTGCTTGTGACAACTGTTCATGGAAACTATGCCTCTGCTAAGGTACAAGGCAAATGATCCAGGGGAACCCCGTTGTGAACGTTACTCCCAATGCTCTACATGACACCATTGGCACAAAAGACACTTTGAAGGATTGTTTGGACTCCATGAGCACATTCTGCCACATTTACACCACTCTATTTCCCATGATGTTTTGTTTCTGTTGTCTCCATAATCTCTTGTAGATTCTGTCAATCATTGAGGAAAAAAATGAGTGATACCATATGTTTTATTTTACAGTAGCATTCTCATTAATGTTTGATGAATAGATACATATTTATACATGTATAGTCTCATCAATATGAGAACTTCATCTTACTTTGCACTAAACTATCCCTCCATGTTCATCCTACCAATTACAGGAATGCAAAACCATAAATGCAGAAGCTTTAGTAGCTTTTCTCTCTTTAGGGGTCATTCCAGGTAGGCTATATAAGCTTTCATGAGGAGAACTGACATTATTTTGGTAGTCATTAGTTTGGCACAAGTCACGCTGTATGAACATGGCCTTCAGTCCATCTAGCAAAACTCTTGCAAGCTTTGCGCCCATAGAGTGAAGCCAAAGGGTTGAAGTCTTCTCACAATGCAGTCATTTCAGATAGAACAACATGGTATATGGCACGGAGAAACTTGCTCTTCTGTGCGAGAATATCTGAGCTGAAATTAGAGGTACATTCAGAATAGGGTTTAACTTATCAGTTGTTACTCTTTGAAGTCCTTCTCAAAGCTTTCAAATCACTTACCCTGATGCACATGGATACAGGATAAAATTCATGCGGACTCAAGGGCACATTGATTTGAAGTTGTAGACAGTGTGTTTTCTACAGAAAGTGTGTGCATGTGTGTCTCTTTGGGTCTCAGTATGTGTTGATTCCTGAGTGTTTGTGTGCTTAGGCATTTACAAGTAAGACAGGAGGAGGGATCACCATTGTGGTCACTATTTTGAGTTTGGATCAGGAATTTTAAATTTTCCCTTTGGGAAATGTCAGATCTAAAGCTTTGCGTGGTTGTTGGGAATCTTCTTCATTTTGACCCTTTTTACCCAAGGGGTACGTCGATCGCAGGCCAGGCAATGCCTAGAAATGAATTGAACTATTTTTCATGCCAGAAGGCTGAGGCTCAGGATATCCAGATGTTCTCCTCAACAGAAGCCTTGCTTCTAAGAACGCAGAACCAGAAGAAGTTGCTTCTAACTTTATCTTTTCTCCTGCTTTCTGCTCAATGCCCATCATTTTCTGGGACTCAAGGTATGTTGGAAAGCATCACCACTTTTGATTTGTTGTGAGTTCATCCACCTTTGGGGACAGATCCATTATGTGCATGCTTGCAAAGAAGGGCCAGCTCTACCTGTGGTCCAACTGTATATGCGTGGATATGGCCTGCAAGAGGTTTGTCAACCACATGTCTTTCCTGCCTAAGTGAACGTGAACATGTTCCAAGATTCACAACACGTGTGTGTTGATTCTGGACTTCACTGGTTCCATCAAACACCTGAGATGGTCCGAATGGGGTGGTTTGTGCTTGCCAGGATTGATGGCAGAGTTCTGTTCCTCAGACCCTGAAGCAAAATGGAAGGGCTCCAGCACTGGTCTCTTAGGTGACAAGTCAAAGTGATCTGGAGGACCTGGGACATTCGGAAGCAAGGTAGGAAACCAGGGCCTGCTGAGATTCCCATGTGCTGATGCTCTTCACATGGTGAGGTGGCAGTGCATATGCACCAATTGGGAAGACCTGGATGAAACGGGAATTGGACCACCTACAGGCTTTTATTCCTGGGTCACCAGCTTGATCAGACCGACTCAATGTGAACTGATGAGCTTCTAAGACCAGAGGTCGATCTCCACTGCCTGACCATGGGGCACGCTCAGATCATCCACGATGGCTTGTTGGGTTGTAGGGACACTGGGCTAGCAACTCCTTTTGGCAGGCTTTGTGTCTGTGTGCTTAGGCATTTACAAGTAAGACAGGAGGAGGGATCACCATTGTGGTCACTATTTTGAGTTTGGATCAGGAATTTTAAATTTTCCCTTTGGGAAATGTCAGATCTAAAGCTTTGCGTGGTTGTTGGGAATCTTCTTCATTTTGACCCTTTTTACCCAAGGGGTACGTCGATCGCAGGCCAGGCAATGCCTAGAAATGAATTGAACTATTTTTCATGCCAGAAGGCTGAGGCTCAGGATATCCAGATGTTCTCCTCAACAGAAGCCTTGCTTCTAAGAACGCAGAACCAGAAGAAGTTGCTTCTAACTTTATCTTTTCTCCTGCTTTCTGCTCAATGCCCATCATTTTCTGGGACTCAAGGTATGTTGGAAAGCATCACCACTTTTGATTTGTTGTGAGTTCATCCACCTTTGGGGACAGATCCATTATGTGCATGCTTGCAAAGAAGGGCCAGCTCTACCTGTGGTCCAACTGTATATGCGTGGATATGGCCTGCAAGAGGTTTGTCAACCACATGTCTTTCCTGCCTAAGTGAACGTGAACATGTTCCAAGATTCACAACACGTGTGTGTTGATTCTGGACTTCACTGGTTCCATCAAACACCTGAGATGGTCCGAATGGGGTGGTTTGTGCTTGCCAGGATTGATGGCAGAGTTCTGTTCCTCAGACCCTGAAGCAAAATGGAAGGGCTCCAGCACTGGTCTCTTAGGTGACAAGTCAAAGTGATCTGGAGGACCTGGGACATTCGGAAGCAAGGTAGGAAACCAGGGCCTGCTGAGATTCCCATGTGCTGATGCTCTTCACATGGTGAGGTGGCAGTGCATATGCACCAATTGGGAAGACCTGGATGAAACGGGAATTGGACCACCTACAGGCTTTTATTCCTGGGTCACCAGCTTGATCAGACCGACTCAATGTGAACTGATGAGCTTCTAAGACCAGAGGTCGATCTCCACTGCCTGACCATGGGGCACGCTCAGATCATCCACGATGGCTTGTTGGGTTGTAGGGACACTGGGCTAGCAACTCCTTTTGGCAGGCTTTGTGTCTGAATGTGAATCCATATCCATTGTTTCCTTAAGTTCCCTTGATTGATCCCTATGCCCTGATGGAATGACATTTTGAATGGCATTCCCTTGAGCAGGGAGGGGTCTTTGGGGAACAAATCTCAGAGCACTTTTTCCTCTGGTAATGAGACAGTTCAGCCTAATCCAAGCTTTCTTGTGTGACTGAAGGTGAGAAAACATTGTGAATCTCTCTGTGGCTAGCCATGATATCCATTTGGTCAGGCCATCTGGACTCTCCTGTTTCAGACAAGCTGAGGGAAATGTATCCAGTGTTCCTATGAGGCTGGCCATTGGGCTGATAACCTGGAGAATTAAAATGTGTTGCTCCTCTGCAACATTTATAAGCTGCAGGTCTCAAGCTGAAAGCTGAACCTCGTGCAGAATTGAGTGCAGGTCCCTAAGCAACCAAAATGCTGAGGAAACCATCTCTACCATGGCAATGGAGAGTGCTCTGTGACAGTAGGGTGTGTCTTCTGTGACTCTTGACCAAGCTGTGATGTGATTGAGAGATTGAACAAGACCAGTGTCAAAATCCAGGTTTCCTTGTCTCACACTTGCCCACCGCATTGGTTGCTGCATCCACTGATTCCTAGCATCAGCCAGAATTTCCTCCCTGCTGGGGAACTTTTACCTGTGAGGCCATCCCACCATTTACTGCTCTCAATTCATTCGTCCAATTTCCTCCTGACTTTCCAGCGTCAGAGTCCCATGAATTCCACTTTGCTAGGCAGCGTTTGCACAGGTAGTGAAGTTTGAGCAGGAGGATAAATCCTTTTTGAAGGTGAAGCTTGGATTTGCTTCAGAATGGAACCTTTTCATCCCGTCACTTGCATTTCCTAAAACGGTCCATGAGAAACTATCCCTTTGCTAACGTGCAAGGCAAATTGAACCGGGGAGAGCCCTGTTGTGAACATAAATCTTAATGCTCTGCCTGAGGCCCTTGCCACATGAGCCATTTTGATGGAGTGTTTGTACTCCATGCACACGTTCACACACATTTCCATAATTCTGCATTCCATTATGCTGCTTCTCTGTAGTCTCCATAATTTGTCATAGATTCTGCCAATCGTCGAGGAGAAAACGACAGATACCACATGTTTTCTTTGATGCAGTAGTATTCTCTTTAATGTTCTATGAATATATATATATACATGTATATATATTTATACATGTAAAATCTAATCTCTGTATGAACTTCATCTTATTTTGCACTGGACTTAACCACCATGTTTATCCTACCAATTACAAGGAAGCTAAAACCAGAAATGAAGAATTTCTAGGGCCCTTTTCTCATCAGGAGGTCCTTCTATGCACTCTATTCAAGCATTCATGAGGAGAACTGACATTTCCTTGATTCATGAATTTGTCACTAGTCACCATGTATGAGCATGGCCTTAAGTCCGTCCAGCAAAACTCTTGCAGTCTTTGTCTCCATAGATTGAAGAAGCCAATGGTTTGAATCCTTCTTGGAATGTCGTCACTTCCAATAGAGCAACATGCAGTAGGGCACGGAGAAACTGACTCCTCTGTGCGAGAATATCGGATCCAAAATTAGAGGTACATTCAGAATATGGGTTAGCTATTCAGTTTCTAGCCTTTGAATTTTTCAATGCTTTCAAGTCACTTCCCCAATGCACATCGATACAGGAAGAATTTCATGGGGACTCAAGGACACATTGATTTGAAGTTGTAGACAGTGTGTTTTCCAGAGGAAGTGTGTGCATATATGTCTCTTTGCTTCTCAGTGTGTGCAGATCCCTGTGTGTTTGTGTGCTTAGTCCTTTCCAATCAAACAGGAGGACGCATCACCATTTTGGTCACCGTTTCAAATGTAGTCTGTGAGTTTAGATCAGAGTGTGGATTTCTTTGAAAATGCCAGACCCCAAACTTGGCATGGGTGTTGGGACCTATCTTCCTTATCAGCCTTTTGACGTAAGAGGTACATTACTGGATTCCACATCATGTAATGCCTAGAAATTTATGGAGCTCTTCTTCATGTCAGGAAGCTGAGGCTTAGGATACCTAGGTGTTCTCCTCCACAGAAGCCTTGATTTTCGGGACCCAAAACCAGAAGCAGTTGCTTCTATCTCTACTTTCCTGATTTCTGCTCACTGCCCATCATTTTCTGGGACTCCAGGTATATTGTACAGCATCAGCGTGGTCAACTTTTCATGAGTTCCTTACTTTGGAGGCAGATCCATTTTGTGCATTCTTGCAAGCAAAGGCCACCTCTGCCAGTGGTCCCATTCCAGATGTTCAGATATGGCAAGCAAGTGGTTTCCATACCATGTGTTTTTCCCACCTTAGTGAATGTGAGCCGCTAGCCAAGTTTCTCAACACCTGCGTGTTGATTCTGGAATGCTGCGGCTTAAAAAATGCCTGAGTTTGTCTGAATGTGGTGAGAGGTACTTGCCAGGACTGATGGCAGAGCTCCATTCCTCAGACCCTGAAGCAATGTGGAAAGGGCTCTGACGTTTGTCCCTTAAGTGTCAAGCCAAAGAGACCAGAGGACCTTGGAACTTCAGAAACCATGGAGGAAAGCAGGGCCTTCTGAGATTCCCATGCTCTGATGCACTTGCCACACTTATGTGGCAGTGGATATCAGTGATTTGGGAAGCCCTGGCTGAAATGGGGCATAGAACACCTACCAGCTCTTTTCCTTGGGCGGTCCACTTGATTGGCCAACTGTATGCAGAGTGATGAGATTCTAAGACCAGAGGTCGATCTGCAGTACCTGATCATGAGACACACTCTGATCATCGACACTGGCAACTTGGGTTGTAGAGATGCCACACTAGAACTCCTTTTGGCAGGCTTTGTGCATGATACTGAATCAATATCCATTGTTTCCTTGAATCTCTTGATCGAGCCCCATACCGATAAGGGATTACATTTTGGACAGCATTCCCTGCTCAGGGAGGAACCTTTAGGGTACATACCTCAATGCAGTTTTTGCTATGGAAATGATGCATCCTTCAGCCTCATCCAAGTTCCAAGCTTTCCTGCATGGCTGGATGGGTGACAATGGTGAGGATCTCTCTAAGGCTAGCCATGATCACCTTTCAGCCAGGCCATCTGGACTGTCCTACTTCAGGCGAGCTGAGGAATGGTGGCAAAATATTCCACTGGGGTCCGCCATTGGGCTGATAAAGTGGAGAATTAGAATGCGTTCCTTTCTCTACAACATTTATAAGCTGCAGGTCCTGGACTGAAAGCTGAACCTCGTACAGGCTTGAGTGTAGGTCTCATGAGCAACCTGAATGCTGAGGAAGCGATGGCTACCATGGTAATGGAGAATGTTTTGGGACAGTGGGTGTGTCCTCTGTTGGACTAGGCTGTGTTTTTATGTAATTGAAGGATTAAACGTGGTCAGTGACAAAATCCAGTGACTCCTTGTCTCACACTCAACCACCGCTTGGGTTTCTGCATCTCACAATTTCCTAGCCTACAGCCTCAGACAGAAATTCCTCTTTTCAGGGTACAGGAATCCATGAGGCTATCCCACAATTTACTGCTCTGAATTCATTCATCCATTTTCCTCCTGACTTTCCATTCCTCAGCCCTAAAATAACCAGTTGATTTGGAACTTCAGAAACCATGGAGGAAAGCAGGGCCTTCTGAGATTCCCATGCTCTGATGCACTTGCCACACTTATGTGGCAGTGGATATCAGTGATTTGGGAAGCCCTGGCTGAAATGGGGCATAGAACACCTACCAGCTCTTTTCCTTGGGCGGTCCACTTGATTGGCCAACTGTATGCAGAGTGATGAGATTCTAAGACCAGAGGTCGATCTGCAGTACCTGATCATGAGACACACTCTGATCATCGACACTGGCAACTTGGGTTGTAGAGATGCCACACTAGAACTCCTTTTGGCAGGCTTTGTGCATGATACTGAATCAATATCCATTGTTTCCTTGAATCTCTTGATCGAGCCCCATACCGATAAGGGATTACATTTTGGACAGCATTCCCTGCTCAGGGAGGAACCTTTAGGGTACATACCTCAATGCAGTTTTTGCTATGGAAATGATGCATCCTTCAGCCTCATCCAAGTTCCAAGCTTTCCTGCATGGCTGGATGGGTGACAATGGTGAGGATCTCTCTAAGGCTAGCCATGATCACCTTTCAGCCAGGCCATCTGGACTGTCCTACTTCAGGCGAGCTGAGGAATGGTGGCAAAATATTCCACTGGGGTCCGCCATTGGGCTGATAAAGTGGAGAATTAGAATGCGTTCCTTTCTCTACAACATTTATAAGCTGCAGGTCCTGGACTGAAAGCTGAACCTCGTACAGGCTTGAGTGTAGGTCTCATGAGCAACCTGAATGCTGAGGAAGCGATGGCTACCATGGTAATGGAGAATGTTTTGGGACAGTGGGTGTGTCCTCTGTTGGACTAGGCTGTGTTTTTATGTAATTGAAGGATTAAACGTGGTCAGTGACAAAATCCAGTGACTCCTTGTCTCACACTCAACCACCGCTTGGGTTTCTGCATCTCACAATTTCCTAGCCTACAGCCTCAGACAGAAATTCCTCTTTTCAGGGTACAGGAATCCATGAGGCTATCCCACAATTTACTGCTCTGAATTCATTCATCCATTTTCCTCCTGACTTTCCAGACTTGAAGTTCCCTGAATTCCTTTTTCTTGGCAGTGTGTGCATGGGGAGAGAAGCTTGAGCAGCAGGATACATTTTTCCTTGAAGTTACCGCCTGGATGTGCTTTGGAATGGAACTTTTCATTTCTTCGCTTGCATTTCCTGTACACTATCCATGAGAAACTATTTCTCTGCTAATGTACAAGGCAAATTGATCCAGGGAAAACAATGTTCTGAAAGTAAGTCAAAATGCTCTTCCTGACCCCTGGGCACATATGCCACTTTGAAGGAATGTTTGTATTCCTTGCACACGTTCTCGCACATTTACCCCACTCTGACACCCATGAGGCTCTGTTCCAGTTGTCTCTATAATTCATCCTAGATTCTGTCAAACATCAAGGAAAAAATGAGAGATAGCACATATTTTCTTTGATACAGTACTATTGTCTTTTATTTTCTATGAATATATATGTATTTATACATGTATATTCTCATCTCTGTGCAAACTTCATTTTACTCTGCACTGGACTTTCCCACCATTTTTATCCTACCAATTACAAGGAAGGTGAAAAGCAGAGATGAAGATTCTCTATGGACTCTTGTCTCTTTAAAGACTCCTTTCAGTCTATAGAAGCTTTCATGAGGAGAACTGACATTTCCTTGGTATTAATGAGATTGGCACACCTCACCATGTAAGAACATAGCTTTAAGTCCGTCTAGCAAAATTCTTGCAAGCTTTGTCTCCATAGAGTGAAAAAGCCAAAGGTTTCAAATCCTCTCCTAATGATGTCATTTCAGATGGAACTAGTTGCACTACGGCACAGAGAAACTGACTCCTCTGCATAAGAATATCGGAGAGGTACATTCAGAATAAGGCTTAGTTATTCAGGGTTTAGTCTTTGAATTCCTTCTCAAATGCTTTCAAATTACTTCCCCGATGCACATGGATACAGGATGGATTTCATGGGGTCTCAATGAAATGCAAGATCAGCAACTGTGAGTGGGTGTAGGGACTCTTTTCAACGTGATTTTTTTGATGTAAGAGGCACATCCCTTTATCCCAGTCTATGCCATGCCTAGAAGCGTATGGAGATTTTCTTCATGCTAGGAGGCTGAGCCTTAGGATATCCAGGGATTCCCCACCACAGGAGCTTAGCTTTTCAGAATTTGAGTGAGACCCAGTTGCTTTTATCTTTCTCTACATTTTCCAGCTCTTTACACACTGCACATCTTTTCTGGGACTGAAGATATATTGGAAACCATCCGCTTGATCGTTTTGTTCGTGAGTTCCTTCCTTTGGAGACAGATCCATTTTGTGCATGCTTGTAAGCAAGGGCCAATTCTGTCTGTGGTTCACCTCCAAATGCTGAGATATGCCCAGCAAGAGTTTTGTCAACCATGTGTATTTCCTCCCTTAGAGAATGTGAGCCTGTAGCCAAGGTTTGCAATATGAACATGTTGATTCTGGGCCTCTGCAGTTGCATCCAATGCCTGAGGAGTTTTGAATGAGGTTGGCAGTGCTTGCCAGAATTGGTGGTAGAGTGCCATTAACGCAATGTGGAAAGGAGATCCAGCGCTGGTCTCTTCAGTGGCAAGCCAAATTGTTCTGAGGACCTGGAACCTCTGGAAGCCATGGAGGAAACCAGGGCTTTCAGAGATTCCAATGTTCTGATGCCCTTGACACACTGAGGTGGCAGTGCATCTAAGTCATTTGTGAAGTCCTGGCCAAATAGGTGGCTTGGGGCCTCTACTGGATTTTTACTTGGGTGGCCAACTTGATTGAACCAACTGAATGTAGAGTGATGAGCTTCTAAGACCAGAGGTCGATCTGCACTGCCTGACCATGGACACTTACAGATCATCCACGCTGGCTATGTGGGTTGTAGGGACACTGAGCTAGCAACTTCTTTTGGCAGGCCTTGTGTCTCATGCTGAATCCATATTCTTTGTTTCCTTGAATTCTCTTGCTCTTTCCCCATACTCAGAGGGATGATATTTTGGAGAGCATTGCCCAGTTCAGGGAGTGTCCTTTGTTGCACAAACATCCCAAAACACTTTTTTCCAGGAATGAGACATTCTTCAGCCTCATCCAATGTCCAAGCTTTCGAGTGGCTGGACAGGAGACAAAGTCAAGAATCGCTCTGTGGCTAGCCATGATTGCCATT